>JBBCBC010000035.1:15976311-16456952 GCA_037126765.1 Stenogyne calaminthoides
GTGATCTGACAAGTTTTTTGTAGTTTTCATTCATTCAATTTTCATCTATCTTCCTTCTCCCAATAACTTAATTAATTTTATTGTCTCCACTCTTAGAATAATAACATTAACATAATGACGGTAGTAACAGAGTATATACAAACCAACAATGAGAAAATATGCCTTCACTTATGGCTAGATTTTTATAACAAGTTAGCAATCCACCCTCCATTCAAGTGTGGTTAAAAGTATTTAGATGTCAGATAAGCAAAGGAATCTCAAATTTCACCCCAAGAACTAATCTAGGTAGCTTCTTATAGGGAGAAAAAAAAAGCACAGAAAAATCAGTAAATGTCCGAAAGGAGGTGCAAAGAAAAGTAATATGTTTACTAGTTTGGTACACAATATATATAAGTAACATAAGTTTTCAACCTAGAGATAAATAATTTGGAGTCGTGGTTCTCTTTCAGCAAATAAGAGTCATGAATCATATAGCATCAAAAGCAGAAAATGACGCAAGAAAGTCTAAAACAGCTCATGATTACTAACCAATGGCTGCCCTTTTACCTTTTTTCACTAATCGTCGTCCCTCTTCCTGATCCAATGCGGCCTGACCACATAGTAGATTGAACCGTTTCTATTGGGTTATGACGCATATTCAATTCAGAATTAGGGATTTCGATCGCGAAAGTTCTTCTTCTTTTTTGACGCTTTTTTATGGCTATCCAATTGGGGAATTAAAGGATTTCATTTCAGGCATACTACAGGAGTAGATTGTGACTTGAAGGCAGGGGTGTTCACACAATAGTTTTTGCGTGAGAAATTGGCATTTTATTACAAAATAAAGAGAGAAAATCCAAATAACAAAAGATTACATGCTATATTTTTTGCTAAAATATTTACCTTCTTTAAAATCTTTGTCTTCTTATGTATCCTGGAATTGATTTACTTAATCGGTAGTCTAAAATTAAATTGGTTATATATAATTTAAGAATAAATATCTATAAAAATATTGTGTTAATTATTCGAAGTTTTTACTTAGTCAAAGGTGGTGTTTGGATTGGCATGGCTAAGTGGCAGCAAGGAGTTGCGTTTGTAGATGACCCAAGAAAAAATGTATTTAATGAAAAGTAAAATAACACCCACTAAAGAGTGTTAGAATATAATTGATTTTAAACTTTTACTTATAATTTTAGTACATGCGATTTTTTTAGTAATATTTTGATGGAAAGTTAGACATGACCTCCAATTGTGTTATAATATAGTTAGTATTAAGGCATTTAATTTTTGAGTGTGTTAATAAATTGTCAATAATTAATATTAACATACATATTAACATATATACAAAATAAATGTAATTACAGATCATTTATGCATCTGTTTAAGTGTGTTGAAATTCATTGTATTATTTTTTTATTGATGATAATGAACATCAATAATATAAATCAATGGTCGTGTTTGGTTTTTAATGATAATTTTAAAAAAATTGCATTTTCTGTACTTCCGTCCAGATAATTAAATTACTTAGAAAGTTTATAATAAGCCGGAGACTCAGGTCTTCATATTATTTGCAACTGACAGTGCCGATTATAATGGCACCACATTGTTGACGGTGTTTACATCCTAAAGTTTCAAACCTATCATTCTTTTAAATTTATTTTAACAACACTAATTAATATCTAACCGCAAATTGCTTGTCAATATCTTATTAATTTATATTGATGATTTTATTACCGTCAACTTCAAAAATTTGGGTGAGAGTGGATCTTAAAATTAAATGGGGTCGTGGTACCCAGCTTATAGTGTAAGTTTTTGAAGCGTGCAATTATGTAAAATAAAATATGCAATTAACCGAAGTAAGTATGCAACGCTATTAAAATAGAAGCGTGCAAACATGTTTCGATATGTGGTTGCACTTTTGGTATGATAGTGTTTCAGCATATGATTCTTGGCAACCTAAAATCATCTCAAATTCGCCGTCTTGTTTGGGATCATCAAAGATATGAATTGGTGCAAACGGAGTTAAGGACAACTTTTTGGTCCGGCACTTACGAATCAAATTGAAAAATGTAAAGCTACAAGATAAAATTTTGATAATGTATGTTTACTTAATTTTAATCATTTTCATAATTTTGTTTTATGTTTAATTATTTTTTTTTTCAATTTTGATTAAAAAGTTAATTATCAATGAAATAAAATATTAGTATGATAAAGGTGGACGTTTGATTCTTTCCTATACCAATTCTTGATAATACAAATTTAAAGCCGTATACTTGAGAACACCTTAAAATGACAAAAATTCATATAGGGCGGTCTAAATGCGTTAAAGCGAGATATAATTTAAGCGCCAAATCCACACAATCTTTCAAAATGTCACGTAAGCGGCAATGCCCAAGTTATCTTTCAAATGCCGTAGAAGTGAGACCGTCAATACTTATCATTTAAAATATATGTAGTACTTGGACCATCATCATACACACAGACTTCAACTTAATGGCTCAAATTTCCAGCTTCCAAGACCACCCTGTATTACATAGCTGCAATACTTAGTTAGACAAAAATCTAAAGAAAGACAAAAAATGCAAGTTACGAGAATTAACACCATTGTATTTCAAGTGTTACTCAAAAATGCGACGTTTGATTTTTTGTAGCTCTGCTAGAAACTTTATCCTCCTAGGATTACATTTGAGCCTTCAAAGGACAACACTCATCTCTGATGACGTCATATTTGCAAAATCATGTATTTCATGTCCAAGATTCATGAATAGTTAGGATCTACAATCCGATCTGGTGAATGTACGGAAACAAGTTTACAGCCCAACTCGTAAAGTCAAATCTCCACGAACATATCCTTGGCAAATGTACTTTTCTTGTAAGGTTTATTGACATCACCATAATATACATCATCTTGTTAAAACTAGACCTTAGGCATTACTGTAAAGAGTGAAAATTTACAATGCATCAATAAAAATGAGATTAAATTGGGGTTTTAAGCCAAAATGATATTAACTTTGCACATTTATTTAAGCGTTCCCATGATTATCAACACCAATTTAATCCCACATATGTTCTCTTTGATCCAATTTAGCCCCAAAGCAGGTCGGGAAGGTGGCTCAAAATTTTCTCAAAAGCGGCATCGGTTTGGACAGCGTGTCTTCGTATTCCTATCAAAATTGAGGCGTGTCTGACCACATACCCAAGTAACTTATCGTTTGGGCAATTTGAATGGGATTAAATCGATCAAATTGAAATACATGTGTGATTAAATTGGAAAAAGTTGATAATTATGTGACCATTTCAATAAAGCAGTGCAAAGTTAAGGACTATTTCGTTTAATTCAATGACCAAATTTAATATGATGATATGCAGTTCAGAATAAATGTTCACCGATATGTACCCAGAAAGTGTGGCGAAAGAAAAGTTGTTGCCACCATATTTCCTCATTCCCCAGAAGTTTAGATATCCCAAAATCACAAACATGTTCAATCTATCTCTCATCTTACTAACACATTACTATTCTTCAAGTCGTAAAGGAACAACGGGTGCTTTATCAGCCATGATTAAGATACCCTATCGCCGGTGCTACATCGTATCATTATGTTCAATCTTTGTTTCATATCCAAAGAAATAGTTATGAGAATATAACCACTGCTGTTCCCATTGGGCATGTGCCCAGTACCAAAGCCTCAATTCTACATCGGTGCAATCACGAGGACTTCGTAAGATTCTCACGTATGATGTTACGTATTTGAGTCTAACATCAAAGCTCTTGAAAGAAATTTTTCTCGAGTAAGTTACAATACCTTCACAAGGATCACATCGTTTATTCGCAGAGTTCTTTGTAAATCGGAATCATAACTCCCAACACCTAGTAAATTGCTCTCATCAACTCGTTTTATTTTATTTCAAGATTTCATAATAGGAAATTGTGGTGTCAGCAGACGCTATATTCAACAATTCCATTTATCGCAGCACTTTTTTCTTTGCATCTACACAAGATAAACTAAAGTTACTATAGAGACAAGCTTAACAACCCCATAAGAACAAATAGAAAATGCAACCTTTTCCTTTTTGACGATGACTTGTTAAATACTTACAAAACGGGATGCTATGGAAGCTTGAATTATATTGGCAAAGCGCATTCGATGCCCTTTTAAAGATTATCCTATGGCTAAAGAAGGTTCCAAAAGGGTTGTACTTGAATCTCTCCATTCAAAGTGCTGATGTAATATTGTATTAGTCGAGTTGTCAAGTTTCTCCAAAGACTCTTCGTGGATTGAAATCCAAAAGGTCATGGTCGATGTAACCATAATGTTACCAAACTCATCATGCTCCCATGACATGAATAACCTTCATAATCTATTATGCGCCAACGCATTGCATTAACCAATCAGAAATTACCAACTATTTTGGATGGACTCGTATGTTATTCATTAACAAAGTTGACGAGGTTGATGCCACTAAATTACCTATCTCTCGAGGTAAGAACTCACTTAAAATTCCGAGGACGCATCAAAACTCAACAAATCCTTAAGGCTCCCACAAGTCGATGGTATGCTTGAAAGTGAGAGATTGTTGGAATCTAGGAAAGATATCCTAAAGATATGAGATTCCCTATACATTCAGAATGGTCTCGTGAAAGTCAATAATTTAAATGAATTTCATACAGGTATACGACAAATTTCTTGAAATTGTGGCTCCACTAATACACATTTGGGCTTGACACCAGAAAATGACCTGGAGAGCTGCTATAACTGCTTCCAAGCATCACCGTCTGTTGACAGTACGATAAAAACTCTCGCCCAAGAAAAGTACTGAACAAAATTCGCTTTTTAAATAAATTTTTGAAAGTATATCGACAAAGAAGCTACAATCGTATTTATTCAAGATGATACAGGTTTTTTTATTCGCTTTATTTACATGACATAGCTTGAAAACTCATTCAATATCTTTTTTTTTTAATTATTAATTTACATTTTAAAATCCTATAATAAAACTATATATCGCCCAATACTATATAATAAAACTTTATATATACGCCCAATACTAGTATAATAAAACTTATATATACGTCATCACCACATATAACACATAAACCAAAAATCCTATAATAAAACCATAAACCATGATAAATATACTAAAACATCGAAATATAGGCAAACATACAATCATAAACATACGCCCATCACACCAAAAACATGAAATATATATATATCACAAAATATATAATTTAATTACATGCTACTAATATTTCAAAACAACATTCTCTCAATATCGATCAGATGAATATAAGCAAACGACGTAAGGTACCGTCCAATCAAGCTTTTTCCATTTCTCCATTTTTCTAGGAGTAAGACTTGAGTCACGCTCATGGGGACAACCGCAAACAACGAATCATTCAATATAAGATGAATTTTTATTCAATCAATAGCCATTCTAAATAAATCAATAATCGACTACGAGAAATTGCCCATAGAAGCCGGATTATATCTTCTTATAAAGCAACAAACAAAATCACATGTAATGGTCATTATCTCGCTGTCTTTAACCCGTTGATTAACAATATAATAAACGTAGATGATTACAATTATGATTTCTTTCTATTAATTAGTTTGGATAATTTGTCATCAATTTACCTTTATTAATCCAATTCACTTTATTTAACCTCGATCTGAGCTCGACTGCCAATTCGACATCGCCATCACACTATTATTATTATAATTAAAAATAAAATAGATTAAAGTATAATTTTAAAAGCAAAACAAATCATCAGATAGCATTATTGTAAACGAATCCACGCTCATATACGGTAACGAGATCGTATGACAATAACCCATCACTTAGTCAATCCATAAAAATACACAATTTAACGATTCACGCCAGACATGATCAGTGACCCAAAATTATTCCCTATATTATATCGAAAGATAAAATTAACGCAAATTTCAAAGAGATATATACGCGGCAAATATTATAAACATGAATACAAATTTTTAATCTAAATGTTTCTGCCCAATTCCACATTTGTTGGCTAAAAAATTAGATGATCGCTCATGGATATTCAAAGATGCAGGATTACCCAACCCATCCATGGTCTCTGTATCTAGTCACCCATTATGCAAGACACTTTGAGACGTAATGAGTATATATCTCCATCAAGGTTTGCTATCTCCGGAGAGATATACCACCCAAATAGCCTTAACTAACATATATGCTTAATTAATATTTAAAAGAAAATTATACTATACAGAAGCTAATATCGAGAATTATGAACACATACCTGAGGTAAAGGGCTATGGTGGTTGTGACTCAACAACTCATATTCAAGATCTTCACAAGACATGTTCTCAATGACTAATTCTTGAAAGTATTCTCACGAAAAGAGCAAGTACGAATCGGATAATGAGATTTATATCGAAAAGCATTAGACGATACCATCCGTGCACCCTAGACTCTAAATGATCATCAGGATCTAAGTCTCAACATGGGATAACCAAGTCTAGAGCAATGAAATCCTCGACGTACCTCATGCGGGGCCTACAGATTCTACAATTAATTTACAATATTATTTAGAACCACAAATAAGATAATGAACTTTAATAAATATTTTACCCCTCATGGTGCTAGATAATTGCTGTTTCGCTTATTCGATAGCGCCCAACGCCCGACCGCGACGACTTCATCGATTGGTTTTGCACTCAAGTATATCCTTTCTCCGACATGTACACGGTGCGTGGACCTCACGAAACCAGGAGGATGGATGCATCACGAATCATTCTTATGAGCCGCAATGCATTCAGGGCTACCAACCGACGGATCCTCCGTGATACGTGAAGAAAAGCGTCGCTGGGTCGCTCAATAAGATATTTAGTTAGAAAATTTTGATATTACTCAGTTTCTTTAAATAAACAAATGCAGACATGCGCATATTCTGACAATTGCGAGACGCTTTGAAGCGCCTCAATAAAGTCGCCCTTGTGGTTAGTCAAAACATAGCATTAGCTATTATGTTCACAACCGCTTCCACTGACTACATTTCCGCTGCTCTACCTTTTTCGCATTCTCAAACGCTCACATCTTTAGTCAATCCTACAACTCAGTTCGTTAGTATACCCATCATCTGGGCTGCTTGAAGACCAAAAAGCAGCTAGCGAAGATGTTCTTGTCACACCATATCCGACATCTGTGAAAGTCAGTTTCCCCAATTTAGCAGTCTGGGTCATTCAAATGTAGATCATCAGGCTTCTATCATATGACGTCACAAAGGCTATGGTCCGGAGAGAGATAGACGCTCAATCACAAAACAAAGATTATTATTTAATTATTTGTTTATAAATAATAGTTTGTACTGGAAAGATAAATTATCAGATAGATTACTACTTCTTCGATGATGCGCTAGTATTGGGGATCATGAATATTCTGCCTCGACTCCTTTCCGGGTAGTCCGAATAAGCCTGAAATGGGTAACAATAAAGTCTACCTTCCTGTTTTTCTTCTTCCTCTTTCATTGATATGATTTTATTTAAACTTTGCCAGATATAATAAAAGCGAAATATATAAAAAAATTAAAAGTTAAAGATTTTGATCTCAATTATATTTTCTCTTATTCGGCAGAAGAACTTTGTTTTGATCCACGATATCGCTACTTATCTACTTGGCTTGAACGCGATTTTTTGGTTTTGATCTACAAAGATAGTAGAAATATGATAAACACCTAAAAACTTGTGCATTAGAAATCAAGTGAAACACATTAACTCTAATTTTACTCGAAATCATCCTCCATTGCTCGCTTCACAAACTCCTCCCCAAAGATGGAGCCACCATAGGGTTCTCACGCAGGAGGCGGACTAGGCCGCAGTAAAGACCAGCTTCCATCTTGTATATTTCAACCAAGTCCCGGAATTTGCCATTATCTAAAATTTCTATACAATATTTGTTTTTCAGGAGGTCAAGAGATCTCCGGCGCAGTCTATAATGACAAGTAAATATAACAATTTAGTAAATTTAAGGGTCATACTACAACTTTTCAATAAATATATAATTAACATACCGTAAGGCTCGCCCCCATAATCTTCTTCAAAGTGGTCAGTCAGTTACGCTAAATAAGCCGGGTCAGCAAAGACGATAGTGGGATCACGCCTCGATAAAGCAGCCCAATGTAGAAGGACAACCACTCACTCTTTTTCCTATTGCTCGCTCCAAACTAGCTAACTACAATCACAAATAACATAGTGTATTTATCAGTTCACCCATCAATCAATATATTATTCATTTCTAAACTGCTCAATTGTAATAAAATTATCAAGCGTTTTCCTTGCTAACAGCTCTTAATAGATGACATTGTAATTCAAGTGTCTTCAAGTGTGCTTTCTCCCTGAGTCGCTTAGTGTGTGGAGCATCATGTCACACACTTTCTCAAGTCATCATATGCCATGATCTCCATCAATTCCACTTATCTCCGTGATACGGAAAACGACATGATCCCGTAGCTAAGAAACAACATTTAATAAACAAAAAACAAACAATATTCACAACCTGATGTTTCAGTACATGATAAGAACTTATCTATGCAAGATACATGATACATCTACTTATGTTATATCCGTGATCATCTACTTATAAATTAAAATTTCACTGACAAGATACTCTTATACTATGAACACACGTACAATTTAAAGCTTGAATGACTAAGGTATTAGCTGTATATACCACATGAGAACATACTATGAACACATGTATGAGCCTGCATACCTCATACAAGAGCAACAAAATTAATCTCGTTGTTATAAAACAACAAAATTGGCCATTTCAAAAAACAACAAGAGCAACATATATATTATGAATAAAGCTTAAAGCTTGAAAAATTCAATGGAAATAATGACTGAGTCGAGGCCTATAAATATTTCAAGAGATATTAAATTCGCTCATAAAATATTTCCTACGGAAGACCTATTCATTTTATTTTTTTTTAACACACGCTATATCGACTTACTTCCATATATTAATGTTCAACTTAACTGTGATAATATTTATAATGTCTTAATACGGAATATGCATAAGAATAAAGCTACAGCCTTGAAAAAGTAAAATTAAAGATTGGCACAATCCATCGAGACCAACCAAGAGCATGGATACGGCGCGCCAGAAAGAGGATACATGGCGGGTCATGGTAGTGAGATACAGATCGGCGCAAGTGCAGGAGAGGAGGGAGGGCGCATGACGATTTTGGGAGAGGGAGAAGTCGCACGGCGGTTAGCGGTGTCAATCCATGACGGCGTGGCGATTGTCGGGCGGAAACCCGACGACGGGCGATTTGGTTGAAGGTTTTTATGGCGATTTTGAGAAGAAATTGGAGAAAAGAAATAGTCTGAAATAGTCTCGGTTCATATATAGAGTATATGCAGGGGAGTAGCATAAAAATAAGACAATGGGGTCCAGAAGGATAACTATTAACCGGCCGTCTGCTTATATTTAGACAATCTAAGTGTTAGTAACCGCCGCAAGTGGTAATAGAGGTTTATTTTCGACACGTTTCAAACCGTCATTTCATATTTTTTTTTATTGAAACCGCCTTCCGTTGTTACTGAGAGTCATGAAAAGTGGTTGTCCAAGTGCAAATTGCAAGCTCAAATGTGTAAGAAGGTTCTGCATTGTTATATGTAGATCTAACTCTTGAATCTTATTTAAATATCCGAGAAGAGATGGAATAATACTACAGATAACTCATTGTTGCTTAGATCATAGACATCAAATTCCACAAATTATGGATGTCACTTGAATGACACCCCTTAATTTTGCAATTTTGGGTGCGAGAATTCTTTTTCGAGAGAAGAAGAAAAATTCCCAATCGAGGCGCCATCTAGAGGATTATCATCAATCACCAACCTCCTTAAAGATGTGCAATTTGTTAAGGAAGTGATGAAGCTCAATTCAAGAAGCGTGATTCAATTTCTAGATTGTTGCTTGAAAGGCTGTGATTCAAGCATAGTTGACGGGAGAAGGGGTAACACCGTTAACTGAATATATACGGGATAATGAGTTGGTATATATACGGATTACGGAAATTTTCTTAACCCCCTTTATGATCTTGAGGGTCTAGTCATAGTGTTCTGACAAGCATGTTTGCTTTGATGTTGATGAGCCCAGATTTCGCGCTGCGCAAACTTGCGCGGAAGTCCCACGTTAACTCCCCGGCCCCCATTTCATGACATTAATTTGTATTTATCACATAAAGCCTTCTACTTGTCGCCCGTATGGTTTGGGTTTAGCTAGCAGTTGGCTTTTATGTTCGCAAAGAATACGCTTGTTCTCGGTCGCCCTGCTCATGAAGAAACGCACAAGAAGCCAAGCATTCGATTCATGTTATATGTTTCCTTGGCATGAAAGCAACATCTCCTTCTTCTCGTTTCGGTTTTTCAGACGACCAATTCCTCTCGCCGCTTTTGACCATACCATATTTAGCATGTTGCTTCCTTGTATTGGGGCATAAAGTCCCCGGCGCAGCATGTAGGAGTCATTATAGTGCTGCTCATGTATCAGCTTTGAGCACACTAGTATATGGTTTCGGGCAACCACCAACTGTGCAAACACTGCTTAGCGGATATGATTATTAATAATTTATCGGTACACGGTTGTCTATCCGAGCAAAAAACAATTCGGCTCTAACACCCACTGCCAAATACATAATATGAATGAGTACTATTATATTTGTAAATTCTATACCTAATATTCTTATAAACTACTACTTTCAGCCCAAATTTTGTTCATTTATCGCTTTTCTCATGTTTTAGCTGAAATAGTTTTATATTAGTATTTAAAATGTGATAACATAATTTTTTAAGAAGACATATAATATAGGAGATGTAGATCCGCTGCGATTCTCTCAAAAGCTCATTTTATCATTTTCCGGGGCCACTTAATAAACAATTACTGCTAAGTTCACGAGAAAAAAGCAGTGAACAAAGAGTTGGGACGAAGAAGTAATAATCATAAAAATTATTTCATGGATATTAATTTATAAGAGTAGTGGTATTAGTTGATAAGTATTATGATATTAATTTATAAGTATAATTAATAGATATAAATTTTCGTATGACCAAGTTTTCTGCTCTAGATACTCTTGCATTTCAGTTAATACCGAAAGTTGTTTGTCGTCGAGATTTACAGGAGTTTACTTTAACTGGGCCCATTTTTTACGGGTAGCCTTTGTCACTAAATAGAATGTTATTGGATTCACAAACTAAATGGAATGATATATTGAAATTTGAACCAAATTAGTAGTATATTAAGTTTCAATTGAGCTTTGTGTTTTTAAAATTAGTCTTTAAAATGTTTTTTTAAAACACTTATTTTCAAAAGTTGTGAGATAAGCTAGTAATAAAGCTTATTTTAAAAGCTATTTTAAGTGTTTAAACACGGCTTTTAAAATTTTTTTTAAATAAAATATATATAGTCGTGGATAAATATACACAGATCAAGAATCTCCTGAATTTCAGCTTTTAAAATTCCTACTTATTTTTATTGGAAGCTTTTTACAATCGAGACTTTGACTAGCTTGAATTTCCAAAAAAGCATGTTTTGCATTTTTACTTTTCTATTATTTTTTTCTTGATTAATTTCATTGTGATGTGGTGTACATTATTTTATTATGATGTATTTCATTAATTAAACTGAAGTTTGGTTTTAAGTTAATTTTGACTACTGGTATTCCAGTTTTGCTTTTCATTATTATTCATTCTTTTATTTTACTGACTAAGAATTTTATTGTGTTAGGTTTCCAATTTTGCACTACCAAAAAAATTGTCATATACAAATGCCCCCGTTAAATTTTATTTTAATGTAAAAAGATTTAAATATAGTGAATAATTTCATAATTTATTCTAATAACATTTAAAAGAGGATTTACTAATAACCCTCGATGTTAATAAGAGCAAATGCTACTTATATTAGCGAGAGTGCTTCCTCAAGTAAAAGATAATTTTAAAAATTCCAACACGAGATCTATAGGTTTCAACCCCGAGACCAACAGTTGGCCTTGAGTCTCGATCACCGCTTTCCACGTCTCCATAATTCGGCTGAATGGGCCCTAGATATTTCCATCCAAGCCATTATAAATACCCATCTGATGAGTTTGTATTTGTGATCACCTAAATATATTAGTAAATCTTTCTAAAGAAATAGCCTCAACTTAGCCATTCTGACTAATTTGAGTCACCAAATCAATAATAATATTTAATTGTGTTTCTTCAATTTCTATAATTGCAATTAAAATCCTTAACACAATTCTTGCGCACAAAAATATTCTTGATAGTTTGTTATCACTAACATTTAAAGAGGACCTTCACAAATCACAGGCATAAGGCAATGTGTTCGTATTAATTTTAGGCAATTTTTTTCACTGTTAAAAGATAATTTTAAAATTCCAACATGCTAGAGCTGGAGTTTCAACCCAAGACATCTTGAACGGCAAATTTTTATGTGTTTGACGCCTTGCTCTGCAGAAAAAAAAACTCTTTATGTGCCTGGTGTTTCAATTATGCTAGGTGATCTATTCATTAAATTCTCAATTTCTAACACTACAAAAAAATGTTGATTTAACTCTGCGAGAGTTTGAAGAGGAGGAATGAACCTCATTAATTACCGTGAGGGTTTTAACGAGGGTATGAATTAACGAGGGTTTCTTAAATCAGACCTCGCCAAAATATTTTCCCGAGGGCGTGTCCCTCGCCACATTTATTATGTCGTCGCGAGGCAGAAGAGTTCTCGTAACTGGGTTGCCTCGACATTTAACAAGGGTAAGAAACCTCAACAAGTCTGTATAGCGATAACGAGGGTTAAAACCTCGGCAAATTCGCCAAATCTCTGCGGCGTCCTCTGCCAATTTGAAAGAAATTAAATAGCAGCCCAGTGTAAAAATTCCAGCTTTAATCAAAACTTCAAATATTTTTCTGGCCCTTTGTCTAATATTAAAAATCTCTAAAGATTTCAATTCTCAATCCCTCTCTCCTCTCTAAATAGGAACCAGATTTTGGGTGTTAAATGGCTAAAACGAACTTGGGCTTCTTCACCCCTTCTGTCTTCGTCTTCTTCTCTTTCGGCCGGGTTTTGCTCATCAGTTTCTCTTCAACCGTAAATCACGCCAACAAATCCGCCTCACAATGCGCCGCCAATTCATCTCCACCACTGTGCAACTGATTCAATTTCCCCACCAAATCCCTCTCCAGTTTAGATTCTGCTCAAAGTAAACACCAGATCGAACATTTTCTTTAGATCTGTACATTTTCTTTTAGATCTGATTTAAGGGCTTTTGTTTTTTATAATTAAATTTATTGATTAACGTGATTCATGAGTTTGTAGAAATGAAAGCGAATCATTTTGTATACAATATGTACTATCAATTTGAAAAGAAAAATCGTTGATTTGTGGAAATTGGCGCAGGTATAAGGCTAGTGATTGAAAACGAAGGTGAATGGTATAATTGCAATCTGGTTTGTCATCTGAAGTAACTTTTGTGGGAACATTCAGAACTTGGGCTCCCATTCGTCTTCGGATCACACTCTCAATGACATCCCCACAAAATAACATTACCTTACCTGCGCTTTGGAGCGGATTAGAAGGTTGATGAGGAAACAAAAAAGGAAACTGCTGGAAAGGATACTATGATAATTAAGAGAAGCCGCCCTCGTTAATTACCAATGAGGGCCCAGGCGACGACCCGATGATCGCTTAAGGCAGGATTGGGCAGCCTCGTAAAAAATCTCGACATGCTGTCGCTCGCTAAATCCTTTCTCATATCGAAGGACGATTTAGCATTTTAAGAGGATTTGTTCTTCGCTTAAAACCCTCGCTAAATCGGGGAATTCCTCTTTAAATCACTCGCTAAAACTCTTTTTAAAATGTTTTTCATTATTTTGTGGTGTAATAAATATTATCATATATTTTAATATTTTTATCGAATTGACTATGCCCTCAGTATTACCGGTAGCCATTAAGCTTTCACTTGTTAAAGTCCTCGGCTATTAAGAAGGCAAATTTATTGTTCGTTAGCTCTAGTTAGCAAAGGCTTTGAAATCCCAACTTAATGCCAAAGTTATCAAAAGCCTATTTAAAAGCTCTTGTTATTAACGAGGGCTTCTTTATAGCCATTATTAATGCCCTTATTGGGTAAATGTGTTGTTATTGTTTTTTTTAAGTATTGATCTTCCTTAAAAGGCTCGCATCGCAGTTAATCAATACCCCGTGAATATCCACTGGTATTAACAAGGTAGCAAAATTTCATCATTAGGGAAGACTCCTAAGTTAACTTTCAAATTGTTTCCACAAGATAAGCATTAATTAAGAAAACAAGAAAAGCACACCATATGGGAAAGTGAAGGCGTGATTATGTTGGTTCAAACAATATCCCACATCGGAAAAATATGGGAGGATCATGGGGTTTATTAGGATGGACACTATCTCACCAGGAGGCCTTTGGGAGATGCCCAAAACAACTGAGGCGGCTTGACCCAAAAGCGACAATATCATACCAATAGGGGATTTGGGTCCATCCAGGTCATAATAAAGGGTATCGAGCTATGGTCCCACACTAAACGATGTGGAGAAGTCCCTGTTAAAACAAATAACATGCAGGATGCCTTTGGTGAAAAACGGGTCTCTAGCGTGTGTGGATAAAGCGGTGTTGAATCTAGATAGAGCGGGTCGCTTTGAGGGAGGCTCGTGGTCTTTGTTTGAGGGGAGGATTGTTGGGGGTTCAAACAATATCCCACATCGGAAAAGTCCGAGAGTGATCATGGGGTTTATTAGGATGGACACCATCTCAATTGGTATTGCAGGGCATTTTGGGAGAAAGATGCCCAAAAACAACTGGTATGCTTGACCCAAAGCGACAATATCATACCAATGGGGGATTTTTGGTCCATCCAGGGTCATAAATAATATTTTTCCCGTAAGGATTTTTCTACATAAAAATTATATTCCTACTTCCTTATTTTTAATTATGGATTTATTTTTTTCATATAACAGGACCTATTTTATGTTGATCTCATTATAAGTTCGATCATTTTACTAATATCTTATTAATTGAGGTTTTAGTTTTATTTTCTCATTTCATGATTTAATTTAATTTTTTCTCAATTAAAGACCTGAAAATAAGTTTGTTTTCAATTCAAGTCAAATGTCATGAAAATAAAATATGGCCTATACATTTAATTTTTATTTATCATTTTGTATATTTTTAATTGGGAAAATGATTTTTTTTGTGGACCTTTAAAATTATATATAGATGAAACAGAAAATCTTGAATTAAGAAGGAAATTACGACATTGAACCATAAGTTGGCAAAGTTATAAATGAAACACATATTAAGACCCAATCAAATATTTGGATCTTGATATGCAATTTGCCATTTTTAACGTTGATGTTGTTAATTTTATGCCATTTAATGTCGCCTTATACTCCCCTGCTTTTCGGGGAGAGTCTCATGTGCAATCAAGTGCACAATGTAATTATAACAGAGTTTTAAAATCGTGCAACTTGTTATATTGAAATATGCAATTTATTTACACTCTAATTGTTTCCAATAGTTGCATCTTTATAAACATATAGTTGCACGGTTTGAATGCAGTTTTAGAGTTTTTTAATGGCGGTTTCTGGCAAGCTTCATGATCCTAAATTTATTGAGGAAGAAAATGAGAAGTAAAGAAGTCTAATTTTTATGATATTTTAGTTATTTTACATAAGATTATTTTTAATTATCTTTTTTTTTGGGTTTGTATATAAAAATTTTTGAGGGTTCGTTTATTGATTTATTAAAAATATCATAATTTGGATTAGCTTATTGGATTCGGGAAGGGCTTGTCGGTCTCTACTTGGAGGGGCCGGCCTGTTCACTTCATAGGCTTTCTGACTGCCCCTTTTTCACAATTTTACTGACATATAAAAATAATAAGAAACTTTGGAGATAAGTGAATATAAACCAGGTGCCTTCCACGAAATTCCAGCTTGTACTAACACAATTAGTGGGAAGTCCTAGTGAATATCTTTCTTGCATGAATCCAAAATGCTTCAAGACTTCTGGTCAGACAAAAATACAGAAAACACACCTTACAAAATTAAAATGAGTTAGATTGCGGAAATCCTGCTCATCGCTAAAACCCCATTTATTTTTTACATTTCAGCTTATCACGACATAATTTCTTAAGAATATAGTCATAATTTCTTCAGCTTATCACACTACACTTTGGTTGTAATATTTATCACACCTTCATTTTTATGAGTACTTTATAGTAAAAAGTCACACTCTTTCGCTTATATAAGTCACACCCTTTAATAATATAAGTCACACTCCTAAAACCAGCCACCGTGAAACTTGTTCACCCTATACTTTTGTCAAATTAAAATTAAAACTATAAGTATCTAACCATAATTAATTCCTATCATTATCTCATTACATTATCCAAAAGTCGATGAGTGCTTTGAATTAACTACATCGTGTTAGAGCTTGAAACGGGATTAATTTAGAGGTAGTTTCGTCCTCATTAATTGTAGTGTTTGTGATTGAAAAGTTTGCACTTGTAATGGTTGAGTGTCCTTTCACTACTCAATATATTGTTGTTTCCTAAAAAAATTATCTCATTAGATCATAATGATTTACGACCCTGCTGTCAACTTCAGGAGTTTCTTTAATAGTCAAATAGATAATAATCTGGAAATACAACATAATTCAGCATCTAGAAGTGATTAAGTCAAATTAAAAGTATTTAAAGCAGAGTATTATCACTACACTGCTTCTTCTGATGGTCAACTTTAAAATTGATAAAGCATAGAACAGAACCTGATTGGATAGATAAGGTGATTATCATCTGCCTCGATTTAGGTTTGGGTTAGATGAGTTATAAGAATTAGAGTTAAGACGAGTCTTGCTGATTGGGAATTCAATTTAGAACAAAACATGCCTATAAATATACTGCATAGCGGGATGTAGTAACAGAGTAATTTACAATTTCTAGAACATTGAAATTGCAAGGTTCTGCCATGGCATTACCACAGTCATACTAGAAAAATGACGTTTGATTTTCTGTAGCTCTGATATAGAAAGTTTCTTTTCATGTTTATCCTGTGTCTGCAGGAGATTCAGCTGAGACTTCAAAGCCAATACCAGTATGAGTATATAGTGCATCATCTTGTCGCAACGTTCATCATCAAGATTAGTTAGTAAGTTGATATCTATAACCTAATCCAAAGATTATGCCAGAACAAGCTTGACCCAACTCTTCAAGCTCAAATCTCCACCAAACATGCCATCACTAGGGCCTTTTTTCTTGTAAAGGTTTCCATCAACATAATGCCATAACTATAAACATCACACCTCGTTGAAACTAACCTTCCAACCATACTTACAACAAAATCATAATGCATTATAACTATAAATAAATTAATGTTGATTCTGAATCGAGGTATAACAAATCACCTGGCAATGTACCCCTGTATGGTGGCAAGTGGGTGTTAGTTTGCACAATGCTTTCCCCATCACTCAACACTTGATATTCAAATCACTTACATGAGCAATCATTTCTTCGTCTAACAAAACATTACTAGGCTTCAAGTCGCAGTGAATCTATGGGAGCAATAGCCATGATGAAGATATTCCAATGCACATGCGACATCGGTCATTATGTTCAACCTTTGATAGCATCCAAACAATAGCGTTCAGGGAATACAACCATTTTCAAGGTTTCTATGGGCATATATTCAAGTACTAATGCCCTGAAATCTTCATTGGAGCAGCTGCTATAACTTTAGTCAGGTTTCTCAGACGAAATGTTACGTAGCACGTTGCATTCGACATCAAAACTCCTGAAAGCGGTCAGTTTGCAAATTAAACACTTCACAGCAATAATCTAGCATCTCTGAGAATTCTCTATAAACAGAACCGAAACTCCTTAACGCCTAAAGTAAATTGCTTTCATTGAACTGTTCAGTTGACTGCAAGATTTCGCATTAGAAAAAATTCTTCCGTCATAGTAAAGTGCAACTGCTCATCAATTCTAGAAGTTTCTTTATTTTTTCTTTTATCTTTCGGAAGATCACGATGAAGGCCAAACAGACAATGGCGATAAGCGCATCATTACCAGCAAGAATAAATAAAGTGAATTTCCACCTTCTTTATCCTTGATTTGTGTTTGGAAACACCGGCAAACAGGCACATGAACCCTGCAATTCCACACATAATGCTTTATTTCTGAAAGACCTATAGTGAAATTTTTGAATGGACCACCCAGAATTTCTCCAGTTAAATCATTGGAAAGAGACATCAAAGTAGAGGAGGTATTGCAGTGTCTCCAAAGGACTTTGGGATTGGACCGAAAGGTTATTGTAAGAAAGAGAGAGGACTAGAGTTTCCAAACTGACTTCATGTTTTCCACAGTCACGGAATAGAACCTTCCAGTTTGTTATGTGCCAAAGATAGCTTAACTATAGTCTGTAGCATTCCAATCGTGGTGGGGATAGTCCCACAAAACTGATTCATGGCTAGATTGATAGTTACTGCCACTCAAATTGCCCATCTCCGGTGGTAAAATTCCACCTAAGGAATTTGGAGGATAGATCTAGCTCCAATAAGTCAGTGAGGCGCCACAAGCTTGACGATATGCTTGTCAAGTTCATCTCAAATAAAGATATCTAATGAAGTGACATTTCCCAAACATTCAGAATCAACCTGGATAATTGATTTTGGTTTAAATATAGAACACTGATGCTGGCTAAATTACACAGACCTTCCGGAATGGAACCCGAGATTAAGGCATGTAGATCTAATCCTTGGAAGCTTATGCACATGTTTGAGAGTAAATGGAATATTACTGACAACTCATTCTGGGCTAACGAAAGTGTGATCAAGTTGCTTAAGTTGCCTATATCATCGGGAATTCTACCCCTCAATTTTGCAATTGTAGGCAATGAATTTTGCAATGAGGAAGAAAAATTTCCAATGGAAGATGGAATGATTCCGCAGAGGATTATCAGATATTTAAACTCTTAAAGATCTGCAATTTGTCAAGGAAGTAATGAAGCTCAATTCGGAAGAAGATGATTCAATCTCAAATCGTTGGCTGATAGATGCAGGACCTCAAGGGAAGCAGGGTTCCCGAAAGTGGGGGGCACGACGCCATTGAACATGTTAGAAGAGAGTTCGAGATGTCTGAGATGATGACAGTGTGAGATAGAGCTCGGTATTGCTCCACCTGCTATTATATGCGAGGTAAAGTCCTTCAAGAAGAGATGGAGCTGCAGCACAAATTGGTGGAAGACTACCGAAATACTATATTTTTCAGTAAGGAAAAAAATCGAAGAGTTGAGATGTTGAAGAGCTCTTAGCGGAATTGAACCAGTGAATGCATTAGTGTTTAAGCATAATGTGTATCGTTGGTAAAGTTGAGCAGCTTCAATGGGTAAAACACCTGACATTGTTAAACATGCTAAATTACATAAATTAATGATCTCAGGTTAGGATAGCTTTGTGCATGCTAAGTTTTACAGGACATCTAATTTAGTGGTTACTACAATAATTAATAAACCAAATTAATTAGATGACGTATAACAAGAGGTTTGAACTACGCATTTATTTATAATCGATTCAAGTAACTATTTTCCATATTAATAAGGGCACGGTTCAGCCAGAAAATGTCAGATGGCTTTTTAATACGTGACTCGAATAAGACGCATTCGCGGGATGCATACAAGACATAACCTAATAATATAGGGAGATTTAACAACTTTTGCATTAATGAACTATACATATATAATACGTTAATGCAAAATACTATAAATAGTAGTAGTTGGTCGCACCTGTTAATTTGTTTTCGTCGGAGTTCCAAGTCTATGAGCATTGTAAGATTCGCAATATCTCTTGAGAGGCCCCCACCAGGTTATTGCGCTATAGCAGTAAACTTGGCAATTGATGACAAATTGAAAATGCTGAGGGCACAGTATACACTAATATTACCCATTCAATTCGAAGTTCGACCAAGTTTCAAGATTGCCAACTTCCTTCGAATAGCGCCTGTCAAAAAATAAAAATTAATTGGGAAGTAAAATGTCATTGTCGTGGACACATGATATTATTAAATAAAAATTGGCAAAATTTATCTATATTGATAGTTCAACTTTTTTGTCCCTCTTTGAGCAAAAAACTTTTTTCCATGCTAAAAAACAGTATTGACGCATGAGGGTCGCTAATTCATCACGCAGGTGGTGCATGGGTCGCGCGACCTAATCCGAGGGATAAGTGCATTAATTTAATAAGGGTAAATATGTGAAAGGAAAAAGAGAAGTTTTTATCAAAAGAGGACAAAAACGGCTTGTCCCTTATATTAAAAGAGGAGAAAAATATTTCTTTAGACAATATCTTAGGGAAGCGCGCTTAAGTATAATAGTTTTAAGATTTGAAATAAGAGGATTAATATTATTTTAAATATGTAATAGTAGGACAATATGTTTTAAAATTTGTATATGAAGGACACTGAGCCCGTAATAAGCCCAAATCAAAATGTAAATGTCACATGAGGTTTGGGGCTTATTCAGTTCGATTGTCTTACATTTATGATTTTAAAACATATTGTCCTATATTTACAAATTTTAAAACGATTGTCCTATATTTGTTGCATTTAAAATATATTGTCCCATATTTCTAAGCCCCGTAAAATTATTAGTTTTTCCAAAACACAACCCCCTTGAGTTGTTGTCCTAAAAAAACATTATTCGCTAAAAGAGAAACGCTAGAGCCATGAAAAGTATGCATACCATTTGGGTTGTTATAACCAAGATATAATCTCCATAGACTTCAACTTCCCTAAATGCAGCAGGTATCTCCCACCAAAATGTTGTAAGACAGAGATAGGAATTAAGTTTTGAACAGTGGATAGAGTTTGACGGAATTTGGCCGCTTAGCTGATTCTCGGATACAGATAGGGTTTGAAGTAATGGAAGATTATTACCCATGTTCATGGGAAGGGTGCCACTCAATTCATTTGATAAGAAATCTATAATTGTTAAGGTAGATATGTTAAAGAGCTCCGTGGAATTGTGCCGTTGAAGGCGTTCGTGTTCAATGTTAATATCTCTAGTTGGTGCAGTTGGCAACCCCGTGGGTAAATCACCCGCTGCGATTAACAAATAAAGTACTTTGCAATGAGGGTGTAGGCTCTTTCCTTTTTGGCTTACGCTTATGCGATTTCACTTTTAAATTTAAATGCATATTTAGTAGTAGTAGGGCCAGTCCTACATCTTATGGGCCCAAAGTGAATAAACATTTAGAGCCTTCATATTTATAAAAAAATACAAAGAACAATAACGAAACAAAAAAGAATGATGATATACACATATATACAATTAAAATAACGCCTAACGCTGAAAGCTCAATTACACCATTCTAATTTACCAAATATATATATTTAGTTCCATAAGTTTTTTTATCGTCGGTTTAGTCCCTACACTAATACACATTACTTAGGCTGATACCGTTAAAAACGACCAGACAATGTTAAAGGTCAGTCTAAGTAATACCAAGTGAATTGACATTTGTACCACGACCCACCTAAAGATCCTTCTATATATAAATTAACAAGCCTACCAATTAATCGAGAAAATTATTTGCTCATGGGGACCTAATTACTCGGGACCTCGGCCTGAATGCAGATCAATTCTCGCTTTAACACTCTGCTTTCAAGGCTATTTACCCAAATTAATTTATAAGGCCCCAAAAACAAGCTTTTTCTTACAATTTTTTTTTTAAATTCTTTATTTCAATTACTCAATATTAATTCAATCATACATTTTTATATAATAATTTTATATAAATTTAAATTTAAATTAAATTATATTATATTAAAATTATATTTTTTACTGTTTTTTTTAAAGTTTTAATTTTCTTTTTAAACTGTAATATTTTTTCCTTCTAAAAGCTCATGTAATACTTTTTTTATTCTCAAATAAGTAATATTTTTTCTTTTAAACAAGTAATACTTTTTAATTTATGTGTGGTATTTAATTCATAGCATATTATTTTTAATTAATAGAGATTTTTAAAATTAACTATAATATTAATTCTATTTTTTTATTAGTTGAATACAAACAATAATTGGTTTATTCAATATTAAGTAAAATTAATAATTCAATTTATATATAATATCACACAAATTATTTCAAGTTATCCATATAAAAAAAAGTTAAAACCAATTAAAATAAGAAAAGAAAAAAGGAAAAGTAGTGCAGCAGTACATATCATGTAATTAATATATACTACCAATTGGGCCTATAATGAACTTAACTACAGTAACAAGTTTTCCCATGTCGAACGTCTCACCTAATCTCCTGCTTATTATTGGGGCTTGTTAGGGAAATCAACACCAAGCTTTACCTTGACAAAGAAAGTTAAAACCAAGACTCCAACGTGATTTACGGCTCATAACCGCTTAAGTTTTTCTTCTGGACAGCGTTATGAACGTGCTGCTCCCTTTTTTTATTAAAACCGCTTCCTGCTTATAGTTTGGAGAGTCATGGAAAAAGGTTGTTCCAAGCCGTTAATTGCTGCAGTTCTTTTAAATGTAGAGGTAGTTATGAGCATTTTGATATGTTCATTTTAGTCCTGAATCGTCGGAATAGTTTTATCGTTTATTTGGAGCTTTTTACGGATGTTGTGACTAGACCGGCTACGCAGTAATCGCATATGTATTTTTAAGTGAGTTTGACTAATTTATGTTGTCACTTATTTTAATTTTAAGTTTTAAATTTTAATTATATGCCCCGAATTCCATCTTTTAAAGAAAAAAATATACCATGGCACTAGTCATAATGATTCATTTAAAAGCCCCAATTAAAAACAGCAAAACGATGTTGTTCATCAATTTGGGAATTAAAATTCGACATTGTGAAAGTTATTGGGACTAAATCCCATAACAAAAAACTTATGAGACTAAATCTATTTGAGGTCAAAGTTATATGGACCATTTGGGATTCAAACTCTAATGTTCATAGATTTTTCGATGATGACACACAATCAAATTTCAATTTAATATTAAATATAATATATGTACGAAAACGGAATTAATTTATAAGAATGAAATTTTGTACTCTTGTATTAAAAACAAATAATATACAATAATTATAAATATAATCTAATACTAAAAGTACTTTTATCAAATTTTCTCATCTCCCAAAAAATGCATTTTTTTATGAAATTGAGTAGAAAGTAATAAAAAAAGTAAAAGAAATGCATAAAACAATTTTTAGGTTACAACGGATAAAAAAGTACAGTATAGCATAGAGTGTAAATTGATAAGAAAAAATGTGTACATGTTTAGGATAATTGATAAAAAGCATTCTCTTACTACAAGTTGAAAATTGATATATCGTAAAATAGTAGGTGGTCGCACCTGTTAATTTGTTTTCAGAGAGTTCCAAATGTCTGAGCACAGTAAGATTTACAATATTTATTGAGAGGCTCCCACTCAAGTTATTGGTCCAAAATCTTGAAAATTTGTAAAGAAGATAATTGAAAAGTTGAGGGCAGGCCACTGATATTACAATCTTTCAATACCAAAGCTAACACTAAGTTTTGAAGATTTCAATCTCCCTGCAGAAGACACCTGCCAAAATTTAAAAAATTAAAAAAAGTATAATTAATGTCCTTCTGTGACACATGATATTATTAAAAAAGAGAGAAATCTAGAGGCAGGCATATATATATAATATAAGAGGGTTCTGGTAGCATCAAGGCTAGTTAAAGAGACTATATGATGAACATGCAATCTTGATTATATTGAAATATGACCCAACTGCATAAATCATATTCTCCATATTAATATATAGTTGCACTAGCTCAAACAGAACAAAGCTTTCATATTTCAATATAACAGCCAGACGCTTTCTAAAATGCACTATGAGTGCATGGTGCACTTAACGGCTACAAGACTTAGCCATAATAATAAAAAGTGAGGCGTACTATCCAACTTGTTACCACTCAAGATATAATCTCTCCAGAGATTTCAACTTCCTGATTGTTGCTGTATTTCCCACTGAAAACATTGTAAGATAGAGATAGGAATTGCAGATTATTAAGCCTCCCCAACTCTTGTAGGAATTTTTTCCATGGAGAGAATTGAGAAAAATCAAGATGCAGATTCGATAGTTAGAGAGGGATGCGTTGGAATCAAACTGTTGATGTGTTATTTAGGGACAAGGAAAAGTTTAGGTAAATGGCCAAACAACGGTGAATCTTCTCCCACAAAGTTGTTATATTCTGAGAAATAAACTTCAAGCGGTGCAGTAGAGATAACTCTCGAGGCAAAGTCCTAATTAAAAGAGTTGTACCCCAGATCAAGAGAAACGAGGAACGAGAGATTTCTATTTGCGGTGGAATAGTGCCGGAGAGGTCCATGTTGGAAATATTCAACGCCGTTACTCTGTGGTGACGGAGCCGCAAGTCACACCGATCCAACTGTAAAACATCACTCAAAATTGGTCCAATTTTTTTCGCAAGTATTTGATATGGGTCTGAAGTTACGTGAGATTTTTAGAGAAACAAGAGCATATTGATCGGTATAGACAAGGTCTTAAGGCTGGCCAGCAAGACTGCATATGCGAAAATGTAAAACACAAGCTTTTTTCCATGATTGCAACTATAGAGAAATTCCAAACACCGTGATTAATAGGCCCAAGTAAACGTGTGAGCTAATCTTGATATTTAATTTGCACCCACAAGATGTGGTTGGAGATTTAGCCGACGGTAGAGTCTTCTGAATTTCTTGACCTGATCTACCCATTAATTTTATGGGGTGACACTTGGCAATACGCATGTTTGACTAGATGGTTTCTTGTCTCGAAACGAAATCACATATTTCATAATCGATGCTTTCACTTTATATTTCATACGTTAATAAACGACATGCTAAATAATAAAAATATCAAATGAACCACCGTCATTACTAAAATGGAAGTATGATGGGCATTCAAATGGGCTGAATTGATTTTTCTTTTGGGATACTCAATGCTGGAAATATTTGATGGCCTTCTTAAATGGAATTCCTATTTTCGCTTCTTTTTCGCTTCTTGTTTGATTCCCATCGGCATTTGATAAGGGGTGATTTATGCACCGCAGACCGCATAAACAGATTTTTAAATACTTATATAGTGATGTGGTTGAGATTGATACAAGTTAAATATATGTACATTTTAGCTTCAGTGGGGACAACAACTAATTGAGATTTATTGATGATAAGAGAGCAGTGCTGAGGAACTGCATCTTAATTACCTTAAATCGATGGATAAAAGAGATGACAGTTGATCATTCAGTAACTATTATGTAATTTTCTAAATAAAATTATTTCGATGAGTTTACATCATGATAACTACATTTTTAAATTTCCTTATTCACGAAATTTTTTTAAAATATAATCAAACTGTAATACAAAAACATTACAATAATTGAAGTTATATGTATGCCAAAATAGGCAATCGCCATTATATTGTAATCGTTGTTGCTTATTAGTTGGCTAATAAACTATATTTTAGATGAAGTTTATTGTGAAATTAAGGATATATCAAAAACTTCAGAAGGTAAAAGTAAGAATTTCGTAAAAGTAAAATTTCAACCTGACATTTTTTCTTTGGCCTGATACGTGTGAAACTGCCGATGATAATCTTTTGGGAGTGGGGTGAGTTTTACGTTAATTGAATAATGACGATGAAATTTAGTGCAAGAAAAGTTTATAATAAGCGGGGCTTAGAAGTCTTTCTCTATCTTGCTTCCATAAAACAATGGTGTTAGCTTTGTTCTTTGAAATTAAAATTAAGCGCTTCTTGACGTGTTTCACATCTCACTAGTCTAAAACCTGTCATTTCTTAAATTTATTTAATATATAGTCTGCCTCTTAGGAATTAAATGCAAAATAATTTTTTTACCTAAATTGAACTTGCTAGATATTGAATTCTACGTCTCGAGGCCTTTAAATCATATCCTAATCTTTAAACTTCTTTGACAGCAAACTCACACTAAATTTATTTGGCTGCTTATTGTTTGGTGTTGTTAAACTCATACTTGGATGAGGAGGAGGTGAAGGGAGAGGAAGGTAAGAGGATTTCTGATGGCTTCGTTTTGGATGAGATTTGATCCTCTTCAATATGAAATCCATTAGTAGTGATGTGTATGAAATCATGATTTGAAACCATCCATCAAATGAAACCTAATGTCAATGATTCATCCTCTCTCTTTAGATTATGCTGATGATTTGTGCCGTGAACTTGAAATTCTCTTTGATCACATGGGTAAGTCTGGAAAGAATCAGGCATATTTAGAATCTGAAGTGAGACAGTCAAATTAAAAAAGTTTGAGCAGTGCGTACTCTGCCTCTTTTAAATCAGAATTCGTCATGCCCAAATTTGATTATTATCTGTTTGAGGAGTACAACGGGTTATCAATAGATAAGTTGATTGTCATTAAAATGATTTAGGTTTTGGATTTGATACGTTATAAAATTCAAAAGATTCAGACAGTCTTACTTTGTTGATTAGGAATTACGATTTCAGACAGAACGTATCAATAAACATATTTATGATGAACGAACAGCTTTCGTATAACATGGGAATTGCAAGGTCATACATGAATTTTTGGTCATATTAGAAAAATTGTCGCTTGATTTCTGAATCACAATGGTGATTGGCTGAAGGATGAATCAGAACTAAGAAAGTTAGATGCCTTTGGTATGATTCTTTCAATTTCTTTCTTTGGCGGAGAAACTGTGTCTCTGTTTTTTTGATTAACAAGTACTTTCATCTGAGACCTGGATGGTATGAAACTTTAAAAAGCCTATCAATTGAAAGTGTTTGGATATTGACTTTTATCATGTCGGACAAGATAGAAGCAAGCCCACAGATGTATATTTACATTACAAATTATCCAAGGAGGTGCCAGAAGGGTACATGTTAATTGCATTAGACACCATCCTTGAATCTGACATTAAATGAGAATGTTATGAGGATATAAGCACAATGGACCGGTAAGGATGTTGATTTAACGGATGATAGTCATTGAGACTGAGGTGGGCCTGTGTTAAAACAGAATGAAACCATCAACAATGACCGATCTGAGAGTTGAAGATGATCAAATGGATCTGGAGTGGAATGTTGATGCGGAAGGTTTGAATGCTTACTGGGGCGTATACACTTACTCACGGTTGGACCTTGGGATGTGGAAAAATGATCAAAGAAAAGCTATAAAATTCTCAAGTAGTGATAAAATTGGATTCCGAAAGAAATTCAGTCTTTGGAAGAAGTCTTAGATGAGTTTAACAGAACTGGATAAATGACGATCCATTCTGGATCTCTTTGAGAGGGGTTCATGAAACCTTGCAAAGTCGAGATTTAAAGATAGGCCGGTTGCAGGGTTTACTGGGAGAAAATTAATTTCAGTGTTTGGGTTACCTTGATATTGATCAGGTGTTATCGATGAACTCGAAGATCAAAACTAGATATGAAATTTAAGTATCCAGCTGAAACTTCTTCATTACTTGATAGGAACAAAAGTGTATTTTCTTTGAAGTCCTTAGGTTGAAGCGAAGCCAACGATGGTACGAAGTTTGACGAGCTTTATATTATGATGGGGTTTGATGTAGTTATAACCAATTGTCTGACAGGTGATCGATTATTCATATCTCTTTATATATATCAAGATAGTATATAAATTTTAATGACGTGATAAGATCAGCAGGTTATGAAAGTAAGTTGAGTGAAAGTTTGGCGTAAGAGACTTTTTAGAAGATGCTGAGATTGGAGCTCTTAAGAGCGAGAGAAAGGTGGGAAAGTATTCTTATCTCGAAAAAGACTGTCTTGATATTGAAAAAAATTTGAATCTCATCTGGTCAAATCACCCAAGCTCGTGATTCGGAATTATGAAGTCTCGATTACCTAAAATTGGAAAAGGTCTGAATGATAAGTTCTTCTCTCTTTAATCGATGTGAAGCATCATGTATTCCTATTCATTTAGGCTTTGACACAGCTTTTGTACTATGATTTAGTAAGCGAGTTCTAGTAACCTGAAGACCTGGGTTCAAGGAAGCAGCAAGTGGATATAAGACCAGAATAGATCAACGTATAGAGTACAAATGTTTGAAAAATGGTCTTGAGAAATCCACTTGATTTATTGACTCGATTTCTTTAGTAGTACTTAGAATACGAGAAAATCTCTTCAAGTGGATACTTATGTGTCTTTACTTTATATGGACTTCTATGATTTGGAGAGTTGTTCTTGATCGGTGAAATAGCACTCTCCACATTTAAATGAGATGCCTGGGCCTGTGAAAGTCGAGGAAAGCGATATGATTGAAAAAGATTTTGAAAAGAATTTGGGATTATGAAATTGTTACTATCAAGTATAAACAATCAAAAACTGCTCTTATTGAATTTTTCATGGTCTAGCACTGATGCCAAGGCTTGTTTTGTTAGAGATGTGGTGGAAGAAAAAACATTACATTATTTGTCAAACAAAGTACTTACTAAAGGCGATTATTTATTTGATACTGTTCACAAAGCCACCACTTTAATTTAAATTCCATGCTGTAAGTTTGATCAACTCGTTGAGGTTTCTCTCTCTTGAGGTCAGATAGAAGCTTGAGAAAGAGATGGGATGATCATTCCATTAAGGTAGAGGTGATATAAATACAATATCTGTGGAATAAAACCATACTAATATTTATTGGAGATCCGACTAATCTTGTGGAATTCTCTTTCTGTACTAGCAGATTGAGGAGGGAGTTATTTCAAGTCCCTTTGAAGTTTGAGATGAATAAATATTCTGGGGTCTTGAGTCTTAGTACAGGATATTAAAGAAATCTGACAGGGGTTAAATTAGAGTGAAACCTCTTTAGATAGATTCAGAGACGGAAAGAGTCTGAGTTTCTGGGGAGAAAAACTCACAGGTTGTGACCGTTGTTATTAGAAATGACGGAGAGATACCAAAGCGATTACATATGAGATTCTATTCACAGGTTGTTAGGGGGTTTGGGTTATATATGATGGTGTATTAGTCATTTGATTCATAAGCAACTGCTCTTGCAATCTTTGAGAGAAGTTAGAGAAAATCAATTGGGAAAATCATTGAGAGGCATAGTTGATTAGAATTCAAAGTTAACTGATAAGCAATTAGAACTTAGTGAAGATGTTTTCTGGAGTTAGTAGTTGTATCTTATATTCATTGGTTAGGTAGTAGTACGGTCATCCTGATCCTCCGTGGATGTAGATCACCTTGATGAACCATATAAAATCGTTATTGCGTTCTTATTAGTCTTTTGTTATAGAATTTTTTGATGGCTCTAAAATTATTGAATTCTTGAGATAGAAAATCTCATCCGTCCAGTTAAACTCTTGGACCTAACATATTACCGATTTCCATTCAACCCCACCTCATGGCTCAAAATCTAAACCAAAACATATCATCATGATCTTTTCTTTGTAAAAATTTCCATCATTCTATAGCGCCAAACATCAACACCTTGAAAATAGTCGCCTACCTCTGCCAAAGGAAGGGCCAGAAATACATATATATCGTCCTTAAACATCTGAAATTGACAGTAATTCATGTAAATTTTTTTGCATTATGATTTGGTATTCTTTTTATTGGTCCTTTTATGCAGAAATAATCTCGTTAGAGTTTTTATTTAACAATTTTGGTCAGAGTGGTTTTCAAAAAACAAATTTTGGTCCCCGAAAAGTTTCTTTTGCTTCGCAAAATCCTCTGGGACCATTTTTGTTAAAAAAAAAAAAACCGACTCATTAGAAATAAGTCATGGGACCCTTGCAATTTACCTAAACCTTTTTAATAATTTAAAATAGAGTTTAGATAAATCACACTGGGCCTATACTTAGTAAAGGCCTTTGCTGTTGGGGAATGATTCCATGGATCAGCCGAGGTGAATATTTAAATACAAATTTAGTTATTTAATTGTTACTATCAACGAATTAATCCTATATTAATTTCAAATAATAATAGTACCGTAACATATCGTAAATATAAAAGCCCACAAACCTCTGTACGTCACAGAATATAATGTTGTTTCAAAATTGAGTACTATTATTCGATACTAAATGTCTTTAGAGTACTAAAGGTCATCCTTTAGTATGATTTTATTTGACCGAGATATTTAGGATGCGGGAGTATAAGTATTAGATGGAGTATAGAATAATGTTGATACCAAGCTCTTTGATATCAAGTCTTTTACCTTTAGTGTAAAAAAAATTCCGATCTTTAAAACCTTCTTGTAGTATAAGGTACCATTTTGGTAGGAAGTAAAAATCCCAAGAAAAAAAGCAATTTCTCTTTTACAATGTTGGTGGCATAACCTTTTGTTTTTGAGGCTTGCAGAAAAGATTCGGTCGAAACCTTTTCTTCCTAAATATTGCTGGCTCTTCGTAGAATAAATCTTAAAATCAAATATCAAATATATTTTCTTGTTGTTTTGTTGGCCTAATATATACTCGAAAGTGCCTCTCTTTACCTTCCTCCAACACCTCTGAAAATTTCTTGTCCTCCATTAAATGATTGTCGTCGGCTTCCACGTAAATGCCAACCTAACGTGTCTCATTGGGGCCATGGCCGTATCATCTCATTACGGTTTCATCTACTGATATTTGAGGAGACCAAATTTTTGGTCGCCAAAGAGACTGGAAGAACAAACAAAGGGCGACAAATACTCATTTAGTTATTGAGGGGTGGGGGGAGAAGCGGAAGACTTTGCAGTGGGTGATTAGAAGAAAGGTTTCTTAAACCCTTTTCTTTGATTTTTTTTGCTTTGTAGAGATAATATTTTAGTTAAGTGATATAACTTTTGTCTAAATAAAACTTTTTAGTGTAAATTTAATTTTTTCTTGGTATTGATTATTAAATTGGGAAAAAAAATTTAAATAAATATTGAAGGAGTAAAATAATGTTTTCCTGTTTATTGTATGTATCTCTTACCAAGCAAACATTAAGTTTGCTCGAACTTTATTTCGTCACACCAAGCGGCCCATATTAATCTCTTTTCTCTATATCTTGAGGGTCCCACTGTTTTTTTCTCACCTTTTCTTGACTTCTCTCTCTTTTCGTATTTTCTCTTCTTCTACAATGATTTAACTTCGATAAATGGCCCCACTACATGGAACAAACCCATCACTGCGGATAAGACCTTCGAAGGAAAAGAGAGTTTGAATCGCGAAATAGTCGTAACTTTGGCCGAAATAGATTTAGTCATGATTTTTGTGGTTGGTCAGTCTTTAATGGTGTCTAATTTTGAAAAATCATATCGTGGACAAAGCGTCGTTTTCCGTTGGTTTGGATGTTTGGTGGATGTACATGTATTTTTTTAATTTAACAATTAGAATTTCGGTTATATAAATAAATTCCGGACATATAATCAAATAATAAAGGCAAAATTAGTCAAGCAATGACAAAATCTGGCGTGGAAGTAAAATTGGTAAAACCCACTTGATTTGAACATGATAGATTTAACCATACCAAATATGAGGCCTAAAGGAAGAGCGAATAAACCGATAAAGGTGCTGCAGCTTCAATCAAGTGGGAAGCAATGAATTTTTGACCGGTTACCGAAGAAAATTCTTCTTCTCATCAAACAGAAGAAAAACGTCTGCAGTATGAAGAAAGGATAACCTAGTAAAGGACCAGATGCCACTGATCTATTGAATTCAAGACTTGAGCCGAAAGAAATAATGACAAGTCGATCACTATATTGACCTTGAACAACATATCATAAAAGCCATCTGAATCTAAAGTTTACGTGACTCTGGAATGATATAATTGAATGGATAGCAAAGACTTTAGTAACTTCCTTAGCCTTGCTCATTATCAGTGGAAGGACATACATGGAACAATCAACGAAGAAAAAATAAACTTTAATACCTGCATTTGTGGATTTTCAATTTTCGATAGATTGTATGGGATGAACTCGTCATCCCTATTGCCAGGAAGGGTGATCAGAAATTTTAAATAGAAATCAATATAGGAAAAGACTTTTCTTAGTCATAGAAATCTTGAATATATCCTCTCATTCTTCCATCGAAATTAAAATATTCCACAAAATCCTTATCTGCTCCAATTGTATTATTTTAAATTAAATATCAAATTTGGATCTTCTTGATTTATAGAGATATTCTTATGTTCAAAGTAGCTCTCTTATAGTATTTTCAGAAAATCAATGCTGCACTTTATATTTTCAAAATTTTAAAATTTTCTACTCTTTAGAATAACCAAGTGATTTCTTGAATTTAATGGATAATCTTCCAAGCGTGACCATATCTTGTTCCATAACAAATTTCAAAAGAAATCTTTCTCCTTTATCCATAAATTTGAAAATAGAGAAAATTAAGCAACAATATTCTTCTTTAAATCAATATTGATTTATTGGACTGTTACCATTCTCTAAGAGCTTTGAGAATTAAGATTGAGACATCTAATGAATCTTGAATATCATAATATTGAGCTGTTATAATTTCAAGCGTGGTATAATTAAATACACAAAATTATTATTTATTATCCATCTTAACCCATTAGCTTACAGTCAATATAATTGTTACATGCTTCTGAATTCTCAGCATTAATTAATTATTCCTTTTGAGCTTTTGTGAACAATTATCTTTTTGTCCTTCAGGTCAGAGCGACTTGGCATTATTATCATACAGAGCACAATTCCATGCAAGATTGATAAAACATGAATCTCCCGAAAGGGCCGATCGACAGCGTTCTTTGTGTCAATCTTAATAATGTTGCCAAGATAAAAGTAATGAATCTCTCTGATCGCTACCCACCGTGTGATCAATTTACGATCATGAAATCTATTTAAAGGAATGAAGGATTTAAAGCAAACGGTAATTAAGTCTAATAATGCGTCAGTCTATTTTGCAACAATCTAACATCCGGTGATAATCCGGACGCCCATCCATCTAAATTGCATTGATTATTTGATTCTGAGGGTATTAATTTGTCTTGGGATAACAAATTCTCTGATACCAACATCTGAATTAATATGGGTAAATCTTTCATTGATCATATTTCAGCATCGTTGATAATGATTTGACGATCGACCAGTGCAAGGAGAATTCAGTTTGATCCTGAAGTGGCGCCATTATAATCAACAATCCCGCTATATACTCAAATGCATGATATCTCTATCTCGCATCATTCAATATCCTCAGACTGTCAAATTTCTCAGCGCTATCAATAGGATTCTTATTTTTGATTTCCATATATCTGGATGTGGTGGTAATGGATATATATCTTGGTGCAGGTTGAAGTCCCTGGAGATCTGGGGTGATCAGTTCTCAACAGCCATGACTTCTTCCATGGTTGGGTCAGTGCCCCCAAATTATCGTGAGATAATTTATGGGATCTCCGTCTGGTTGGAGTCAAATCTAGATGAGGTTGGAATATAAAATGGTCGTCGACATTCTATCAGGATTCTTTTGGATAGCCAGAATGCTTGATCGATCGCTTTCCATAGTTTCGCCGTCTTTTCTTCCTCATTACGTGATCTCCAGGTTAAATGTTGCATCAAAATAAGGTTTGGTAGTAGAATACGCTGTATAAATCTCTCTTACCGTCTTGGGGACATTTCTTCGTTGGATTCCAGTCTGAAAATCTGAATCACTTTTCTTAGGGTCTTGCATCTTTGAGCGTTTCAAGACAATATCTATATGAAACTTTAAATGGCAGATCCTTCGTTTCTTACGATCTAGAGTGATCTTGGTCAAGGATGTCGAAACTTTCCACAAATCTTTTATCAATTTTGACCATTTAAATCGTGCTTTTCCCTTCACATGGTTTCTAAATTCATCACAATGTAATCTCGTATAATTACATAAAATTACCATGTGATTCCGACGTTTTTTATACCGACATAGACTCGTTTGGTCAAATATGGGCTGTACATGATCAAAACTTTGGTTCCCAAATCTGGATACTATTGGGTCAATAGTGGACTCTTTGACTTACAAACTAATTCTTGGCTATCAATAGAACATGAGTTTATTGCATATAGATCATTCTTTACCTCCAGACTTGAATTTAAAGGAAAATTATCATCTATTTGCAGATTTCAAGTCGAGTAATGCAGCATGATAAATCAGAAGGTGGATGGAGGTAACATAGCTCTGAATGAAAAGTTTGTCATGATGATCCTTTACAAATTGCAACATTCTCTTCAAAGGATTCAACCTTGATCTCTCTTCCATACAATGGTTTATTTAAATAATTATTGGCTCCTGTGTTTTGATCTGCATCTTATCTTGGGTACCTCGTCATATATCAACAGTGATTCATCAGGAATCAAATTAAAATTATATATCCCATAAATCTCCTGGGGCATTTAACAGCCTCCCTCAATGAGAACCAGGACTGAAAGAAATATCGTTGGTATACTATCTAATGCAGTTAAGCAGGTTTTCCTACTGCATTCAGATAATCTAAGCGTTTTTCTTTAGTTCATAGCCTTATTTGAAATCTAAGTAGGTAAGTGACATCCTCTTAATCTTGGGATATGAACCGCTACTTTTTTGTTCCTAGAGAGTATCTAAACATGGTCATTTGAAATGTTGCAGCCATCTGGGCAGATATTGAAAGGCTCTATGTCTGCGTACGTTCACAATTCTTGGGTTTTGAATTTGGAATGCTTCAAATTGAGAATGTCTTGTTTTTGATGAACCGACATTGGAAGATCCACTTTATTAAATCGTGATCTATTACATTTCAAAAGAATTGTGATTCTTGTTCTGCAACCGGTTGTTGAGGTTAGGTCTGGTGGTGAGATCAGGTCATTATTGATCATCAGATTTCAAAACTCTTCTTTGAAAATATTATGTGATCAATCGTAGAAGACAGTCGTTTTCTATGATTTGATTCTCTCTTTGCTTGATTCTTAAATTCTTAAGGTCTGGAATTAAAACATCATCAAGGAAAATGTACATGAAGTAATCATCAGTACTCCATAACTATCCATCATAAAAGTTTAAACGAAAAGCGAATTCTTTCTAAAATCCGAAACATAAAGAATATCTCAAAATTAAAAACTTTGTCTTCAAAAGGGGTGCACTTCTCCCATCGCTTCGGTTTGCCACTCAGAAGATTAGCATTGCCGGTGTGATGAGGACCTCACTCCCACTAAGTTGCGGGTCCGCTTGAACCCCTGTAATGTGAAACAAACATGATTAGTGGATCCCGTATCCACCACCCACAAAATGGGAGGCATACGCTGCTAAACAAGTTTCAACAACTAGTGCGTGAGAATTACCTTTCGTTCCATCCCTTTTGGGTCTGGAACAGGCTGACCTCCAATGTCCCACTCTCCCGCTTTCCAAAGTTTTCCTCATACTTGATCCCATGCTTCTATTTGATGTTGAGTCTTCTTGGTTTAATCTTCTTCTCTTTTCATCATCCTTATCACCACTTGATCTAGGATAAAGAGAAGATTTCTGTTTTCCCAAGTTCTTTTCCTCGCGCTCCACTTCCTTTTCAACCAAAGTCAAAGCATTTACAAGATCCTCCACTGTGAAATCTTGATCTTCCATTAGATACTCAAGATAGTGGTGATTATAGCTCTTTGGTAACGATTGGAGAATGAAATCAACCTTAGCATTGAAGTCATATTTTTCGCCGAGGATCTCAAGTTCCTCAAATAGCACCATAACCCTAAAGACGTGATGTGCTGCGGTCGTCCCTTTTTCCAATTTTAACTGAGCAATTTCTTGCTTCACACTTTGATCGCCATATGGGTGCGATGTCCAGAACATCGCTTCGAGATTCTTTAAGATGTCTGCGGTGACTCATATTCTTGATGAAGGCGCAACGACGATCTCGACATATGTGCCAGAATTGTTTCCTTCATCAAACCGTTTGCCAGCTCCCATTCACCATAAATCATCTCATCCCATATTCTGGCATCCTTAGTTGGTTTTTCGGGTTTTGGTGAATCAAGTACCCATTCGGAAGATGATGCGGTTAGGACAGATTTTATTTTGTGTTTCCAACCAAAATAGTTTTTACCAAAAAGTAAAAGGTCTTTAGGTATATTCGATAGTGGATTAGAAGGTTGCGACATCTTTCGAATCGAAATAAATAATAATATATGTATACAAATATATCACAAGGTTTGATCACATGCATCATATTAAAATCTCAAAAAAATATGAACATGCATCAGCCTAACATCTCAAAACGGTTTAAATAAGCCACGTGGAGTGGGTCATTATTTAAACACATTCAACTGGAGTTACAAACAAGAAATTATAATCCTTTAATATCCGGATTAATAGTTGGCTCCCATTTGACCAATATAAAATTGATAGGGACTTGAGGGGAAGTATATGCATATCAATTTTATACCTAACTAATAACCATGATTAAATCTGTGGATTACTATTTTCGCTTTGATCGAGCCCTCGTGGGGAGGGTCATCGCCGCCACTAGTAATAACCCACAATCATCCGTTTGGAATTCATTCATGTGAAAAACTATCTTTTTGACCGTCCAGCGGGGGAATTTCTCCAAAAGAATTCACAAATAAATAAATCATGGAGGTCAAAAATTAATTCAATTTTATTATCCAGGAATAAAATTGTCAATTAATTATTTAAACATACTTAGTAATTTTGAAGGTGAGATTTTTCCATTTGGCAACTCCCATGCAAACACATTTAAACAAATTAAATAAAGCATAAGAAAGCACAAATAAATCAAGCAAAAACAGGGAAAAATAAACATATTGGGCACAAATTATCCAATTGTCATGGTTTGATTTTTCATGGCTTGATCTTGAAGAAACACGTCTCAAATTTCTCCCACTCGTTCGTCTCGAAAAAATAATTCGTCTCGAATGCCACGCCAGCGTACTCGCGGTAGGGATGCACGCCCAAGATCGCCGCCACCACTGCCCTAGGCCTCTCGGCGCGCCAATGGCCACGCCCTCCAAAGCCTCGGCGGTGTCGGGCAGATCTGGCGGCAGCGACGCATCAAGATCGCGTGGCGTCGCTCGCCCGCCTCCGCCTCGCTCAGGACGTTCGGTAGGTTTCGTTGTCTTCGTATACACACATATACATGCGCCCTCATCTTACGCCCGATCCGCCAAGACTGCATCACAGACGCGGCGCCCGCCCGTCAACCCGATTCCAGCAGCGGCGCTTCGGCATTGCCGCCGCTTCGCGCCCGTCGCGTGATAGCTCAGCTCCCACGCTTACGGGTTCTCGATTTTATCCTTTAATTCTTCGTCTCTTCGTTTCGATCCGGTTTATAATTTATTTACAAAAATAAATAAACCTAGATCTAGACTAGTCTATTACATTGATCAAATCAAACAAATCCTAGTCTACTCGTGGATTTTCTCACGAGGCAAAACAAATCAAACTAATCAATTTAAAACCACAATTTATATGCATGCATAAATAAACACATTAAAATCCATGACAATTGGATACGGAAAATGAGATCTAACAAGATTACTATCCAATTTCAAATTTAATGTCCATTTAATTAAATTACAATTTAAAAAATTGAGTCTAAAACCGTGGCTCGATGCAGCTTGTCGGGGGAATGAAGTTGCACAGATCTATTCGGGGTGAATATTTATATACAAATTTAATTCAATAATTATTACTAGCATGAATTAATCCTATATTATTTCAAATAATAATTGCAACAACATATCATGCATATAAAAAGTCACGTAAAACCTATGCATGCGAAATCTACGGGTTTACGGAACGCACCTCTCGGGATAAGCGGTGACTTCGGTCGGACGGACTAACCAAAAAGGACTTCCCAAGTATTCCTTAGCCCTTGCTCAACTATCCGTGGAAGGACACTTGTTTAACAATTAACAAAAGGAAAAAATAAACTTTGTTGCACCACCTTTGTGGATTTGCTAATTTTTCCAAAGACATGGAATTGTACTTGGGAATGAACTAATCATCCCTATTTATTGGAGGGGGGTGGTCAAAAATTTTAGTAGAAAATCAATGTGGGAAAAAGACTTTTCTTGGTCACCAAGAAATCTTGAATATATCTCCTATATTCTTTTTCCCAAAATTAAAATATTCCACAAAAATCCCACCTCCTCAATTATGGTATTTTCGAAAATTAATGTGTGCAAGAATCCAAGATTTGGATCTTCTTGAATTTATTAGATATTCTTGTGTTTCAAGAAATACATATCTTCCATAATATATTTTCAAGAAAATCAAGAAAATCTTTCTTGCCCACTATATTTTCAAAATTTCGAAATTTTATATATAGATAACCAAGTGGGAGATTTCTTGAATTTAATGAGATAATCTTGTATTCCAAGAATACATATCTTCATTCCATAACAAAATTCAAAGAAAATCTTTCTCCTCTTTTTATCCATATATTTCGAAAAATAGAGGAAAAATTAAGCAACAATATTTATTTTATTTTAATCACCTTTTTCAGTTATTGGACTATTTGTTGGGCCTCTCAGGGGGCCTTTAGGAGAATTAAGATTGGACCTTCTAATGGATCTTGAATATCTAATATTGAGCCACAATATAATTCAAGCCCATAAATATTAATTAATCCCACTACATAATTAATATTGACTATCCATCTTAACCCATATTACGGTCAATATGGCTCCGATCATTATTTCCGTGTTTAAGATTATCTAGCCCATTAATTAATTCAAGCCACCCAAATAGCTTTCCGTTAATTAATATCTTTTGTCCTTGGTCAAGGAACGGTTCAACATTATTATCCATACCGAAACCAATTCCACTTGCAAGATTTGGTATGATAAAGCTTATGAACCTCCCAAGGGGCAAATCAAGCAAAGCAGATTTTGCACACGATTCTTCAGATTAAATCTTAGCAATCACATGTGACCAATAATATTGCCCAAGATAAAAAAGTATTGAATCTCTCCGATTCGCTACCCTTGATAAGTCAAAGCAATAGTTACCAATCCCACGTGATCCTATTTAAGGGACGAAGGTTAAGAAACAACGAACCACCGAGGTCTAATTCTTCCTTGTTGGGGCTCAAGAATTTATCCTCCTGTAGGTCCTATTCAACAAGATCGATCATGAACTAGTGTAATCTCTTGGTCAAGACAAACCAATCGAGCCTTACACCTCAACCTTTTCGTGACGGGGTTCATTTCCATCTAGGTCGTGATTTGTGTACTTTAGTTACAAGCGGACCTGTTAATTTAATCTTCGTGATGCGGGATCACTAAATTAACTACAATGTAACACGTACGAATTATTGAACAGTTATGCAGTAAATATATGTAGCATTCAATCATATTTAAAGCATCAGTGATAAACAATTTATTTCAGTAAATAAGTCGGAAAATTCAGTTTCGATTATACAAAGTAAAAAGCATACTTTTCAGTATAATCCCAACAGTAATATGGAAGTAAAAAGGTACAGAGAGATAGAGAGAAATGGTGGAGAGAAAAGGTACAGACACACCTACCATTAAAGGAAATGAGAACCTTAGGGTAGGACAGACGAAAATGAAAAAATGGAACCTTTGTGTGTGGGACGGAGGTAGTATATATTTATGTTGGTTTAATAAATTAATAAGGTAAGTATACATATTAAATATATAAATAAAATAATAATAATAAATGAATATAAATAATAAATTGTCTAACAAAGTTTTATTACTTCTAACTTCATAAGAAATTGTAGTCTTTACGTGAAACTCATGTATGTACATTTTAGTCGCTAGTATTTTAAATTAACCAAATTAATATATCATTCAATTATAGCCCAAATATACAGAACATAAAAATGAAAAAAAAAAAAATAGTGTAGCCCGCCCGTTTAGCCCGAGGCCCGCTAGGGTTAGGGGTAGGTTACAACTCTTAAAGGCCCGTTTAAAAGTGAACTGCTAAGGCCCTAACCAGTTTAGGCCCGAGGCCCTGTAGGGCTGACCCGTTTAACATCTCTAGTGTATATGCATAATCGTGACACTAAAAAAATAGAATTCATGTGAACCCGGGTTCACAGGAAAATCTACTTGTTATATTATTTATTTTTGTGCCCCCGTCATGAAAGTTTTCTAGATCCGCCCATGATTGGACTAATCAATTTAAATATTATATCTTATAAAAGAATCATACAAATAGGTAAACAAATCGAGCTTTATCACAACCAACCTAGTGTCATTTTACAATTCAACTAATAACGTCACTAACAATTTAAGTCTAATGTCAATAGCTCATGCAACTAATTTATGGTAATTGGACTAATCAATTTAAATCCAATATCATATAATATTATCATACAAATAAATATATAAATTATACATTTTCATATATACAATACTTCTGTCTTTTTTAGATTTCTCAAAATCCAAAAAGTCCATCTTTTATCACATATTCAAAATAGCAATAAAGTAACTATACAGTTCATGCTACCCCTTACAAACATCACTAAATTACATCACATGTCACTAATAATTACATATAAAATTAAATTATTTTTTATCTTATTTACTAAAATTGACAAAATACCCTTATCAAAAAGCTATTTTATTACCTTCAAATATTAATAAAGAATTTCCTCATCAAAACCCGTGTAAAAATCAAGTGAGCAATCTAAAAAAAGATGCAAGGAGTAAGTGGTATTAAAAAAAATATATATCCATATCAACTACAAAATATAACATTTTATATTATTAATCATTAATGTGCCACTATTAAAATTTTATGATAAATTTGTAATAATTTTTTGTTGAATTTTTTTCTTTTTTGGTATAATATTCTGTTATTATATATGTATAAATAGATTTAGTTCAAAACTTTATAATAATTGTTTTGAATATTTTTTTTTGGTATAATATTTTGTTATTATATATTTATAAATAGATCAAGTTCAAAAATTCAAAAATAATATTAATAATTTAGAAAATATTCAAAAAATAATTAATATATATGTGGTAGTTACGGAGAATTGAACCTTGTACTCTTGCATATAAAGAAGATAAAAAATATTTGTTATACCATTTGAGCTACATCAAATTATTTAAGATATTTAAAAATTTATTAGAAAATTATAATGATTTTTTTTGGCCCAACTTTTGACCCAACATTTTGTTATTAGATATGTATGTATAGATGTACATATATTTATTTTGCATCGGTTTATATACTTTTATATTAAATAATATTTTATTAATTATTTATCCTACCTTAAAAATTTAAAATTCTAGATCCCCCGTTGAACATTCCTCTCATGAACGAATCTTAACTGAGTTCCCAATAAGATCAACTTGTAATGACAACTAATTGTATTGTGATACATATATATGTACAATTAATGTTTTCAGAATGCATGATTTATAGCAGTTTAGCACAAGATTAGCAATTATATTATTTTGGGGTTAATTGCAATACTGGTCCCATGTGAATATACCCTCACTTAAATTGGTCTTTTTTCGACAAATTTGGTCCCATAAGATTTTTTCCGCTCATTTCTAAAGGAAGTGGTACACGCTGTTAGTTAGTTGCACTTTTGGTCCCAAAAAATTAGTTTTTTAAATATAAATTATTATTTACTTTAAAATAAATTTAATATATTTTTTAGTATATCAAACCATCCAAAAAAAATTATATAATTAACTTATAATTAATAGTCTATTAGAATAGTTTAAAATTAAAATTTATAAAAATATAATTAATATAATGACTATTTATATTGTTTGATTTTTTACATTAATTTATAATTCATAGTTTTTGGAGAAATTTTAGAACTTTCAAATAAAAATCCTAACTAATATTCATATTTTATAATTATTCTTCTTATTACGTCAAAATTTATGTATGTTTTTATTTAGTTGATTTTTTTGGAGATATAGAACCAACTATCTGTTTTTTTATGGAACCAGATTAATGAGGTGTCATGCCAACTCATCATCCACATAATGAATTTTATTTTAAATAAATTATAGAATATTTTATAATTAATATATTATTCCCTAAATCATGAACCCTAAACCCTAAATTATGAACCATTCTGGTCGGGTGAACCATGAACCACTCGGGCCGGGTTCGGGTCTGGCTGGGTTGGGTCCGGGCCGGGTAAAAAACAAAAATTTGAACTGAACTGAAAAAATAAAACTGAAATAAAAACTAATTTTTTTTTACCGGCCTGGACCCAATTGGCCCGAGTGGTTCATGGTTCACCCGGCCGAATGGTTCATGATTTAGGTTTAGGATTCATGGTTTAGGTATAGTATATTAATTATAAAACATTCTACAATTTATTTAAATAAAATTAATTATTTGAATGATGAGTTGGCATGACATTTCATTAATTTGGTTCCATAAAAAACCAGATAGTTGGTTCTATATCACTTCTGTGTATATATAATATTTTATTTTAAATCTTACATAAATATATTTGTATTTATGTAAAAATTCTACATTTTAAAATTTTTTTAGCAAGGTTTCATTTAGTTGAAACAAATTATTTTTTGTGTATTTTTAGCAAGGTTTTAAATTTTTAGCAAAGTTTTAATTTTTTTTAGATTATACATAATTTATTATTAGTTTAAACATATTTTATATTATTTACTGATTACTTTTTTTTATATTTAAAAAAATATTATTTGATTTGGAAAAAAATGTTATTTGTATTTATATATAGATTTTATATTTCTTTTTAATATTCAAATTTTAAATAAATTATTTAGTTTAAAAAATATTTATTGTGTTTGTAATCATATTTAAATTCACTATATAAATTTACTATTAATTTTTAATTTAAAATTTTATTTTATTATATAAATTAATTTTTTTAGTATTAGTTCAAAAAGTTAACGGAAACCGTTAGAAACTTAACGGTTGGGACCATTTCTGCACAAAAAAGGACCACAAAATTACCATGGGACTTAAAAGCTAAAACACAAAATTTACACGGGACCATTTCTACAATTAACCCTATTATTTTGTGAAACAATATTCCTCAATTTCCACTCACCAAAAGGGTACTCGTTGACTGATAAAAGATTTAAAGTCAACCCTCCTTGAAACAACATTGTCAATAGCCGTTTGGCATAGCCGCAAATATTGAAATTTATGGTGTAGAGCAAATTCTTTGATTTCACACGCCAAAGATGTATTCTCAAGAAGGTTTAAGTGCCAAGTTTATGTTAGCAAAAGATTTAGGTGTAGACGAGACGAGTTGGTCAAGTACTGTCAGATTTAAACTCGATTCAATTATTAGAAAATTTGAAGCTCGAATCTTTGTTAGCTCGAATTTAAATGAACTTGTATAGTTTTCTTGAACTCCAGCTTATCTCAATGGAAAACTCAATCTTAGTCCTGTAATTTTAGGAGAATCAAGTTTTAACCCTTTCTGATTTCTCAACTTTAGTCCATTAGTGTCCAATTTTGGACCTTTTTGTAAAATTTCAGTACTTTTTGATTGGAAAATTCAAATTCGACCGAAAGGATGATTTTTTTTTTAAAAAAATTCTCCAGCCAAATTAATAATGTTGATGTGCCAACGGAGCAAAAAATGCCACATCATGTTGCCACACTATAAAATACATCTAATTTAAAGAGGGTATTAACGAGGATATGGGTTTAGGGAGGGCTTCTTGGGGAAAATCCTCGTTAAAAAGTGCTTCTCGGTAAAAATTTAACGGCGGGGAAAAAAGCCCTCGGCAAATAACGAGGGTTTTGCCGAGGGATGACACATGTCGGGTTCATCGAGGGCCGACACCCCCCTCGCCCGATTTACGACACGAGGGCCCTCACTAATGCCCTCTTCAAAATTAACGAGGGCTAGCTGGCCCTCGCCTTCTACTACAAGCTAATTAACGAGGGGCGCCGCCTCGGCAATTGGGCGAGCATTTTGCCGAGGAAAATAGGCCCTCATGAATTTAATTGCGGTATTAAAAATGTAGTTGCTAGGTTTCGAAGCCGGGTTGAGAGGCTCCGGCGCACTCCACGAACCACTAGGACACGCGAGCCCCTCCATCAGAGCAGCCTGACTTTTTGGTAATTTTACGCCCCCCATGTGATTCGAACACGCGACCTCCCGGTATGTGGAGGCCTTGCGTGTTCCGCCTAACCGCTTGGGTTAGGCGAGTTATTCATTAGGATTGTATTTTTAATTGTATAGGTATTATATATTGTGTTTTACAAATTTTTTTCTTCTATCATTTATTTTAATTGTTTCATGCATATATATATTTTGATTAAGTTAAAATATTTATAATAAAATTGTGAAATAAATAATTTATATTCTTATGCATCATTTATTATTATGAATATATTTATATATATATTTTTATTAATTATTTTTATAAAAATATTATTAATAAAATTTTAAATAATTAGTTTTATATTCTTTTTAACTATTTATTATTATGAATACATATATATATATATATATATATATGTTTATATTAATTATTTTTACTAAATTTTTTCAAATAATCATTTTCATACTCTTTTTCACTAAATGTAATCCTAATACGTTTGAATTAAATTATTTTTAATAAAAAAAATTTAAATAATCATATTTACGTATGTAATATTTTCTAACAAATATACGTATTGATCATTATTTTTTAAAATATTTTCAATAAAATTGCAAAATTATTAATTTTGTACTATTTTTCACTATTTACTAACACGTGTACATATACACTTATAATAATCTTTTTTTTAATAAAATTTTAAACCATTCTCACAAACTAATAATAGAGATTAATCAATAATATTCATAAAAAATAAACATAAAACACACATGTGGTGTTCGAATATTCTAAAATAAAACACAACAAAATATGTAGCGTTCGAAAGCAACATAAAACATAACAAAATATTCAATCAAATGTTTAAATAACACACACACACACAAAGTTTAATGCATCACATCATCATCATGATCATGATCATGATCATCATCTTCATTGTCATTTACTGTGGGAAATTGAATAGGAGGAAAAAAAGTGGGATCAAATGTACCGGCGGCTCTGATCAAGTCAGTGAGACCTTGAGTACTCCCGGAAGAGTCGACGGAACGACGTCGAACATGAGCGGTAGAACCACTGGGACCTACAGGAGCATTAGGAGGAGCACGATACTGAGGGAATGGAGGAACACAAAGACCAGGATGAGCATAACCACCGATTGGCTGGGAGTAACCCCACTGTTGGGAACCACCGATTCCATGCAACCCCTGCTGGGGAGTAATACCGGTCTGTGGTGTATCGGTTCCCTGCCATGTCTGCTGTGGAGAACTGGTCTGTAGAGCACCGGTTCCTTGCCACGGCGCCTGCTGTGGACCAACGGTTGCCTGCCACATGGAGAAAAATTGTTTCATCTGGTTCATTTGACTCTGCATTTGTGTCATCTATCTAGCCATTTCCTCTCTTTGTTGTCTTTCATGCTCGAGAGAACGCTCCTGTGCCAAAAAGCGTTCTTGATCAAATTGGGAGTAGCCGCCGACAGAGGTGTGCCCCCAGATGTCCCGCCTGGGCCAGATTGAATGCGCCCCAACTTCGACATTTGCCCCAAGCCCCTGAATTTCCCGTGGGAGTACGACACCTGCTGCGTATAGAATTGGCTGGCTATCTATTGCGCTTGTACGCGTTTGTATCCTTGGGTACCTCAGCTTGGATCCGTGCCTCCACATTTTGCTGACATACAAATATTTTAAACAAAGTTACTTGAAGCACTTACAAATTTATATATTGGATAAACAAAGTTACTTGAAGCACTTACAATTACGGATTGCATCTCCTCATACGTGGCACCTTTTGATTGAAAATGCTTCACGAGTTCCCATGCGGTTGGGAGGCGTCCATGTTGCAGCCACTATATATTTTGTTTAATTTTGTTATTATCAATTATTATGTACTAAAATAATTTAAATATCGATGTTGTGGTGCAAAAACTACTTACAAATTCATACGCAAAATATATCGCTCCTTTGGATCCTCCATGATGCATGGGTTTTTTGGATGCTCGATTTTTTCGGCACTGATCATTTTTTGCCTTGACCTCAGGTCGGTCCCAATAAAGTTTCAAAGTCCTCCATATTTCGTCGTCCCATGGTGGCACCTTTCCCTTTTTACGGTGTAGGGTCTTCCAGTTATTGAGAAGATCACCGTACCGCGTTGCAGCCCTCTTCAGAAACATCTCTTTAATCTGTGCTTTTGTTTTCATACGCGGTATCCGGGTGACATCCTGTTGGGGTTATACTGGAAAGTATGCTTTTACTTTGTATAACCAAACTAAATTTCTATCTTATTTACTGAAATAAATTATTTATCACTGATGCTTTAAATATCATTGAATGTTACATTTATTTACTGCATAATTGTTCAATAAACAGTACGTGTTACATTGTAGTTAATTTAGTGATACCGGATCACGGAAGATTAAATTAACAATCCCCTTGTAACTAAAAAGTACATGTTTCACGACCTAGATGGAAGTGAACAATCCATCGTGAAAGGTTGAAGTGTAAGGCTCAGATTGACTTGTCTTGACCAAGAGATTACACTAGTGCATGACTGATGCACTGAATAGGACCTACAGGAGGATAAATTCTTCAGCACTGAATTAGGAAGAATTAGACCTCAGTGGTTCGTTATTTCTTAATCTTTGTCCCTTAAATAGGATCGTGTGTGGTTAGTAATTATTGCTTTGACTTATGACGGGTAGAGAATCAATGAAATTCAATACTTTATATCTTGGGCAATATTACTGGTCACATGCGATTGCTAAGATTTAATACGAAGAATCATGTGTGAGTACTCTTGTTTGATTTGCCCCCTTGGGAGGTTCATAAGATTTATCATACCAAATCTTGCAAGTGGAATTAGTTTCCGGTATGGATAATAATGTTGAACCATTCCTTGACCAAGGACAAAAGATATTAATTAAAGGAAAGCTGTTTCAGTGGCTTGAATTAATTAATGGGCTGGATAATCTTAAACACGAGAAATAATAACCGGGAGCCATATTAACAGTAATATGGGTTAAGATGGATAGTGCAATATTAATTATGTAGTGGGACTAATTAATATTTATGGGCTTGAATAATATTGTGGCTCAATATTAGATATTCAAAGTCCATTAGAAGGTCCAATCTTAATTCTCCTAAAGGCCCCTCAAGTAGCCCAAAGATAGAGTCCAATAACTGAAAAATGTGTTTAAAATAAAATAAATTATTGTTGCCTAATTTTTCTTAAAAATTTTCGAAATTAATAAATAAAATGGGAGAAAGATTTTCTTTGAATTTTGTTATGGAATGAAGATAAGTATTCTTGGAATACAAGGTTATCTCATTAAATTCAAGAAATCTCCCACTTGGCTATTTATTAAGTGAATTTCGAAATTTTGATTAAATAAGGGAAGGAAAGATTTTCTTGATTTTTTTGAAAGGATATTATGGAAGATATGTATTCTTGGAATACAAGAATATCTCATAAATTCAAGAAGATCCAAATCTTGGATTCCTACTCCTTATTTTTTCGAAATATACCATAATATTAGGAGGTGGAATTTTGTGGAAATATTTAATTATGGAGAAAAGAATATATGGGATATATTCAAGATTTCTTGGAGGTCAAGAAAATATTTTCCCATCTTATTTTCTCACCTAAAATTTTGACCACCCCTATGTTTATAAATAGGGGATGAATTTTCCATCCCCAAGTGAAATTCCATTAGTTGGAAAAATTAGAAATCCACAAAGGTGGTGCAACATATTTTATTTTTCCTTTTGTTAAATTGTTCGCGAGTTCCTACCACCGGATTGTTGAACAAGGATAAGGGAATACTTGAGAAGGCTTTTTGGTGTGTTCGTGTGAACGGGATCCATCTTCTCAACGGTTGTCACTCCGAGAGGTTAGTTCACGTAAACCCGTAGTATTTTCGCATGCGTAGGATTTATGTGAATTGTTTATATGCATGATTTGTTGTTGAATTATTATTTGAATTAATATAGGATTAATTCATGCTAGTAATAATTGTTAGAATTAAATTTGTATTTAAATATTCATCCCGAATAGATCCGGGCAATTAATTCCCCAACAACTGGTATTAGAGCCTCGGTTTCGGGCTCTGAATTTTAAATTGTAATTTAATCCGTTTTCATTAAATTTGATATTGGATAGTAGAATTGCTAGATCTTTTTTGCAGGTATCCAATTGTCATGGTATTTGATGAATGTTTATATTTATGCATGCATATAAATTGTGGTTTTTAATTCGATTCGTTCGAATTCATTTTGCCTCGTGAGAAAATCCATGAGTAGATTAGGATTTGTTTGATTCGTTCAATGTAATAGACTAGTCTAGGTCTAGGTTTATTTATTTTTTGTAAATAAATTGTAACCGGATCGGAAACGGAGGCGGAGACGAAGAATAAAAAGACGAGATCCGGAACCGGGTGCAAGCGGGCGTCGTCACTTAAACGTGCCAAGGGAGGCATCGCTATAAGAACGCGGATGCGCCACAGCACACACGGGCATAGGGGCGAGGCGGTAAAAATTGAGCGACGCGGATCAGTTCGGCGACGCTGGCAACCGTCTTGCTGGCGGGCGGATGCGCCGGGTGGGGCAAGGCGACGCGACGGTGGGGCGAGGAAAGGGAAGGCGCGGCGTGAGGAGGAATCCGGCATGGGCGTGAAGGCTGAAGCAGACGGGCGCTGGGATTGATGCGGCTCTCGCCGAGAAGTGCCGAGCACCGGCTGGCGAGGCGGCGTTGGGGCGCTTATGCGCGTGCGCACGGGCGCCAATCCACACGGCCGGGGGAGTGCAAGGCGTGCACTCCGACTCGCGAGCTGGTCAATGACGTGGCTTGACGAGGCATTTTTCAAAACGGTCAAGTGGGAGTTTTTCGAGACGAACGATGAAGGCTATGAAGACGATTTCTCGAGATCAAGACATGACAAAAATTAACGTTGACAATTGGATATATGTGCCCAATGTGTTTAATTTTTTGTTTTGATATTTTGCATTTTTTTGTGCTTATTTAAATTGTGTTTAAATATGCGATGCATGAGAATATGTTTTAAAAAATCTCACCTTCGAAAATTACTAAGTATGTTTAAATAATTAATTGACAATTTTATTCCGGATAATAAAATTGAATTAATTTTGACCTCCATGATTTATTTATTTGTGGATTCTTTTGGAGAAATTCCCCCCACGGGACGGCCAAAAGATAGATTTCACATGAATAAATTCCGAATGGATGATTGTGGGTTATTATTAGTGGCGACGATGACCCTCCCACACGAGGCTCGTTCAAAGCGAAGTAATAATTCTGTATTTAATCATGGTTATTACTTAGTTATAAAATTAATATGCATATACTTCCCCGAAGTCCCTGTCAATTTTATATTGGTCAAGTGGGAGCCAACTATTAATCTGGATATTAAAGGTTTGAAACTGTTTTCTTTGTAACCTGCTTGAATGTGTTTAAATAATGACCCACCCCACGTGGCTTATTTAAACTGTTTTGAGATGTTGGCTGATGCATGTTCATATTTTTTTGAGATTTTAATATGATACATGTGATCGAACCTTGTGATATGTTTGTGCTTATACAAATTGTTATTTATTTCAGTTCAACATGTCGCAACCTTTTAATCCACTGTTAATATACTTAAAGTGAATAGAATTATATAGGAAACTATGTTGATTGGACATGGTTCCAAGTATACTTTTCGTTGCACATGAAGCATTGTCCCAGCTGTCATCGTCTACTAATCTCCTCGTTGAAAAGCTGAATTCGCCCTCTCCCGAATGCAGGGACCGAAGAATTCGGTCGTGATCCGCCAATATTCGCTGGGGGTACCACGGGGGCAGTAGCTCCCGTAGGCGTATTTCCCCGTCCCAATCCTGGTCTCGTGAAACTCGGCCCGGAACGATTAAATCCATAGTTGCTACGGTTCGTCTTAAGTTGTTCTTCTTTCCTCGTCGCAAGTTCTATCGCCTCCGTTAAGTTCCGAGGCTTCCACATCTTTAGTTCCGTCGCTAGTTCTGGTTTCAACCCCGCCATGAAGGTTCCGAGTAGTGCGCCGGGTGGCCAGTGTGGCACCCTACACATCGCCTTCTCAAACTCCCGCAAATAGTCACGGAAATTGCCTAATTGTGTTAGGTGACTCATTGCTTCGTTCGCATCCTCTTGTTGAGCCGTTCCGAATCGACTTAGCAACCCTTTCTTGAACTCGTACCACTCTGGTTTCGCGACCTCCATTAATCTGCTCGAACCAACGCCACCATTGGCGTGCTTCCCCTTCCAAGTAAAACGACGCCAGTTGAACACAATCCTTAACTCGAGTGCCCTGCCATTCAATATATTGCTCTGCCCGGTCCACCCAATTAATCGCATCATCCCTATTGAATTTCGGGAATTCAATTTTCGGTCCTTTCGGACGATGGTCTCTTACCCTTTCCTTGCGATAATTGGAAACAGATTCAATGTCCATCCCCTGTGAATCAGTCTCGGACTCTTCCTCACTTTCTTCCTGCTCCTCTTTCTCTTCATTTTCCGACTCCGAACCGTCCTTGTGGAACGGCCCCGGGTTGTCAAACAAGTTTCCCCCGCCGAAAGGGTTTTCTCCCTCTCTCCCCTTCGGTGAGCGTCGCTTGCTGCCCCGTAGGACTTCTTGTCCCTGTTTTCTTCCTTCCCAGCGTGACTGCCCCGAGTGCACCTGCCAGCACTCCGAACTTCCTCTCGACGTGCGTCTGCGAAACGGACGTCATCCTCATCTTGGCGTTTGAAGTGCCTCAGGCCCGAGTCCAGGTCGTCAGCATAGCGCCTATCCCGTCGCCGGCTGCAGCCCGATCTCTCCCGGCGAGATTTTTTTAAATCCCGCATCTCCTTCGTCAATTCCAGTATCGATGTCTCCAGGGTTTCGAACCGTTCCTTGTTCAACACCATGGCTCTAGATACCAATTGATGAATCCTCTATACTGAGGTATGCTAATCACTCGAATGAATGCACAAATTCTTAGCAAAACAACAAAATCGCTGTGAGAGTTTCAATATAAAAAACAACGTGAAAAAACATAGTCTGTAACCCTACGCAAAATAAATACTATGCCAGTGAATAAAGCCCACGGCCCATTCACAAGATTCTACCGAAAATAACTCAAACACCAAAAAAGGAAAGAACTAAGGAACGACAAAAAATTACAAAAACGAATCAAACAAATCAACTGGCACTTTCGGCACTTCGGTCGTCTTCCTCCGTCTTCCTCTTGTTGCGACGCCCATACTTCTGTGCATAACGATCAACTTCCCCCAAGGTTCCATCATCATCAACTTCCCCCAAGGTTCCATCAGTGTGTGTGAAGGAAAGATAAATGAATTGTTTATTAATTGGTTATGGTTATGGTGGACATGGATAAACATGGTCTAACAACTAAGTATTGCCTTGTTGAAACTTGAAAATCGAATGATGTGGCCTAAAAAAGCAAAAATAAAACTATTCTATTTTCAACCATTTACAGAACTTTGCTTTGAATTGAAATTAGATTATGCTAGTGAACGATTAGTTATGATTCCTGAATTAGTCTATTCTTAGGCAGTATACGGCGCATTTCAAATTGGAAATGTACAATCGTCATCCGTCTTTGTGGTTAATATATGTTGTTCAATGTGACTTTTGATTGGTAGTGGTCCGCTAAATGGGCTTGGATTATTTTGAATTACTGTTTAAAGTTAATGAAACATATATATAAGGAGGGATTCATATGTGAGATGGTTTCAAGTCTGAGACGAAGCTCCACTTTAGTATTTACACTTTATTTTAATTACTTTAAAACTTGATTAGAGTAGGTTATAAGTTCATGATCAGAAATAAATTAAGCACAAATTATAACTTCTTTACTATAAGTTCATGATCAGAAATAAATTAAGCACAAATTATAATTTCTCTACTATAACACGTTGTACTCGCAAAATGGAAAATTTCCTTTACTTCCCCAATTTCTTTATTAATATTTTTGTATGAATATTATATATTTATTTAGAAAACTTTATTTTTAGTTACTTTGATTATTTTATATAAACATTATGTACATATATTTATTTTGGGTCGGCTTATATAACTTAATTTATATTAATAATAATTTATTAATTATCTATTCTACTTCAAATTTAAAATTCTAGATCCGTTGAATACTCTCACGAATGAGTCTTAAATGAGTTCTCACTATGATCAACGTGTCGTGGCAACTAATATCTATAATGTTTTTAGAATGCATATATTTATAGAAGTTTAGCACAAGATTAGCAATTATATTATTTTGTGAAATAAATTCCTTAATTTCCACTCATCAAAAGGGTACTCGTTAAAGGGTCAACTCTAGTTAAACCCTGGAAACTTGAAAGAACATTGTCAATAGCCGTTTGGCAAGGCCGCAAAGATTGAAATTTATGGTGTTGAACAAATTCTTTGATTTCAAACCAAAGAGGTATTCGTTCACTCAAGAAAGATTAAGGGCCAAGTCTACGTTAGGAATAGATTTAGGTATAAATGAGTTGAGTCGGGTCAAGTACGAGCATATTTAAACTCAATTCAATTATTTAAAAAACTGAAGCTCAAAACTTTGTTAGCTCGAATTTAATTGAACTCAATTTTCTTGAACTCGAACTCATCTCAATGGAAAACTCAGTTTTAGTCCCGTAATTTTTAGAGAATTCAGTTTTAATCCTTTATCTTTCTGATTTCTCAATTTTAGTCCATTAGTGTTGAATTTTGATTTTTTTGTTTCCAATTTCAGTCCTTTTTAATTGAAAATTTCAAATTCAATCAGAAGGATGACGTGGACGAGATAATTTGGGAAAAGGCAAAATCTATTAAAATGAGGAGCATCAGGAAAGGCCACGAAAGTAAAGTTACAACGACAACTCAGAGACGGGACCACCACAAAGGTAACAGAAGCAGAGAGTAGGGTCTCTCATCCAATAGCTAAAAGAGTTCCAACTATTTATGCCTTCCTTTGCTTTTAACAAAAAAGAAAAGAAAAAAAGAACGAAATACTAATTTTCAAAAAAGTATCAAGATCTTCGACTTTGGAGCCTTTATATATCACAAAATTTCGGACAAAAAAGTTTTTTGGTCCCATAACTTTCCTATAATCCGTTTCGGTGAAAAAAAAGTTCTTCGGTCCCATAACTTTCCTGTAATCTATTTTTCATCCCAAAAATTTTAATTATCAAATTTTGGTTCCTAAACTATATCGATTGCCCAATTTAGGTCCCATTTTCGTCGAAAAATAGAAAATTTTGTCATTTTTGGTCATGCGCAGGTAACGTATCGGTTAAAATTGTTGGTTCTCAAACTCAGAGCTGACATGGACACTAACTGTTAAAAGAAAAGTTCATTTTTCAAAAAAATTAGAAAGAACAAGAAATTTCTCCTAAATGCGGAAAAAATGAATTGTTAGTGTCTACGTCAACTACGAGCTCGGGAAACCCCAACTTTAAACGGCATATGACTTGCGCGTGATAAAAAAAGACAAGATTTTATGTTTTTCGGTGAAAATGGGACCAAAATTGGACAATCGAGATAGTTATGGGACCAAAATTTAATAGTTAAATTTTTTGGGACGAAAAACGGATTACAGGAAAGTTATAGGACCAAAAACATTTTTTCTCCGTTTTTCGTCCCAAATAATTTAACTATCTAATTTTGGTTCCATAACTATCTTGATTGTCCAATTTTGGTCCCATTTTTGCCGGAAAACAGAAAAATTTATCTTTTTTTATCACGCGCAAGTCACGTGCCGGTTAAAATTTGGGTTTTCTGAGCTCGTAATTGACGTGGACGCTAAAAAATCATTTTTTCTGTACATAGGAGAAGTTTTCTTGTTCTTTTTAAATTTTTAGAAATATGAAATTTTCTTTTAACAATCAGTGTCCACGTCAGCTACGAACTCGGAAACCCGCAATTTTAACCGAATACGTGACTTGCACATCACCGAAAATGACAACATTTTTAATTTTTTAGCAAAAATGGGACCAAAATTTGACAATCGAGAGAGTTAGGAGACCAAAAAATGAAGTTAAATTTTTTGGAACGAAAAATGAATTACAGTAAAGTTATGGGACCAAATAACTTTTTTTCTCTAGAATCTCGCATGGCCCATATATGCCCAACAATTGCGAGCCAAATTAACGTCCATTCAATATCATTAAATTTAAAAATACTAAAGTTTTCTCATCCACATCATCGATTTGGCCGGAGATATAAAATATCCACAAATTGTCTCCTCCACATCCTCGTTCACCGACCAAATTTGAATTTAATTTCCAACAAGAAAGGACTGAAATTAGACAAAAAAGGACCATGGACACTAATGGACTAAAATTGAGAAATAAAAAAGATAAAGGATTAAAATTGAATTCACCTAAAATTACATGGCTAAAATTGATATTTTCCCTGATTTTAATTTTTTTTTGATATTTTCCCTCAATAATAGTCAACTCCAACCTAAGTTTCGTTCTCATTCAAATTCCGTTTTGGCATCACTTAATTTACGAATAGATTTCGTAGCAATACCCATCTATCTTGACTTTTCCTCCCAATAATAGCCATGTATATTTCAAACTGCACATAATCAATCATTCACACCTCTCCTGCTCTCCAGTGCATAGCATCATGATTAATGGACTTCCTCTCTCTGTATATATTCTCACATTATCACCAACTTACCCTATTAATTAATTAATTAATTAATTAGCATCCATGGAGAAAACTTGTTATCCCATTTTGGCATTTGCAGTCCTACTAACCTTAATACCTTCTCTAGCCAACCACTGATCAATCCTCTCTTCTCTCTCTAAAATCCCTCCTCACTTCAGACCACTCGCAACAAACTGGACCAATTCAAGCTCCGTTTGCAACTGGATTGGCGTCACTTGTGGCTCACGCCACCACAGAGTCACGTAGTGGCGGAACTAGGAATTGTGCCCAGGGGGGGCCCAATTTATAATAATTATAAATATATATAAAAAAAATTAAGTGGGGCCAGGGGGGCCAGTGACCCCCTTTGCCCCGACGTGCCTCCGCCCCTGGAGTCACGGCATTGAATATTTCCAACATGGGCCTCTCAGGCTCTATTCCACCACTCCTAGGAAATCTCTCCTTCCTCGTTTCTCTTGATTTCTCATACAGCCGATCTTGAACTTAATTTCTAACAAGAAAAGACTGAAATTGAACACAAAAGGACCATGAACACTAATGGACTAAATTTGAAAAATCAAAAAGATATAAAGGATTAAAACTGAATTCATAAAAAATTGTTATTTTCCCTCAATAACAGTCACTCCTATCGGGTAAATTGCAGAAGTGGTTCCATGTGAATTTTCCCTCATGAAAATGGTAATTTTTTTAACAAAAAATGGTCCCATAAGATTTTACAAGCAAAAAACACATGAATTTTTGGGACCAAATTTGTTTTTTTTTAAATTTTCTTGGGACCAAAACTGTTAAATAAAAATCGAATAAGACCATTTCTAAAAAAAAAAAAAAAAAAAGGACAAAAAAGAACGTGAAACCAAAACTAGGGAGAAGAAAAATTCACATGAGACCACTTCTGCAATTTACCCCACTCCTATCTAAGTTTCGTTCTCATTCAAATTCCGTTTTGGCATCACTTAATTTCACTGGTGGCCGACATATAGATTTGTTAGCACATGGTATATTGATTTTTTTCTCCCAATATCCATCTATATTTCAAACCTCACATGGTTAATAGAATTTCTCTCTGTGTATATATTCATACATTTATCACCAACTCACCCTATTAATTAATTAGCATCTATGGAGAAAACTTGTTATTCCATTCTTGCATTTGCACTCCTACTAACCATAATACCTTCTGTAGCAAACAACCTCACTACTGATGAATATGCTCTTCTCTCTTTAAAAGCTCTTGTTAAATTAGACCCTCATCTTGTACTCACAACAAACTGGACCAATTCAAGCTCCGTTTGCAGTTGGATTGGTGTCACTTGCGGCTATCGCCACCAGAGAGTCACGGCATTGAATATTTCCAATATGGGCCTCTCCGGCACTACTCCACCACACCTCGGAAATCTCTCCTTCCTAGTTTCTCTTGATTTCTCATACAACCATTTTATTGGCACTTTACCTCAAGAGTTATCTCTCCTAAGCCGCTTGAAGTTTATATCTCTCAATGTCAACAACTTCACTGGCTCAATTCCACCATCGCTCGGCCATTTACCTAAACTCGAGCACTTGTCCCTAAGAAACAACACCTTCACTGGCTCCATCCCTAAGTCCCTTTCCAACCTAACAAATCTACACTTTCTTGATTTTTCCTTCAATTCTCTCAGTGGAGAAATTCCACAAGAGCTGGGAAGACTCTACAATCTGCAAGCTCTTGGCATGCAATTCAATCATCTATCAGGTTCTATACCATCTGCCATATTTAACATATCCACTCTACAAATTTTGGCTTTGACATCAAATGAATTGAGTGGAGGCCTTCCAATTGACATTTGCCGCAATCTTCAATTTCTTCAAGGGGTTTACCTATCTAAGAACCAGCTGAGCGGCGAAATCCCATCAAATCTATCCGAGTGTCGACAACTTGAGATGCTGTCCTTGGCTTACAACTCTTTCAGTGGGGAAATACCCGTGGGAATTGGCAAGTTGGAGTCTCTCCAGATATTACAACTTGGTGGTAACGAGTTAACTGGTATATATGCTTCACTTTTTGTGCATGGCTCTATAAAATTTCATGGGAAAATAAGTTTTTTTAGTCCGGTAAATTATCCTTATATATTGGTTTTAATTCTGTCGATTTTTATGAATTGAAAATAATTCTTTGTAACGTTCGTTGTTCGACATTTTAGTTTGATAGCCTACTATAGGGGGTGAAAGTACATCTAGTTAAAGCTGATGTTATTGAAAAATGCCACACCAACTTTGGGAACTTTCTAGAATGATGAAGAAAGACACAAAATGCATTCACATTGGTGGATTCTTCTAGTTTAGTGACTAGATTATTCTAGTGTATTCATTGTCAGCTAATTGACCATTTTCAAATTAGTATTAGCAAAGTCAAGTTTTGTAGGCAAACTAGAATACTATAGAACTAACTAGATTATTCTACAAATCAAAAGTTGAAGTATGTCGGTTGCTACTACCGACTAAAAAACTATTTTACCTAACAAGAGTATGACATTTTTCTTCCTAATTTCAATTTTTTTGACAGGTGTTATACCAGAGGAGATTGGGAATCTTCAAAACTTGGTGGAACTTGCTACTGAAAAGAGTAATATTAGTGGCACACTGCCCCCCAGTATTTTCAATTTGTCTTCCTTACAGATTTTGAGTCTGTGGCGCAATAACCTGAGTGGGAGCCTCTCAAGGAATATTGCAAACCTTACAATGCTAACATACTTGGAACTCAGGGAAAACGACTTCACAGGTGCGACCGCCTAGTATATATTCCTGGTTACGTAGATAATTAATTAATATTGTTAAGATTGTATTTAAATAATTATTTTTTTAAATTATATTTTTTGGAAAAAGACAAATTTATTAAGTGCATCAGGAATGCCCCAGAAGGTACAAGGAACAATGAAAAAACAGTGGAGAGAAAATCCGAGAGCTATCTAAAACAGAGATTTGGATCACTCAATCATTCATTTAGAAAGTTCTAGCTATTTATCCCTTTCTTTACCTTTGACCAAAAAAATGACGAAATGAAATCTTCGTAAAAGTATCAAGATCTTCAATTTTTGAGCCCTTGAGAATTATATAATTTTGAATATATTACTAAATAAGAATTATTTATTTATTTTGAGACATTCTTGCTTGAGACCGTCTCACGATGAGACGAAGCATTGACGCTTTAACACTTTGGTAGGGGTGGGTGTTAATTCGCTCCGTCTCTTACGAGTTTTTGTCATTTATTTTTATTTTTTGTGCCATTTAAAAAAAAAAGTTATGATATGGAATGGAAGAGGGTGACATGCCAAAATAAGTGATTTGTCATCCACCTGTTCATTCGGGGCCGAAGTCATGTGAAATTTACGTATTTTTAAGTTGGAAACTGATAAAGTTAAATATATAAAGTTAATGTTGGTCAATTTTGTTGTAAAATTGATAAAGCTAAGTAGATTTTGTCCAACTTTAATAGCCCCAAAAATTTGTGTCCTAGTCTTGACACCCGCCCTAATTAGACTCCTAAATAAAAGGCTCGGCTATTATGGCGCACGAACGTTCTCTATACACCCACTTTATAGCTGTATTGGATTTTAAGTATTTAAAATTGTCGTACATGTGAATGTATAAATCAATTTATTGGGGGTGTTAATAGTTGCAAAAAGGAAAAAAAAAAAAAACCTTCGTATATTATGAAAAATATTTTCCCCTTAAAAGGTGTTTTGGTTGCGGTATATTATTAAAACTATTTTCTTTAGTTATTATCTATGTTGCATAGGTGCGGGGCAATAAGATATGGGTACCTGGATATAGATTTTCGGAAAATTTAGGATGCGATACTACAAGAATACATTTGTTTATTTTTATTTTATTATATATAACACCTATAAAATATATAGAATTAATTTTCAAAATTAATATATCAAATGTATGCAATTCACATAAAACTTAAACATTTTCAATAATTTAATGTAATTAAGTAAGAAAACACCAATTCAAATGACATCAACTAAATATATAAGTTATAATAAAATATTCAATAAAAGCAAGGGCCATATTGTCAATTAAAGTTACATTACATAATAATGATCAATTGAAATAACACATCTAGCACTTAATAATATGACCATTTAGAGTGTTTAATCTTAAAAAATTGCAAAAAGTTTTTTTTTTTTTCTAAAAAAATAATCGCTCGCGCACCCTTCCCGCACCGGATACGTGTATCCTAATTATTTTTTTAAATTTTATCCATGGATTCGCCCGTGCGAATTGTATCCAATACCGTATTTTGGTATTTTTAGAAGTATCCGTGCATCATAGGTTATTATTATCTCACACTCACCCAACTTTTGAAAACTGAAACTATTGTTATAATCTGAAGTTATTATTATTAAGCAAAGTTTGTTTTTTTAACAATGGCAGGTGTTTTACCCACTGAAATTGGCCAACTTTACCAACTCGACTACTTAGGATTAAGTCTCAACACCTTCACTGGTTCTATTCCACCAGAGCTCTTTAACATCTCAACTTTACGAAATCTTGGGCTTGCTGGCAATGGTTTCTCAGGCGGCCTTCCGACCAATTTGTGCTACGCTTCACCCCTTCTAGAAGAACTTTACCTTTCTGATAACTACTTGAGTGGAGAAATACCCAACTCTATCTCTAACTGCGCTCATCTCACAACTCTCGAACTCAGTTATAACAGATTCACTGGTCTTGTTCCTCACTTTCTCGGAAACTTAAGTCTCCTTGAGTTTTTGCATCTCTCAAGCAACAATCTAAGGATCGAATCATCTTCGTCCGAATTGAGCTTCATTACTTCTTTCACAAACATTAGATCTTTGAGATATTTAGGAATTTTTGATAATCCTCTAGATGGTACCATTCCGTCGTCCATTGGGAATTTTTCTTCCTCACTGGAATATTTCCTTGCCTCCAATTGCAAAATTAAGGGTAGGATTCCGGTTGGTATAGGCAACTTAAGCAACTTGATCGCACTTTCATTATCCGAGAACAAGTTGTCTGGTAATACTCCTCTTACTCTCAAACACATGCATAAACTTCAAGAATTAGATTTACGTAGCAACAATCTAGAAGGTCCGGCGACAGAAGGTTTGTGTGACTTACACGATGTTGCTTTAATATATTTAAGCCGAAACCAATTATCAGGTCCGATTCTTGAATGTTTTGGAAATGTCACTTCTTTAAGAGAACTTTTTTTGGATTCAAACAAGCTGGATTCAAGCATACCGTCAAGCTTGTGGCGCCTCACGGATTTGTTGAAGCTAGAGTTATCCGAGAATTCCTTGAGTGGAACTTTACCTCCAGAGATGGGTAATTTAGTAGCAGCCATTCATATCAATTTGTCTATGAATCAGTTGTCTGGGTCTATTCCGAGCGCGATTGGGGGTTACGGAATTTGGTTAATCTGTCTTTGGCGCATAACAAACTAGAAGGTTCTATTCCCGTGTCTCTGGGGAGCATGATCAGTTTGAGAACTCTGGATCTTTCTTGTAATAACCTTTCTGGTCCAATCCCAAAGTCGTTTGAGACACTTAAACACCTCGACTCCTTCAATGTCTCTTTCAATGCTCTAAATGGAGAAATTCCTACTGGTGGTCCATTCGGAAACTTCACTATGGAGTCATTTAAAGCGAATAAAGCGTTGTGTGGAATTCCTAGGTTTCATGTCCCTCTTTGCCGTATTTTTTCCAATCACAAATCAAGGAGGAAGAAGGTGGAATTCGCTCTATTTAGTCTTGCTGGGGTGGTTGCGCTTATCACCGTTGTCGATGCAGAAGAAAAGGTAAAACAACTGGTGAAATTGATGATCAGTTGCATTCTGCTGTGCCGGAAAGAATTTCCTATTACGAAATCTTGCAGTCAACTGAACAGTTCAATGAGAGTAATTTGCTAGGCATTGGGAGTTTCGGTTCTGTATATAGAGGAGTTCTCAGAGATGGGAAGGTTATTGCTGTGAAGGTGTTCAATCTGCAAACTGAAGCTGCTTTCAGGAGTTTTGAAGTCGAATGTGAAGTACTACGTAACATTCGGCACAGAAATTTGACCAAAGTCATAAGCAGTTGCTCCAACAAAGATTTCAAGGCAATAATATTAGAATACATGCCCAATGGAAACCTTGAAAAATGGTTGTACTCCCACAATTATTGCTTGGATGTCATGCAAAGGTTGAACACAATGATTGATGTCGCATCTGCATTGGAATATCTTCACCATGGCTACTCAACACCTATCGTGCATTGCGATTTGAAGCCTAGTAATGTCTTACTAGGCGAAGATATGGTTGCCCATGTATGTGATTTTGGGATAGCAAAACTGTTAGATGGAGGGAGAGCATAGTGCAAACCAAAACCTTAGCAACACTTGGTTACATTGCTCCAGGTTATTAATCTTCTCACCTTTTATTTATACAATTGCATATCAAAAAAATTTTGTTCGCAAAGCGTATATTTGTATGACACATATGTTATGTTTGTGATTCAAGAATATGGTTTGGAAGGCCAAGTTTCTACGAGGTGTGATGTGTATAGCTATGGTGTGATGCTGATGGAAATCTTCACAAGAAAGAGACCAAGTGACGATATGTTTGGCGGAGATTTGAGCTTAAAGAATTGGGTCGAAAGCTTACTTCCACAATCACCACACGAGGTTATAGATTCCAACTTACTACATCGCGACGATCAACACTTGAACAAAGATCTGCAATGCATATCGTCCGTACTAGAGTTGGCTTTGAAGTGCTCGGCGGAATCCCCTAGGGACAGGATAGACATGAAAGAAGCTCTGTTGGCGCTGCACAAAATCAAACGACAATTTCACCCATGAGACTTCAAACAGAGTGGTACGCCCCTGTAATTGCTCTGTTTCCATCAATGCTCAAATAAATTTTGTTACTACATCACATGTTATTATCGATGTTAACTAGGTTTCAACATTGGAGCATTCATCGAAAGCTATTCCGAAAGGCTTCTACTTGCTGATATGGCTAAGGAAGCTGAATTATCTCAGCTGCAATCAATAATAAAATAAAAAAGATGAATTAATCGTGTAATATAACGATCAATTTTGTCTTATAATTCTGATTTCCCTGAACATTGCCTAATGTTTAATTGTAATCAGGGCCGATCCTAGAAATTCTAGGGCCTGAGTCGATTTTAATATTCGGCCCCTCAAAATCTTTATATATATAAATTAAAAAATTATACAAATTGACTGTATTTCACAATTTAAAATGAATAATAATTGATGACATTTTAATATGAAATGAAGGATTTGCAAAGATTTTATTATGTGTAGGCAATAGATTTCATCGTTTCACATTAATTATTTGCCACTTTGAGGTTCTATAAAAATAAGATACATAAAATTTTGATAAAATTTTCTTCCAATAAAAATAAAAGAGAGGAGAGAGATTTTATGAAGAAAAATGTATTTTCTATAATAAATTGATTTTTAGGGTAAAATTAATAATTGAGAATTGCGAGAATATAGCAAAAATGATACTCCTTTTTCGAAATAAAATTTATTTGACCATATTTTATACCAAAAAAAAAGGATAAATTTAATTATGTGCATGTCATATATTTAAAGATTTAAATTAAAAAATTATGGACTTATGGTGCTTAAATTTTATTTTGGATAAAGCATGGACTCAAAAATATATTAAGAATTTGCATAAGGTGGGACTCGAACCCTAAACAAAATAGAATAAAATGCTTGCTCTTTCCACTAAGACATTTCACAATACATTACTAATTTTACAAATATAAATACATAATATTATATATATATGCATATAGAATTTTGGGCCCCTAAAAATCGATAAAATTTTTGAGCCTGAGTCGGACGACTCGTCCGACTCAAAAGAAGCACAACCCTGATTGTAATATCAATCAAATACAAGGAAATTAGCAACCAATTGATTTTTTTTTATCATCTCTGCACAGGTTACATGCTATGAAGCTTCTATTGGGTTTATAGAGCACCTAACGATGACTTACAATATGGGAGAAATAATAAAAAATGGAAATGAAAATGCACAAAATAAAGATGTACTTTACAATAATTGAAGTATTACTTTTCAGTAAAATAAGTATTATTTTTCAGCAATCCAATCTTCGCAAGCACGAATTAATTCAGGAAAATTATGCACGAACAACTTTGGAAGTCTTCGATCCTTGCACATACCAAACAATAGCAGCACAAGCAAATAGAAAATAAACAAATATTAGAAAAACTCACCAAAGTTGAGTCAAGGTGGAACCTTTTCCAGCAAAACGAAATACACCACGGTAGTGCTCTCGATTTGACATATCGTTTTCAAAGGTAAAACAACTTTCGTCTGTACACGTGCAGCACCGCAACATGTAAAACTCCGACGAACTGAAACGACACAAGAACTGGATTGCACTACTACTATATGCAGATGCACGCACGGACTATGTATGCTGATGAATGAAAAATATTTTTGCAGGATTTTTCAAGTATTTTTCAAGTTCAAGTGATTTTTCAAGTCCTTTCAAGTGTTTCAAGTATTTTTCAACAAAAATATGCATGCCCTATGTATAGGGAGTTGCTACCAAGGGGGGAGCCAAGAAATTAATTGGTCGCATCCAAGGCCGACATAGGTTACACAATAAAGACATTTAAATGTTATTTGTAACGTTCTAGGAGTTACTCCTAATTTGAAACGTCCACGAACCTGGACATTCTGGCGTCCAGATTCGTCCAAATTTAAATTCAACAATGTGTAGAAAAAAAGACATTTTATGACGTTTCAACTTCGTGATTTAATTTCTCACTCACCGAAAATCAGTTTTGAGATTATAAATATATTACTATCATCTACTCCGAGAGTATATTGCTTCTGTGTCCTTTAATTTTCTCATAATTAAACTGTATACCTCTTATTTAATTAGTTAGTGACGAGTGTCCCACACTCTCACTAAACACCAATTAAATTAATTTAATTGATCAAACCAAATTTTCCCAACAATCCCCCACGTGAGTGGAAATTACACCTATAATTATGCAGACCCACAATCCAGTACTCGAGAGACTCTACTGCGTCCGGAGAGGTAGCTTGTGGTTGAACCTTCCATAGTCAGACACTATCGAGTATATCGACATCTTAGTGGACGTGATGCCTTGAACTATTCCCCCTTTGTGTATACCGAGAAAACAATGTAGACACAATAAAACCTCAACGCCCCTGTTGGAGACGAGCAGACTAGGCAAGGTGTGCTCGGCTTATCTCTTCCGCCAACTCCGAACAATTAATTTTCCCCTTAATCTTTCTCTATGAAGACATTTTGTTTTTGGTTTAAATAGACTTTTTGCTCGGTCTTGAATGGCCTGTTGTGCTCTTTCTGGATAATCTTGTGTTTGTTTCTTTAACTGTTGGTGCCTTTTCTTCTTTTGATGAATCAAATATGATATATGCTTATGTCTCAACCTGACTTCTTTGGTTTTTTGATTGTCTTATTGAGTTGCAACCAGATTGCTTAACTTATGTGCAACCCCCTTTCTCTTTCGTGATTGTCTTATTTTTGCTGCAATCACTATTCTTGATCGGGTCGTCTTATTTAGTTGCGACCCCGTACCCATTGCTCGCTTTGTTACGGGCATCTGTAAGTACGAATTGTTTCGTCAGACGAACATAAAGCTCTGCTTGTTCGTTTTTGTTCTGGTCGTCCGGCTTAGGTGTGACCACTCAAGGCTCGACTTAAAGAAACTTAAATAAACAAACATTTCACGAAATGTTTCTAATCTATTACATCTTTTTACACTAGTCGATAATTTTACGAACATAATTTACTCCTAATTTGTAAACTATCACAAATATTTTGGATATTTGCTCAGCGTTTTGTCCGGTCTTGAATCTCTATCTAACTTAGGGCGGGTGAACTTCCAACTTCTCGTCCGGGCTTGCTGCAGCAAGTTGCCCGAACGAAATCTTAATCTCTATGTCTCGCCCTTTATCTTTAATCATTGTACCCAGGACTAGCAGCAGCAACAATGTTCACTTTCTTATGCAAGCTATGATTATGCGGCAAACTGTCGTCCTGAGCATGCGGCGAGCAATTTTGCTCGCCTCAACCTGGTGCGAGCGTAGGCATTTGTTTGTCATCCTTCATAAACCTGCTCGCACCAACTTCCCCCCTTGCCGTGCATCCGACTATTTGTCCGGGCCAAATGCGGGTGCCTGAGCATCAGCGTCCGCACGCTGCCTCGTGTGAGTACGTCGGCACACAACCTCCAAGGAGGAGATTTTTGGGATGCGAGGGGACCTTATGATTGACTCCTGTATAAGCAGTCGAAAATGTGAGGTGGCGACCATGACTCGGCCGGGTCAATTGTGCCGGTAACGAGCACAAAAACGTGCTCAGAGCAAGCACGCGTAGTTCGGAGAGGGATACTTTCTTCGAGTTGGATTGGCTTTTCCAAATCGAAGCAGAAATATCATGTTTTGCATCCGAAATGCGGAATTCAAAACTCCTACAAAAGTAAACGTCGAGGTACATGATTGAGTCAGCGAAATAATTGTTGAACCCGACATTGAAAGTTACGTCTGGAGGCATACCAAACCGGCCTATTTCGATAAGCCCGTATTTCTCAAGTATTTTGTGGAAATTTTTTCCCTTTTTCTTTTTCTATTTATTTTTTCCTCTGCCTCCTTTGAAACGTCGCCCGGTCTATTTATACTTCTTCATAAAACATGGTTAGCTGGATCTGCCCCCCTTGGTTTAAAACCTCAGATTGACATCTGGCCCTGCCTCTGCCAATTCTAATTTAGAAAACTGACACGTACCTTATTGGGTTGCCACCAATTCTCATCCTACATCGACACGTAGTCTGTATCCTTAATAATATTGACAAAACCCCACCTTTTTGATGAATTTTGGGCTCCATGTTCGATACTTTATGCTCAACCTTTCTGGTCGTCCTGCTCGTCCTATACAAGCAGTCACGAATGATTGCTCCGTTTGCATCTTCTTGCGAGCGAATATAAACTTGCACTCTGACCTCTAACCCCCGGTCATGCTCGCCTTTACTGATGATATTTTTTCAAATTTGACGCATTCCACGAATAGGAAAGTGAATTTCCATCCAAGTCTTCCAAATCGTAAGCCCCATTTAATAAACGCTCCGTCACTCGGAATGGACCTTCCCAAGCTCGAGTGAAAACACCGCCTGGTACCCCCGTTGCTCGCCTCAAAACGAGCTCACCAATGTTAAACCTACGGGTTCGGACCTTGGAATTATAAAACTTTTCAGACCTTTGCTCATACATAGCATTCCTGAAATCGGCCTCCAATTGTCTCTCTTCCAATAGATCCGTAATTAAGGCGAGCGCCTGGTCGTTGGTGTGTTCACTAAAACTCATAGTCCGGTGGCTCGGAACTTCCACCTCTGCTGGTATAACAACTTCAGTACCAAATGCTAGGGCGAACGGGGTTTCCGCAGTTGATGTTCTAAAAGTAGTGCGATACACCCATAAGTTTTCTGGCAACTCTTCAGCCCATCCTCCCCCCTTAAAATTATCAAGTTTAGCCTTGAGGGTATGCTTGATGATTTTATTGACGGCTTCAACTTGTCCGTTTGATTGAGGATAATACGGGGTAGAATAATGGTTTCTTATGCCCCAACGGGCACAATTTTGTCGGAACTCACTTCCATCAAACTATTTTCTGTTATCCATAACTAGGGACTGAGGAAGCCCAAATCGACAAATGATGTTCTTCCAAACAAAATTCCACATTCTTTGTTCAGTGGCCTTTACAATAGCTTCGACTTCCGCCCACTTTGTATAATAATCAACGGCGACCACAGCGTACTTTATCCCCGACGTGCCCGTGGGAAAGGGGCCAATCAAATCGATTCCCCATTTGGAAAATGGCCACAGGCTATAAACGGATACTAATTCTTCAGGTGGGCTGCGAATAAGTGGGGCATACACTTGACAGTTATGACATGCACGAGCATAAGCGAGTGAATCTTTCTTGAGTGTAGGCCAATAATACCCTTGCCTGATTGTTTTATATGCTAGGGCGTGTCCGCCTGTATGGTTTCCGCATATACCCGCATGAATCTGTTCTAGGATCACGCGACCCTCTTCAGGAGCAAGACATTTCAATAACGGAAGAGAGAAACTCCTTTTATACAAATGCCCGTCTAGAATGGTATATCGAGCTGCTTGTAATCTGAGGCGAGTAGCTTGTGCCTTACTTTCAGGATGGAACCCACTTTGCAGATAGTTTAAAATCGGGGTCATCCATGTGTCTCGTTCAACTGCTACATGGGCGACCACAACTCTCGAAACCGAAGGCGAGCAAGTTGTGACGACCACAATGTCTGTTGTGTTAATTACTCCTTCCGCTGTCGCCAATTATGCTAAAGCATCAAAAATTACTAAGTATGTTTAAATAATTAATTGGCAGTTTTATTCCGGATAATAAAATTGAATTAATTTTGACCTCCATGATTTATTTATTTGTGGATTCTTTTGGAGAAATTTCTACCGGGATGCCCAAAAGATAGATTTCACATGAATAAATTCGAATGGATGATTGTGGGTTATAATTAGTTTACGATGACCCTCCCCACGAGGCTCGTTCAAAGTTCAAGTAATAATTTCAGTATTTAATCATGGTTATTACTTAGGTATAAAATTGATATGCATATACTTCCCCGAAGTCCCTGTCAATTTTATATTGGTCAAGTGGGAGCCAACTATTAATCTGGATATTAAAGGTTTGAAACTTTTTTCTTTGTAACCTGCTTGAATGTGTTTAAATAATGACCCACCCCACGTGGTTTATTTAAACTGTTTTGAGATGTTGGCTGATGCATGTTCATATTTTTTTGAGATTTTAATATGATACATGTGATCGAACCTTGTGATATGTTTGTGCTTATACAAATTGTTATTTATTTCAGTTCAACATGTCGCAACCTTTTAATCCACTGTTAATATACTTAAAGTGAATAGAATTATATAGGAAACTATGTTGATTGGACATGGTTCCAAGTATACTTTTCGTTGCACATGAAGCATTGTCCCAGCTGTCATCGTCTACTAATCTCCTCGTTGAAAAGCTGAATTCGCCCTCTCCGAATCACGAGGGACCGAAGAATTCGGTCGTGATCCGCCAATATTATTTGGGGTACCACGGGGCAGTAGCTCCGTAGGCGTATTTCCCGTCCCAATCTCGGTCTCGTGAAACTCGCCCGGAACGATTAAATCCATAGTTGCTACGGTTTCGTCTTAAGTTGTTCTTCTTTCCTCAAATACATAAGTTCTATCGCCTCCGTTAAGTTCCGAGGCTTCCACATCTTTAGTTCCGCCGCTAGTTCTGGTTTCAACCCCGCCATGAAGGTTCCGAGTAGTCTTGTTTGGGTGGCGATGTGGCACCCTACTCATCGCCTTCTCAAACTCCCACAAATAGTCGTTTTAAATGACCTAATTGTCTTAGGCGACTCATTGCTTTGTTCAAGATCCTCGTGTTGAGCCGTTCGAATCGACTCAAAGAACCCTTTCTTGAACTTCGTACCACACTGGTTCTCGACCTCCATTGTCTGCTCGAACCAGCGCCACCATTGGCGTGCTTCCCCTTCCAAGTAAAAACGGCGCCGGTTGAACACAATCCTTAACTTTCGAGTACCACCGCCATTCAATATATTGCTCTGCCGGTCCAACCGAATTAATCACGATCATCCCTATTGAATTTTGGGAATTCAATTTTGGTCCTTTCGGACGATGGTCTCTTACCCTTTCCGTGCGATAATTGGAAAGCAGATTCAATGTCCATCCCCGCGTGAATCGGTCTCGGACTCTTCCTCACTTTCTTCTGCTCCTCTTTCTCTTCATTTTCCGACTCGAACCGTCCTTGTGGAACGGCCCGGGTTGTCAAACAAGTTTCCCCTTGAAAAGGGTTTTTCTCCTCTCTCCCCGCCCGGTGGCGCCGCTTCTTTGCCCGTAGGACTTCTTGTCCTGTTTTCTTCCTTCCCGGCGTGATGGCCCGAGTCTTTGCCGCCGGCACTCGAACTTCCTCTCGGCGTGCGTCTTCAAAGCGGGCGTCATCCCTCATCTCGGCGTTTGAAGTGCCTCAACCCGAGTCGGTCGTCGACATAAGCGCCTATCCGTCGCCCATTTGCAGACCGATCTCTCCCGCGAGATTTTTTAAATCCGCATCTCCTTCGTCAATTCGATGTCGATGTCTCGGGGTTTGAACCGATTTCCTTGTTCGACACCATGGCTCTAGATACCAATTGATGAATCCTCTATACCGAGGTATGCTAATCACTTTCGAATGAATGCACGAATTCTTAGCAAAACAACAAAATCGCCAAGGCGAAGTTTCAATATAAAAAACAACGTGAAAAAACATAGTCAGAACCCTCACGCAAAATAAATACTATGCCGGTGAATAAAGCCCACGGCCCATTCACAAGATTCTACCGAAAATAACTCAAACACCAAAAAAAGGAAAGAACTAAGGAACGACAAAAAATTACAAAAACGAATCAAACAAATCAACGGCACTTTCGGCACCGGGTCGTCTTCCTCCGTCTTCCTCTTGTTGCGACGCCCATATACATGCATAACGATCAACTTCCCCCAAGGTTCCATCATCATCAACTTCCCCAAGGTTCCATCGATTGTGTGTGAAGGAAAGATAAATGAATTGTTTATTAATTGGTTATGGTTATGGTGGACATGGATAAACATGGTCTAACAACTAAGTTTTTCCTTGTTGAAACTTGAAAATCGAATGATGTGGCCTAAAAAAGCAAAAATAAAACTATTCTATTTTCAACCATTTACAGAACTTTGCTTTGAATTGAAATTAGATTATGCTAGTGAACGATTAGTTATGATTCCTGAATTAGTCTATTCTTAGGCAGTATACGGCGCATTTCAAATTGGAAATGTACAATCGTCATCCGTCTTTGTGGTTAATATATGTTGTTCAATGTGACTTTTGATTGGTAGTGGTCCGCTAAATGGGCTTGGATTATTTTGAATTACTGTTTAAAGTTAATGAAACATATATATAAGGAGGGATTCATATGTGAGATGGTTTCAAGTATGAGACGAAACTCCACTTTAGTATTTACACTTTATTTTAATTACTTTAAAACATGATTAGAGTAGGTTATAAGTTCATGATCAGAAATAAATTAAGCACAAATTATAATTTCTCTACTCTAACACGTTGTACTCGCAAAATGGAAAATTTCCTTTACTTCCCCAATTTCTTTATTAATATTTTTGTATGAATATTATATATTTATTTAGAAAACTTTATTTTTAGTTACTTTGATTATTTTATATAAACATTATGTACATATATTTATTTTGGGTCGGCTTATATAACTTAATTTATATTAATAATAATTTATTAATTATCTATTCTACTTCAAATTTAAAATTCTAGATCCGTCATTGAATGTTCCTCTCTTAATGAGTCTTAAATGAGTTCTCAATATGATCAACGTGTCGTGGCAACTAATATTGTGATACATATATCTATAATGTTTTTAGAATGCATATATTTATAGAAGTTTAGCCCAAGATTAGCAATTATATTATTTTGTGAAATAAATTCCTTAATTTCCACTCATCAAAAGGGTACTCGTTAAAAGGTCAACTCTAGTTAAACCCTGGAAACTTGAAAGAACATTGTCAATAGCCGTTTGGCAAGGCCGCAAAGATTGAAATTTATGGTGTTGAACAAATTCTTTGATTTCACACCAAAGAAGTATTCGTTCACTCAAGAAAGATTAAGGGCCAAGTCTACGTTAGGAATAGATTTAGGTATACATGAGTTGAGTCGGGTCAAGTACGAGCATATTTAAACTCAATTCAATTATTTAAAAAACTGAAGCTCAAAACTTTGTTAGCTCGAATTTAATTGAACTCAATTTTCTTGAACTCGAACTCATCTCAATGGAAAACTCAGTTTAAGTCCCGTAATTTTTAGAGAATTCAGTTTTAATCCTTTATCCTTCTGATTTCTCAATTTTAGTCCATTAGTGTTGAATTTCTCAATTTTTTTGGTCCCATAACTTTCCTGTAATCCGTTTCGGTGAAAAAAAAGTTCTTCGGTCCCATAACTTTCCTGTAATCTATTTTTCATCCCAAAAAATTTAATTATCAAATTTTGGTCCCTTAACTATATCGATTGTCCAATTTTGGTCCTATTTTCGTCGGAAAATAGAAAATTTTGTCATTTTCGGTCATGCGCAGGTAACGTATCGGTTAAAATTGTGGGTTCTCGAACTCATAGATGACATGGACACTGACTGTTAAAAGAAAAGTTAATTTTTTAAAAAAATTAGAAAGAACAAGAAATTTTTCCTAAATGCGGAAAAAAATGAATTGTTAGTGTCTACGTCAACTACAAGCTCGGGAAACCCCAACTTTAAACGGCATATGACTTGCGCGTGATAAAAAAGACAAGATTTTATGTTTTTCGGCGAAAATGGGACCAAAATTGGACAATCGAGATAGTTATGGGACCAAAATTTAATAGTTAAATTTTTTGGGACGAAAAACGGATTACAGGAAAGTTATGGGACCAAAAACTTTTTTTCTCCGTTTTTCGTCCCAAAAAATTTAACTATCTAATTTTGGTTCCATAACTATCTTGATTGTCCAATTTTGGTCCCATTTTTGCCGGAAAACAGAAAAATTTATCTTTTTTTTATCACGCGCAAGTCACGTGCCGGTTAAAATTTGGGTTTTTTGAGCTCGTAATTGACGTGGACGCTAAAAATTCATTTTTTCTGTACATAGGAGAAGTTTTCTTGTTCTTTTTAAATTTTTAGAAATATGAAATTTTCTTTTAACAATCAGTGTCCACGTCAGCTACGAACTCGGAAACCCGCAATTTTAACCGAATACGTGACTTGCACATCACCGAAAATGACAAAATTTTTAATTTTTTAGCAAAAATGGGACCAAAATTGGACAATCGAGAGAGTTAGGAGACCAAAAAATGGATTTAAATTTTTTGGAACGAAAAATGAATTACAGTAAAGTTATGGGACCAAATAACTTTTTTTCTCTAGAATTTCGCATGGCCCATATATGCCCAACAATTGCGAGCCAAATTAACGTCCATTCAATATCATTAAATTTAAAAATACTAAAGTTTTCTCATCCACATCATCGATTTGGCCGGAGATATAAAATATCCACAAATTGTCTCCTCCACATCCTCGTTCACCGACCAAATTTGAATTTAATTTCCAACAAGAAAGGACTGAAATTAGACAAAAAAGGACCATGGACACTAATGGACTAAAATTGAGAAATAAAAAAGATAAAAGATTAAAATTGAATTCACCTAAAATTACATGGCTAAAATTGATATTTTCCCTGATTTTAATTTTTTTTTGATATTTTCCCTCAATAATAGTCAACTCCAACCTAAGTTTCGTTCTCATTCAAATTCCGTTTTGGCATCACTTAATTTACGAATAGATTTCGTAGCAATACCCATCTATCTTGACTTTTCCTCCCAATAATAGCCATGTATATTTCAAACTGCACATAATCAATCATTCACACCTCTCCTGCTCTCCAGTGCATAGCATCATGATTAATGGACTTCCTCTCTCTGTATATATTCTCACATTATCACCAACTTACCCTATTAATTAATTAATTAATTAATTAGCATCCATGGAGAAAACTTGTTATCCCATTTTGGCATTTGCAGTCCTACTAACCTTAATACCTTCTCTAGCCAACCACTGATCAATCCTCTCTTCTCTCTCTAAAATCCCTCCTCACTTCAGACCACTCGCAACAAACTGGACCAATTCAAGCTCCGTTTGCAACTGGATTGGCGTCACTTGTGGCTCACGCCACCACAGAGTCACGGCATTGAATATTTCCAATATGGGCCTCTCCGGCACTACTCCACCACACCTCGGAAATCTCTCCTTCCTAGTTTCTCTTGATTTCTCATACAACCATTTTAGTGGCACTTTACCTCAAGAGTTATCTCTCCTAAGCCGCTTGAAGTTTATATCTCTCAATGTCAACAACTTCACTGGCTCAATTCCACCATCGCTCGGCCATTTACCTAAACTCGAGCACTTGTCCCTAAGGAACAACACCTTCACTGGCTCCATCCCTAAGTCCCTTTCCAACCTAACAAATCTACTCTTTCTTGATTTTTCCTTCAATTCTCTCCGTGGAGAAATTCCACAAGAGCTGGGAAGACTCTACAATCTGCAAGCTCTTGGTATGCAATCCAATCATCTATCAGGTTCTATACCATCTGCCATATTTAACATATCCACTCTACAAATTTTGGCTTTGACATCAAATGAATTGAGTGGAGGCCTTCCAATTGACATTTGCCGCAATCTTCAATTTCTTCAAGGGGTTTACCTATCTAAGAACCAGCTGAGCGGCGAAATCCCATCAAATCTATCCGAGTGTCGACAACTTGAGATGCTGTCCTTGGCTTACAACTCTTTCAGTGGGGAAATACCCGTGGGAATTGGCAAGTTGGAGTCTCTCCAGATATTACAACTTGGTGGTAACGAGTTAACTGGTATATATGCTTCACTTTTTGTGCATGGCTCTATAAAATTTCATGGGAAAATAAGTTTTTTTAGTCCGGTAAATTATTATATATTGGTTTTAATTCTGTCGATTTTTATGAATTGAAAATAATTCTTTGTAACGTTCGTTGTTCGACATTTTAGTTTGATAGCCTACTATAGGGGGTGAAAGTACATCTGGTTAAAGCTGATGTTATTGAAAAATGCCACACCAACTTTAAGAACTTTCTAGAATGATGAAGAAAGACACAAAGTGCATTCACATTGGTGGATTCTTCTAGTTTAGTGACTAAATTATTCTAGTGTATTCATTGTCAGCTAATTCACCATTTTCAAATAGGTATTAGCAAAGTCAAGTTTTGTAGGCAAACTAGAATACTATAGAACTAACTAGATTATTCTACAAATCAAAAGTTGAAGTATGTCGGTTGATACTACCGACACGAACACCTATATATATTAGATAGCCCTCTAAGTAGGAGTAAGAGTGAAAGAAGCAAGTGAGGAAGCAATAGAGAGAAAGTGTAGAGTGAAGTGAGGTGTGTGTTTTCAAAAAGAGTGTGCTTTCAAAAGTGAGTATGAGAGCTCCACAAAAATTAGAGTTTTGTAAATTGAGTGTTTGAATCTTGACGATTGTAGTATCCATTGTAATTACTCTTTTGTTCTAATAATAAAAAGTAATTACATTACACTTTAAGTGTTGCTCTGTATCCAACAAATGTGACAATGTGTAATTTGTCCACGTGGCAGAATTTAATTGGTCAACCAGATGTCACACCTCCTAAAATTGGTTACCGAATTAAAATGACGAAAAATTAAAAATTACATAATTATTTTCAATTCCTGAAAATCGACATGACTAAAATTGAAATTGAAGTAACTTACGGACTAAAAAACTATTTTACCTAACACGAGTATGACATTTTTCTTCATAATTTGATTTTTTTTTTGACAGGTGTTATACCAGAGGAGATTGGGAATCTTCAAAACTTGGTGGAACTTGCTACTGAAAAGAGTAATATTAGTGGCACACTGCCCCCCAGTATTTTCAATTTGTCTTCCTTACAGATTTTGAGTCTGTGGCGCAATAACCTGAGTGGGAGCCTCTCAAGGGATATTGCAAATCTTACAATGCTAACATACTTGGAACTCAGGGAAAACGACTTTACAGGTGCGACCACCTAGTAAATATTCATGGTTATTATGTAATATAATTAATTAATAGTACTATTGTTAAGATTGTAGTTAAAAAAAAAAAACCTTCGTATATTATGAAAAATATTTTCCCCTTAAAAGGTGTGTTTTGGTTGCGGTATATTATTAAAACTATTTTCCTTAGTTATTATCTATGTTGCATAGGTGCGGGGCAATAAGATATGGGTATGCGGATATAGATTTTCGGAAAATTTAGGATGCGATACTACAAGAATACATTTGTTTATTTTTATTTTATTATATATAACACCTATAAAATATATAGAATTAATTTTCAAAATTAATATATCAAATGTATGCAATTCACATAAAACTTAAACATTTTCAATAATTTAATGTAATTAAGTAAGAAAACACCCATTCAAATGACATCAACTTAATATATAAGTTATAATAAAGAATTCAATAAAAGCAAGGGCTATATTGTCAATTAAAGTTACATTACATAATAATGTTCAATTGAAATATCACATCTAGCACTTAATAATATGACCATTTAGAGTGTTTAATCTTAAAAAATTGCAAAAAGAATAAATTTTTTTTTTCTAAAAAAATAATCACTCGCGCACCCTTCCCGCACCGGATACACGTATCCTAATTATTTTTTTATTTTTTTTAAATTTTACTCATGGATTCGCCCGTGCGAATTGTATCCAATACCGTACTTTGGTATTTTTAGAAGTATCCGTGCATCATAGGTTATTATTATCTCACACTCACCCAACTTTTGAAAACTGAAACTATTGTTATAATCTGAAGTTATTATTATTAAGCAAAGTTTGTTTTTTTAACAATGGCAGGTGTTTTACCCACTGAAATTGGCCAACTTTACCAACTCGACTACTTAGGATTAAGTCTCAACACCTTCACTGGTTCTATTCCACCAGAGCTCTTTAACATCTCAACTTTACGAAATCTTGGGCTTGCTGGCAATGGTTTCTCAGGCGGCCTTCCGACCAATTTGTGCTACGCTTCACCCCTTCTAGAAGAACTTTACCTTTCTGATAACTACTTGAGTGGAGAAATACCCAACTCTATCTCTAACTGCGCTCATCTCACAACTCTCGAACTCAGTTATAGCAGATTCACTGGTCTTGTTCCTCACTTTCTCGGAAACTTAAGTCTCCTTGAGTTTTTGCATCTCTCAAGCAACAATCTAAGGATCGAATCATCTTCGTCCGAATTGAGCTTCATTTTCTTTCACAAACATTAGATCTTTGAGATATTTAGGAATTTTTGATAATCCTCTAGATGGTACCATTCCGTCGTCCATTGGGAATTTTTCTTCCTCACTGGAATATTTCCTTGCCTCCAATTGCAAAATTAAGGGTAGGATTCCGGTTGGTATAGGCAACTTAAGCAACTTGATCGCACTTTCATTATCCGAGAACAAGTTGTCTGGTAATACTCCTCTTACTCTCAAACACATGCATAAACTTCAAGAATTAGATTTACGTAGCAACAATCTAGAAGGTCCGGCGACAGAAGGTTTGTGTGACTTACACGATGTTGCTTTAATATATTTAAGCCGAAACCAATTATCAGGTCCGATTCTTGAATGTTTTGGAAATGTCACTTCTTTAAGAGAACTTTTTTTGGATTCAAACAAGCTGGATTCAAGCATACCGTCAAGCTTGTGGCGCCTCACGGATTTGTTGAAGCTAGAGTCATCCGAGAATTCCTTGAGTGGAACTTTACCTCCAGAGATGGGTAATTTAGTAGCAGCCATTCATATCAATTTGTCTATGAATCAGTTGTCTGGGTCTATTCCGAGCGCGATTGGGGGTTTACAGAATTTGGTTAATCTGTCTTTGGCGCATAACAAACTAGAAGGTTCTATTCCCGTGTCTCTGGGGAGCATGATCAGTTTGAGAACTCTGGATCTTTCTTGTAATAACCTTTCTGGTCCAATCCCAAAGTCGTTTGAGACACTTAAACACCTCGACTCCTTCAATGTCTCTTTCAATGCTCTAAATGGAGAAATTCCTACTGGTGGTCCATTCGGAAACTTCACTATGGAGTCATTTTAAAGTTTAATAAAGCGTTGTGTGGAATTCCTAGGTTTCATGTCCCTCTTTGCGGTATTTTTTCCAATCACAAATCAAGGAGGAAGAAGGTGGAATTCGCTCTATTTAGTCTTGCTGGGGTGGTTGCGCTTATCACCGTTGTCTCTTTGGCCTTTTTCTTCATAAGATGCAGAAGAAAAGGTAAAACAACTGGTGAAATTGATGATCAGTTGCATTCTGCTGTGCCGGAAAGAATTTCCTATTACGAAATCTTGCAGTCAACTGAACAGTTCAATGAGAGTAATTTGCTAGGCATTGGGAGTTTCGGTTCTGTATATAGAGGAGTTCTCAGAGATGGGAAGGTTATTGCTGTGAAGGTGTTCAATCTGCAAACTGAAGCTGCTTTCAGGAGTTTTGAAGTCGAATGTGAAGTACTACGTAACATTCGGCACAGAAATTTGACCAAAGTCATAAGCAGTTGCTCCAACAAAGATTTCAAGGCAATAATATTAGAATACATGCCCAATGGAAACCTTGAAAAATGGTTGTACTCCCACAATTATTGCTTGGATGTCATGCAAAGGTTGAACACAATGATTGATGTCGCATCTGCATTGGAATATCTTCACCATGGCTACTCAACACCTATCGTGCATTGCGATTTGAAGCCTAGTAATGTCTTACTAGACGAAGATATGGTTGCCCATGTATGTGATTTTGGGATAGCAAAACTGTTAGATGGAGGGGAGAGCATAGTGCAAACCAAAACCTTAGCAACACTTGGTTACATTGCTCCAGGTTATTAATCTTCTCACCTTTTATTTATACAATTGCATATCAAAAAAAATTTGTTCGCAAAGCGTATATTTGTATGACACATATGTTATGTTTGTGATTCAAGAATATGGTTTGGAAGGCCAAGTTTCTACGAGGTGTGATGTGTATAGCTATGGTGTGATGCTGATGGAAATCTTCACAAGAAAGAGACCAAGTGACGATATGTTTGGCGGAGATTTGAGCTTAAAGAATTGGGTCGAAAGCTTACTTCCACAATCACCACACGAGGTTATAGATTCCAACTTACTACATCGCGACGATCAACACTTGAACAAAGATCTGCAATGCATATCGTCCGTACTAGAGTTGGCTTTGAAGTGCTCGGCGGAATCCCCTAGGGACAGGATAGACATGAAAGAAGCTCTGTTGGCGCTGCACAAAATCAAACGACAATTTCGCCCATGAGACTTCAAACAGAGTGGTACGCCCCTGTAATTGCTCTGTTTCCATCAATGCTCAAATAAATTTTGTTACTACATCACATGTTATTATCGATGTTAACTAGGTTTCAACATTGGAGCATTCATCGAAAGTTATTCCGAAAGGCTTCTACTTGCTGATATGGCTAAGGAAGCTGAATTATCTCAGCTGCAATCAATAATAAAATAAAAAAGATGAATTAATCGTGTAATATAACGATCAATTTTGTCTTATAATTCTGATTTCCCTGAACATTGCCTAATGTTTAATTGTAATCAGGGCCGATCCTAGAAATTCTAGGGCCTAAGTCGATTTTAATATTCGGCCCCTCATAATCTTTATATATATAAATTAAAAAATTATACAAATTGACTGTATTTCACAATTTAAAATGAATAATAATTGATGACATTTTAATATGAAATGAAGAATTTGCAAAGATTTTATTATGTGTAGGCAATAGATTTCATCGTTTCACATTAATTATTTGCCACTTTGAGGTTCTATAAAAATAAGATACATAAAATTTTGATAAAATTTTCTTCCAATAAAAATAAAAGAGAGGAGAGAGATTTTATGAAGAAAAATGTATTTTCTATAATAAATTGATTTTTAGGGTAAAATTAATAATTGAGAATTGCGAGAATATAGCAAAAATGATACTCCTTTTTCGAAATAAAATTTATTTGGCCATATTTTATACCAAAAAAAAAAGGATAAATTTAATTATGTGCATGTCATATATTTAAAGATTTAAATTAAAAAATTGTGGACTTATGGTGCTTAAATTTTATTTTGGATAAAGCATTGACTCAAAAATATATTAAGAATTTGCATATGGTGGGACTCGAACCCTAGACAAAATAGAATAAAATACTTGCTCTTTCCACTAAGACATTTCACAATACATTACTAATTTTACAAATATAAATATATAATATTATATATATATGCATATAGAATTTCGGGCCCCTAAAAATCTTCAAAATTTTCAAACCTGAGTCGGACGACTCATCCGACTCAAAAGAAGCACGACCCTGATTGTAATATCAATCAAATACAAGGAAATTAGCAACCAATTGATTTTTTTTTTATCATCTCTGCACAGGTTACATGATATGAAGCTTCTGTTGGGTTTATAGAGCACCCAACGATGGCTTACAATATGGGAGAAATAATAAAAAATGGAAATGAAATTGCACAAAATAAAGATGTACTTTACAATAATTGAAGTATTACTTTTCAGTAAAATAAGTATTATTTTTCAGCAATCCAATCTTCGCAAGCACGAATTAATTCAGGAAAATTATGCACGAACAACTTTGGAAGTCTTCGATCCTTGCACATACCAAACAACAGCAGCACAAGCAAATAGAAAATAAACAAATATTAGAAAAACTCACCAAAGTTGAGTCAAGGTGGAACCTTTTCCAGCAAAACGAAATACACCTCGGTAGTGCTCTCGATTTGACGTATCATTTTCAAAGGTAAAACAACTTTCGTCTTTAGACGTGCAACACCGCAACGTGTAAAACTCTAACGAACTGAAACGACGCAAGAACTGGATTGCACTACTACTATATGCAGATGCACGCACGGACTATGTATGCTGATGAATGAAAAATATTTTTGCAGGATTTTTCAAGTATTTTTCAAGTGTTTTCAAGTGATTTTTCAAGTCCTTTCAAGTGTTTCAAGTATTTTTCAACAAAAATATGCATGCCCTATGTATAGGGAGTTGCTACCAAGTGGGGAGCCAAGAAATTAATTGGCCGCATTCAAGGCCGACATAGGTTACACAATAAAGACATTTAAATGTTATTTGTAACGTTCTAGAAGTTACTCCTGATTTGAAACGTCCACGAACCTGGACATTCGGGCGTCCAGATTCGTCCAAATTTAAATTCAACAATGTGTAGAAAAAAAGACATTTTATGACGTTTCAACTTCGTGATTTAATTTCTCACTCACCGAAAATCAGTTTTGAGATTATAAATATATTACTATCATCTACTCCGAGAGTATATTACTTCTATGTCCTTTAATTTTCTCATAATTAAACTGTATACCTCTTATTTAATTAGTTAGTGACGAGTGTCTCACACTCTCACTAAACACCAATTAAATTAATTTAATTGATCAAACCAAATTTTCCCAACAATCCCCCACGTGAGTGGAAATTACACCTATAATTATGCAGACCCACAATCCAGTACTCGAGAGACTCTACTGCGTCCGGAGAGGTAGCTTGTGGTTGAACCTTCCATAGCCAGACACTATCGAGTATATCGACATCTTAGTGGACGTGATGCCTTGAACTATTCCCCCTTTGTGTATACCGAGAAAACAATGTAGACACAATAAAGCCTCAACGCCTTTTAAGAATAGAGTTATTCAACAGTACTTTTAAGATTTATTTGTGGCAACTGAAAACCTGCACGACATCAATCAGGTTATAATGGTTGTTCGGCTTGGCATTTCTTCGGAGGACAACCAGAATTTGACAAGACCATTCGAGGTGGATGAATTTAAATTGGCAATCTCTTAGATGCACAAGGATAAAGCACTGGGCCCGGATGGTTTTAATCAAAGATTTTGCAAACAGTTTTGGGGCAAGTTGGGTCCGGCTATTGTGGAAGCTAGTATCCAATGGCTTGAAACGGGGTTTTTCCAAATGGACTGAACAATACTACAGTGGTCCTTATCCCTAAGTGCGAGCAACTGAAGACCATGCATGACCTCCAACCCATTTCGTTATGCAACATGGTCTATAAGATTTTGTCCAAAGTATTGTGTAATATGCTCCAAACCGTTCTTCCTCACCTCATCGATGAATCTCAGTCAACTTTTTAATCGGGCAGGTCAATCCAAGATAATGTACTCATAGCGTTCGAAACTCTACACGCTATGAAAGGACACCGGAAGGGGGAATTTGGAGATTTGTTGCTATCAAAATCGACATAAGTAAGGCATATGAAAGTGCTGTGTAATAGGCTCAAAACCTTTCTTCCTCACCTCACCGAAGAATCTCAACCAGCTTTTCAATTGGGCAGGTCAATCCAAGATAATGTACGCATAGCGTTCGAAACTCTACACGCTATGAAAGGACGCCGGAAGGGGAAATTTGGAGATGTCGCTATCAAAATCGACATAAGTAAGGCATATGACAGGGTAGATTGGAGATTCTTAGATTGCATATTGAGAAAAATGGGTTTTTGTGACATTTGGCTGAAATGGATGCAATTATGTACCCGAACGGTCTCATATTCGTTCCTTGTTAATGGCGACCTTGTCGGTCCTCTCTTTTCGGGTCATGGTGTTAGGCAAGGCGACCCTCTTTCGCCTCATCTATTCATCTTGTGTGCGGAAGGTCTCACAAGTTTGTTGAGGCGTGAGAATCAAAGGGGGATGATTTATGGTAGCCATGTGATTAGACATGGCTCTATCTATTTCACACCTCCTGTTCGCTGACGATTCCCTTCTTTTTTACCGAGCTAGTACATCGGAGTGTGTAGCTTTGAAGAATACTCTGAACTTGTATGAACGAGCTTCGGGGCAAGCCATAAATTTTGAAATAGTCCGAATGTTAATCCTGTTGTGAGGGATGAACTTAGAAACATATTGGGCATTTTTAATCCTCTAAATACTGGCAAGTATCTTGGACTTCCGTCACTTATTGGGCGAGGCAAAGTCGAGATATTTAGATATATAAGAGATAGATTATGGAATAGGTTGCAGTAGTGGAGAGGGAAAAAAATATCTAAGGCGGGGAATGAGATTCTATTGAAATCAGCTGCTCAGACAATTCCAGCTTACTGTATGAGCACGTTTCTACTCCCTTCAACACTATTCGATGAGTTGCACCGCATGATGAATTCATTTTGGTGGGGGCACGGTATGAATCTGAAGAAGGGAGTGAAATGGGAGACCAGGGAGGCTCTCTATAAACACAAACACGAGGGAGGGATGGGCTTTCAGAATCTTCATAAATTCAATATTGCAACGCTAGGGAAACTTGCAGGGCGATTCCATTCCCAACCGACCTTGCTTATTAGTCTCATGCTCAAAGCTCGATATTACCCGAATGTTGAATTCTTTGATGCTCGGTTGGGAAATAATCTGAGCTACACGTGGAAAGGATTGTTGGGGTTATACTTTGTGTTTATGAGGTCATCCCGATAGATCCTAGTATATGTTACCCCAACAAGGAATACACACGACAATTGATTTGGTTAAACGTGGGGTGAGATGGAAAGTGGGGAGAGGAGATTGAGTCCAGATGTGGGGAGACCCGTGGCTAGATAATGATCGAACTTTTTTTTGTAGAGACCGCCCCGATGCCGACGTTTGACGATGTGGTTATTCGAGACATCTGTGTTCCCGGAACTGGAGTTTGGGATCAATCATTAATCCAAGAGGTGTTCTCTGAGGTTGATTGTGAGAGAATATTGAAGACAACCCCGAGTCCGCATGGAGTAGAAGACAAAGAGGTTTGACATTTTTCCCCTAACGGGGTTGTACACGGTGAAATCGGCTTATCATCTTGCCATGAGAGTTATCCATGATTCATGGGCATTCCATGATACTCCGTGGAAATATTTGTGGAAATTTAAAGTCCCACCAAGAGTGAAGAATTTCTATTGGAGATTGTGCAAATGGTGGGTTGTCGTCAGAGCAAAACTGGGTAGATGGTATCCTGGAATGAACACACTGTGTCCTTTTTGTTCAGAAATGAGCGAGACGGTGTGGCATCTTTTTGTCGATTGTCCATTTGCTAGGGGGTGTTGGGAAACAGACAATTTATGGGATAAGATAGATTTATTCTTAAGACCGACTCATATTCTCGAACCGGATGAAATGGAAAGATCAATGGGGATTGTGTGGGCAATATGACGTGGGAGGAATAAAGTGGTGTGGAATGATGAAACGACTACGCCTAGCGAGGTGGTTCACGGAGCAATGATATTCATGGAGAAGTGGAAGGGGGTGTGACTTAAACCGGAGTCGGGACGGCACATGGAGGGATGCAAATGATGGCATGCGCCATAGCTTGGCCATGTCAAAATAAATGTAGATGCCAGCTTCTTTGCAAACTCCTTGCAAACGGGTGTTGGTATGATTATACACTATGATGGAGGAAATTTCATGTCATGTCGTACTTTGGATCGATCTGGTCTGCTCAACATTGATGTTGGAGAAGCGTGGGGTATTGTAGAGGCGGTGCAGTGGGCAAAAAACTTGGGACTCTCAAATGTTCAAGTGGAAATAAACTCTAAAAGGGTAGCGGACGCCCTCAAGGTAGAAGGTGCGGGTCATACTCCATTTGGCGATTTCATCCAGGTGGGGAGACGATGTTTGGAAGATAAGCCTTCTTATTCGGTTACATAGATTTGTCGTAATGCCAATAACTTGGCACATATTCTTGCTAGGACTGCTAGAAATTTTGATAGTCCTCATTGTTAAGTTGAGCCTCCAATCCATGTGGATGGTGTTGGGGTTATACGTGAAAGTATGCTTTTACTTTGTATAACAGACTAAATTTATCACTTATTTACTGAGAATAAATCTTTTATCACTATTGCTTTAAATATGAATGAATATTACTTATTTATTGCAAACCATTCAATATTAGTACATATTGCATTGTAGTTAATGTGGTGATACCCGATCACAGAAGATCACATTAACAGTTCCTTGTAAATAAGTACTTCTTCACAACCTAGATGGAATTGAACACTCCATTGGTAGAGGTTGATGTGTAAAGTTCAGATTGACTTGTCTTGGCCAAGAGATTACACTAGTGCATTATGGTGCGCTGAAGCTGACCTACAGAGAGGATAAATTCTTCCGTACTGACTTATGGGATGAGGAATTAGACCTCAGTGGTTGTTGATTTCTTAATCTCTGTCACTTAAATAGGATTGTGTTTAATTAATATTTATTGTTTTGATCTATGTTGGGTTTAGAATAAGATAGCGATTCTGTACTTTGTATTTTGGGCAATATTATTAATTACATGACAATTGCTAAGATTTAATACAGAGAAATGTGTGCAAGGAAAGTCTTGTTTGATTTTTCCTCTTGGTGGGCTCAGAAGTTTTATCATACCAAATCTTGCAAGTGGAATTTATTTCCGGTATGGATAATAATGTTGAGTTGTCTTTACTCCAAGGAAAATATATTAATTAATATAAAGCTTTCCAGTGACTTAATTAACTAATGGACAAAATAATCTTGTTGGTCCCGGTGCAAACGAGTCTTACACGTGTATGGGGGGGGGAATACACGTGTTAAGTGTTTTTAAAACTTTTTCTTACTGAGGTCAGCTTGGGTCAGATAATCCTGAAGATTAGGTTCGAGAAGCACATATCGCCTCGAGTCAAAAGTCTCATCGAGACAAAGTGATCCCGAAATGCTTTTAGATAAAAAAAAAATCCCAACCGAGTCCCCGAAGTTTCAAAGATCCTCGAGTTGCTTGGATCGATAACCAACTTCATGAACCCTCGTAAGAGTAAGTTCGGTTTGGTAACTATATCTGTTCTAGCTACTCGGATGTGCGGGAATGGTTGGCCCTTTAGTTTATACTCGTTTTAAGCTTTGCTGAAAACCTTCCTTTAATGGAATAGTGATTAGGTTGTGATTCAATTACATGCAACTTCCAGTGGATTGATTCGAACTGAAATATCAGTGAAAATATGCTTTCAAACTCAGTGATGCAACAGTTAAGCACAGATAAAGAAAGCAATAAACAACACAACAGTTTATAGTGGTTCAGAGACTCAAGCTCCTACGTCCTCTCTCTCTGATCCTCAGAGAAATTCACTAATCACTTCTGAGCTTTCTGACTACCTCGCATAGTTTACTTACTCAACCCGACCTTGAGCTTTCTGACTACCTCCGTAGTTTACTTACTCAAACACAAACAAGCTTTCAGACTACCTCTGAGCTTACTAACTTCTCCTATAGAGCTTTTCGACTACTCTCCGTAGTTTACTAACTCTTTACAACTCTTCTCACCAACAAACACACTCCAACTACCTTCTCAAGGGTTTGGGGTTTCTCGGTTGGTTTCCAACTAGGATGAGATATCCTTTACAATGAAGTACAATGCAAAGGGTTAGGATATCTCGACTAAGCTTCGGATATGTCTTATCAAGCTAGGCTTAGTTTAGTGAGCTCTCTTCAATATAAAAGCACTTGGGAAATTCTAAGTTTTTCGAAAGTGCTTTAACTTTCATGATAATAAGCTTGAGCTTCTTGAGTTTCTTATAAATTTCCCGTAACCTTACAATGTAGAGGGTCACCAGTATTTATCGGCATACACCAAGGTTACTCTTGAAAACTATCCGTTGGAGAGATAGCTTCGTGAGTTTCCTCTTATGGTGTGTGAGGAACGACTATATTTAGGGTTTGAAACTCCCTAACACGTTTTTAGGCAATAGCCTTTCATGTAGCCGGTCTTCACTTTTTGCGATGCGAACTTTGTACTTGACATCTTTTTTTCAAATGACACATCGCTTTGTCGATTGTCGATTTATGGTACAATCTTTGTCTTCCTCTTTTTGACTTTTTGTCTCCAGTTAAAGGTAGACACCTTCAACGGCTCTTTTGGTTACAAACTCTGAGTTGATATAACCTTAACAACACTTCTGACTTAGTTCCTTTTGTCTGCATTTGAATGTCTTGACAAATATCTATTTCTCTAAGGAATCGCGATCTTCTTAGTATTGCATCCTTCAAATAGATATATTGATTGCCCTCGGAACATTGAGGTTTATCTTGAGCATTGATTGCATTCTTGAGTCTTGATAATTCTTTGTGCCTTGATATTCTTGATCTTGATTCTCGATCTTGTGTCTTGAGTCTTGATGTCTTCTGCGTCTTGAGTCTTACGAGTCTTGGCGTCTTACGAGTCTTGAGTCTTACGAGTCTTGAGCGTCTTGAGTCTTACGAGTCTTGGCGTCTTCTGAGTCTTGAGTCTTTGAGTCTTGATGATATCTTGGTGATATCTTGAGTCTTCATCTTTGAGTCTTGATTATCTTGGTGATATCTTTGAGTCTTCATCTTTGAGTCTTGATTCTCGATTTCATCTTTGAGTCTTGATATATCTGTTTCTACTTGAGTCTTGATTCTCGATTTCTCTTTGAGTCTTGATTCTCGATTTCTCTTTGAGTCTTGATTCTCGATTTCATCGAAGTCTTGATTCTCGATTTCATCGAGTCTTGATTCTCGATTTCTCATCGAAGTCTTGAAACTTCGGTTTCATATCAAACGGTTTCTTGAAACATATCGAAGTTCTTGAGTCTTGAACCTATCCCGATCTATATCTGCTGACTATACATTTTGCAGATAACATCCTGAATACTCTAAAACTGAATCCTGACTCAACTATCAAGATTATTCTGAACTTGTCATACTCAGGGGTTTTGGGATATTAATCAAAATCATATATCTTTTATTAAATTCATCTCCCAACAATTTCCCCCTTTTTGATGATGCCTAAACCTATCTTGTTACAAACATATAACCTATACTTAGGTTTCAGTTTATTCTATTACAAGATTGATTATGTCTCCCAACAATTTCCTGAAACAGAGAATCTCCCAACAATTTCAGAGAGTCTCCCAACAATTAACAATTTCTTCAGTAATGAATCTTCTTAAATAGTTCATCACCAAATATTTAAACACTTAATTCAGAGACATTCATTCAGCATATCAAATGTAAAAGACATGTAAATAAGATAATGAGATATTATCTTTTGAGCATAAATGATAAGTTTTCATTGATGATTGGTATACCATTACAGATTACAATGAGTCTCATCAACAAAATCAAAAAGACAAAAATTTAAAGATTTGAGGAATCTTCCGAAGTCTTGATCTTGATCTTGATTTGGCTCTTTCTTTTTCTTGATTTGCTTCTTCTTCAACTTCATCAGCGGGCACCTCCAGGTTGAACATTCCGAAAAACCTTTTCTTTAGTTCATTTCTTTCCTTAATAATATCCGGACTGTTTCCTGTCAAACTCAACTGACCAGCATACTGAGCAATTTCTTGAGTAATGGCCTTCTCATTCACCAAGTCATTACCAAGTCTTGGAGGAGGGTAGGAATATGGACCAGGGGCTACTATCTGTACCTTTCCTTCATCAGCTAAGTTCATCCAACTCTGGAGATATTTTGGATAGAAGGTTAGGAGATATTCAATGAACACTTCATTCTGATATGAGCTTTTCTCTCTCCACTCCCTGAGCACATCATAATAGAACCAGAAGGTTCTCTTGACTTCTTCCCACATATCGTTGAGTTTGATAGGCATCCATTTGTCAACATGTGGCCACTTCAGTGCTTTTGATGTCTCTCTCCTTTTGCTCGCAAACTTTTTGAATCCACTCATTCACTGCAGCTCTTCTTCAGTCTTCTTCCTGATCACAGGCACGCCTGAGACTGAAGCAGATGCTTTCTTAGCCTGTTCTATCTGGAGTGTCTTCAGAGCATTCTTCGTATTGAAGACTTTCTTCTGCGGTTGAGACTCAGATTCTTCAGTTCCTTCATCATCCAGAATCAGCTTTCTCTGGATTGGCTTAGAAAGCCTTCCAGACGCTTGTTTCTCGGGTTGAACAATGCCCAAGGCTTTCCTCTTCATAGGCAATTCAGCAGCAGCCTGGCTTGTTCCAACCTTAGTTCTAGCACTCAATTTCTCTCTTGCAACATCAAGCATGGTTTCCTCAGAAACTCGAGTGTAGATAGGCTTCTCCACCTGAGCGAACTTCAGTTTGTCAGTAGCTTCGACTTCATTCAAGGCTTTGGATAGGCTATACATTTCAAACTTCTTTTTCGTGTCTTTTTTCTCCAAAGCACGTGCCAATAATTTCCCCGAGGTCTCCACCTTCCTTTTCCCCCTTCTTCGCACCGTAAATTGGAAGAAGTCCGAGAGAGTCTTTGTGTCCATGTGATATTGCTCTTTGCTCACACAAGTAGACCTCTCCGCTAATCGATCTTGTTTCGTCTTCCGGCCTCCGATGTGGTTCTTAGCCAATTGAAAATTCTTCAGAGAGATGGGCAAACTGGCCAGAGAGAGCTTCTTTAAACATCTCTGTCATCTTGGTCATGAGCATTGAGCTCATTTCCTCAACAAAGATTTGATCAAGACTTCATTCCTCTCTCGCCAATTTCACCTCTAGAAATGCAATTCTCTCCGGTGCTTTTGTTTTTGATTCGGCCTTTTTCAATTTTCGCCCCCTTGACTCCCTCCAACTTTTCATTGCTTATCTTCCATGGAGGTCATCTGCGAGGTCGAGTGTTTTGGATTTGCACGATTAAGAAGAGTGACTAAGATTTTCCATCTTCTGAGCTTGGCTAGTCAATGTTTCTTCCATCCCGAGCAATCTTGTTCATCATTGGCTCAACCTTCTCAAGTTTCTCCATCAAGGGGAGTGAGGTCAATCTCAGAACCTTTTCAGACCTTCTGGCCGATTGATCATCCTGAGCTTGACTTTCATCTCCGAGCTCCGGTCTCCAACCGAGCCTTAGTTTGTACATCGGACAATTGTAATTAAAGATAGAACTTTCAAGAACTTTGGCATAATTGTTAATAGTGCCAAAAAGGTACCAAGAGTGCTAGCTTTCATCGAGGTTGACCAATTTCAAAGTTGATCAAGACGAGAAGTTTCATTCTCCATCCGAGACTGGTCCAAAGATCTCCTGTTGGTCCCCATCTTGAAATTTGTCTCGCTGCCAGGGCACCAACCCATAGCTCTCTCCTTTCAGCTATCTTCCTCGAACCAAACTCATCAAAATCGGAGTTTTTTCATCCCGAGCTTTGTCCTCCCGAATCTGAGAAGTCGGTGGGGAAGGTTTGTCTCCTCATTCCACGATCTTCCTCTGAATGCAAAGAATATCAAGCATCTCCTAAGAGTGATTGAGGATGAACACAATCGACCTTAATGAAGAAGACATCTTGCAGATCGGGGTATGAGTGAGCTCAGGTAGTGGCAGTCAGAATGAATCGTTCCCCTTGCTTCTCCCTCGCCTTCTTGACTCGCCCTTCTTCCATCTAAGGGCTTTCGGGTTCGATCGAAGCATCAAACCAAGGATCAAGAAGTAGATCCTCAGAGCTCATCAAGAATAAAACTCCCGAGTCTCAAAGAAGATCTGAATGTTGTCGGGCAACAGTCCTCGGTCAGCATCTGAGTGGGTTACGGGGCCTGAGCTTGACGTCCTCAGATTGACTACGAGTTAGCTCTTTGTCTGAGCCAAGACATCTTTGGTAGGAATCTCTCGAGGCTGAGTTCCTTTAAAAATTTTCGAGAAATTTTATGCAACTGAGCGAAGTCTCAAGCACCTCGAGAAGAAGACGCTCCTCGATCTGTTTCGTGCCTTAGAGATAACTGAGCCAAAAACTTGCGTTGGGCGACTCGAGCGGTTTGGCCCTCGGGTTGAATCTCTTCGGAATCTTCTGCCGTCTTCATCGGTGAGAACCACCAATCTTCTGTTCTTGGGGCCGAGAGTTTTCAGCTTCTTTAGCTTCTCACCCTGCTCCATCTTTGCCTCCAACAAAACCTTCCCCCGGGTTTGTTGGGTCTCTTCGCCAGCAATGACAACTTTTGGTGATTCGCTGCTTTTTCTTTCTTCCCTCGATGGCTCGCTTCTTCACAAAGAATGGGCTTGAAGAGCACCTTGACTTAGGGAATGGGGTCGAATTAGCGAAGATATCCTCCTCCTCTCTGCACATCTCCAAAATATAAGCTATTTTGGTTGCATGGTGGATCTTGCCTTTAATCGTGTTCGCCCCGTCAACCTTCTTGAAGACTTTGGCTTGCTCACTCACCATCTGAATCAAGAATTTGAGCCAGTTGAAGTCAGTGGTGGGTGAGGCCTCGATCGCCGCCATCAATCGAGAGCCGGTCTTGACCGCTTCAACACTCCCTTAAGGCTCATGATGCTTTTGCTCACAATATCCATCAAAACTCGATATTGTGGCTTCAAATGCCTCTTATGCAGTGTAGCCTCAAATTTCACAGGATTCTCAGTAATCCTATCTAAATACTCCTGCTCTCTACCCAACATATACATAGCAGGATCCTCTCCTCTATCACAGAGCTCAAAAACATCATTTAAATTCTTCGGAATTATATACAATTCCCTCTCAAAATCGATGTATTTGGACGAATGCTCTAAGTGTGATACAGTAATCTCAGAATGCATACCATCCTCTTCATCTATCCTCAAATTACAGATGAACTTGATTACCTCTTTTGCATATTCTTGGTCCGGTCGGCTTGCGACGAGATGAGTGAGTTTGGCCAGACGGATCATATGGAGAGCCTCCTCTTTTGGTTTGGAATTGGTTGTGCTATCGAGCGAGACAACGAACTCGTACCAGGGTTTGTTGGTTTCGGCTAATTTATCGAAAATGGTAGGAGCCATTTTGAGAGATTGAAGATTTAAGGTTAGGAATTTCTGGGCAAAGGGGATTTTCTTGCAGAGGATTTTGGGAACGAAGGGTTTGATAAAATTGGGCTTGAATGGCTTATTGGGGTATAAATAGTTTCGAGATCGTGGGAAATCGCGTTGGTTAGGTGAAAAGCAACGGTTGAGATTAATCTCCGATTAATCGGGTATACGAACAGACGATCTCCGAAAAGTAAGCCGCCAAAATATCCTCATTGGTCATTAATGTAACAGAGCATTAAATGATTGTTGACCTTCTTCGAATTTCAAACGATCCCCCAAAAAACATTCCTTAGGTGTTTTGTATTTATTGCAAATGATTACTGAGCTTTACTTAAGCAATAAATGAGTTGCATGAGTCATTACTTCCTCAGACTAATTTCTCTCTATCAGTCTTTATCGAAAGTAATCGACCTTGATAAAATGTCAAGATAATATCGAAATCTTGAATGGGTTCAAGATAACAACGAAATCTTGACCTTGAAGAATCTGAGTTTCGAGACTCGATTCAAGATTTCCATTTTATCCCGAAGTTTCTCAAGAGAATTTCGAGAAAAACTTCATGCATCCGAAAAACCTTCAATTTTTGATTTTACTCTATACACTTGGATCTAACATCCCTAATTCAATGAAAGTTCCGAAATCTTGATTCAAACCAAAGGTTTAGTCAAGATATCGACTCTTTGCTTATCAGTATGAATTTTCTCCATCCTTATGTCCTTTTTCTCGACATGATCTCTGATGAAGTGATGTCTGATATCCACATGCTTGCATCTTGTGTGCAATACCGGATTTTGTGAAATAGCAATGGCACTATTATTGTCACAAAATATTGGTACTTCATTGGCTACAACTTTATAATCCTTTAATTGTTGTCCGAGCCAAAGAATCCGAAAGCACGCACCTTTCTTCTGCAGACCATGTATTCAAATTTCTTCAAAGAGATCTTGGTTGCTATCGAGGTCATTTCTTCGAAAAACCAAGATATCACTTACTTCATAGAAATTGACAAGTTCCTCAGTGGACTTCTGTCAATTTCAAGAACCTCCATAATCGAGATCTCGAGTAACCGGTTAATTCAAGGTTATCATCAGCTGGATACCATAATCCTCTATTCACTGTGCCCTTAAGATACTTCATTATCTTTTTGGCAGCCTCCATGTGACTAGCTTTAGGATTAGCTTGGTATCTTGCACATATCCCAACAGCAAATGTTATATCCGGCCTACTTGCTGTGAGATAGAGCAATGATCCAATGATTCCTCTATAATCAGTATGACTCACTGATTTGCCTTGTAATCGGGATCCATCTTGTAGTTAGTATTCATAGGAATCCTAATCGCATTGCAGTTGCATACACCAAATTTGGCAATCGGATCTACGGTGTATTTTGCACGGGTTGATGAATATTCCTTCCTTTGATTGTTTCACTTGAAGACCTAGAAAGAAATTCATCTCTCCCATCATTGACATCTCAAACTTGCCTTTCATCAGTGTTGAAAACTTTTCACACAGCTGATGGTTTGGAGATCCAAAAATGATGTCATCAACATATATCCGAACGAAGAAGATATCTTCCCCATCTTCTATCCCAACAGAGTTCTATCAGCGATCCTTTGACAAAACCATGGTCAAGAAGAAACCGAGAAAGAGTATCATACCATGCTCTAGGTGCTTGCTTGAGACCATACAAAGCTTTTCTGAGCCTGTAAACTTGGCCATTCTGTTTGAAACCAGGAGGTTGTTCCACATAAACCTTTTCTTTAAGCACACCGTTCAGAAATGCACTTTTCACATCCATTTGATAGATCGTGAACTTCATGTGGGCAAAGATATGCAAGAAAAAATCGATGGCTTCTAGTCTTGCAACAGGTGCAAAGGTTTCATCATAATCCAAGCCTTCTTCTTGGGAATAACCTTGTGCAACTAGCCTTGCCTTGTTTCTTACAATGTTGTTGTTTTCATCTCTTTTATTCTTAAAAACCCACTTGGTTCCAATTTCAGGTCTATCTACTAGCTCCCATACTTCATTCCTTGAGAATTGATTCATTTCATCTTGCATAAAGAAGAATCCAATGAGAATCTTGTAGAGCTTCACCAATCTCGGTTAGGTTCCTTTTCCGATAGGGAAGCAGCGAGAATAGTGCACTCTCACCATGGAACCTTCTTGTTTTAACACCTTCGGTTAGATCACCCACAATCTGACTTGTGGATGACTATCTAACCATTTCCTTCTTAATGGTTCCCCCTTCAGCAGTATCCTCAACATTTGAAATGTTAGGTTCAGTTAATTCAGTAAACTCAGGGAACAACAGAAAAGGAGAAAGGGAATCATCTTCCTCAGGGGAAATTCTATTCAGAACATTGTCAGAGACATTTGTTCCCCTTTGGTTGATAGATCAGAATTTGCCTCATTTGTGACCACATCTTCATTGGCATCACATACCGAAGTCCGAGGCGGTGTCTGTTTGATTGGTCACCTTTGAGTGTTGGTTTTCCCGAGTCTCACCATCCCGAGTTCCATCCCGAACTTCTTTATTCGAGTCCGAGTCACTCCAATCATAGATAGTGGTGACTTCTTCTTTTTCGAGTTCGATGGATGATTTATCTTTCATTTCGGGCTTAATCTGGTGATCCTCTTAGTCGGTTCATCTGCATCATGTTCTGTTTCTTCCGAACACAAGTAGATTCATCAAAAACAACATGAGGTGTTTCCTCCACAATAAGAGTCCTACAGCTTGTAAACTCGAAGCTTTTATGACTTCGAATATCCTAAGAATATTCCTTCATCGACTTTTACTATCAAATGTTTTCAATCGATCTTTACCATTATTGTGTATGAAACACTTGCAACCAAACACACGAAAGAAAGAAACAAGAGGCTTCCTTTCATTCCAAAGCTCATAGGGTGTTTTTCCTTGACTCTTAGTCAACATGGATCTGTTCTGAGAGTAGCATGCAGTGTTGACAGCTTCAGCCCAAAATCTTTTAGGAATATCAACTTCAGCTATCATTGTCCTTGCAACTTCTTTCGAGTGCCTGTTCCTTCTTTCAAAGAACACCATTTTGTTGAGGGGTCCTTGCGCTGATGTTTCATGAGTAATTCCATTTGCTGCACAATAATCAGATATAATATGATTTATAAATTCACTTCCTTTGTCGGATCGATTTTGACCACACTCGATTTTTTTCTCAATCTTGAGCCTTTTCATGCAATCGCGCAGACTTTATCACGAGTCTCTTTCTTACTGAGTAAGAATATGACCCAAGTATATCTTGAGTAGTCATCAACTACTACCAATGTGTATTTCCTGCCATTAGTGCTCACTGGTGTTATAGGACCAAAAAGATCCATATGCAGTAACTGAAGTATTCTGTCAGTAGAAACATCTACTTTGCTTTTAAATGATGCTCTAATTTGTTTTCCTTTCTGGCATGCATCACAAATATGTTCCTTACTGAATACTTCATTAGGCAACCCTCTTACAAGAGCTAATCTTGCAGGCTTGTTCAGGGTTTTGAAATTTAGGTGATTCATTCTTTTATGCCATAACCAACTGGTATCTGTGGAACTTTTAGCAACCAAACATGTACCTTTAGGAGTTGAACTCCAATCAGCAAGATACACATTCCCTTTTCTTGTACCAGTCAGTAATACTTTCTGTGTTGTATCATCTTTCACATAACATAAGTTCTTAGAGAACTCAACATTAAAACCCTTATCACAGAATTGGCTTATTGAAAGCAAATTATGCTTCAATCCAGATACATATGAAACACCATGGATATGAACTGAGTCGATTTCCAAAGTTCCATATCCTTCAGTCTGTCCCTTGGAGTTATCTCCAAAAGTGATCTGTGGGCCTCTTTGTTCAATATAGTCACTGAGTATCTTCTTGAATCCTGTCATATGTCTTGAACATCCACTGTCAAGATACCATACATCAGGGGCCTTTTCATCTCTGCTCATCAATGCTATGTGATCTTTAATCAGCTCAGTGCCCTTGTTTTCCTCCTGAAAAACATATCAATTTTTAGGTACCCAATTTGTGTAGGGTCCTACAAGGTTAGATGTACCTTTCGGAATCCAAATCTGCCTGACAACTCTAATCACTTTAGAGTGGCTAATTTGTCTTCCATAAACATCAACATACACATTTACTACTACGGGTAGCGATTTTACGTGTATGTGTGCTAGCTTTAGCATGAACATGGGCTTTTGAATTTTTCTTTGGTTCGGGCCTTACATTCATTTGCTTTGGCCAGTCTTGATAGGTCTAAATCTTTGATGATTTCGGGTTGAGATAACCTTTACCCTTAGGCAAGTGGGGTTCGGGTTATGCATCTTTGAAATCTGGGTCTTTCAAGATAATCGAGGACTTGGTCTCTTGATTGAGAATGTCTCTATTTGAGTGTTTCTCATCCGAGGATTCCTCGATGGTTCATGTGGATCCTTTCGGGTTTGCATTCTTAGCCCGAGGCTTTGAAGTGCTTGCTCGAAACTTTCAATCGAGTGCTCAGTTTTCTAGCCTTCACCCGAGGTTTGGGCTTTTCCTACGATCATTCGGTTTCTTTGAGACCATAGGTCCTTTTCCCTTGTCTACAACCTTGGGCATTACTTCCGGTTTGAAGCGTAGGTGCTTTTTGGTTTTTACAAAGATTGTCTTCTTGCTACTTGATGCAAAGATTTGAGATGACCTTGTGAGGTTACCCCTGGAATGTATCCCAATCCGCATTTTATAGTGGCAGATCTCGGTAACTCTGAATTTCATCTATTACATTAGATGCATTATTCAATAGAGTTAACTTCTTCTGTGCACTATCCTCACAGTTCTGTAGAGTTTCATGCTTCTCAGAGAGGTCATTGAACTTAGTCTTGATTAGCTGAATCTCTTGGGTGGATTTCTCTAGCTTTTTGATTAAGGTCATTATCAACTTCTCTTTCTCTCGAGAGTTGTACTTTCGTAACATCCGGTTCATCAAGAGCTCCCATTAATTGAGAAGTGATTTCAGTATTGCTAGAGTCTTTCCATTTTAGATTTTCATCTTTCAGTTCCTTATTACGCTCTTGAGTTCTATTTAGCGGTTCTTGTAAAACAAAGACATAGTCCTTCGCGTGATTCTCAAAAGAATCCATCAGTCAAAATGATTTTTTTCGATTGGAACTTGAAAACTCTTGTGCTAGTATAGGAGCAACAACATAGAAAAGAAGAGTTTACCTCCTCAATGGCCATCGGACAAATGTCATCACTTTCTTTGTGTTCGAGAATATCTCATCCGAAGAGCTAGATCCCTCCTCGAGTGTTCTTCTTCAAAGAACCATGGCCTTTTTGCTAGAGAACTTCTTGTCTCTTTTTAGCTTGCCTTTCTCTTCTCTCCTTAGCACTCAAAACGGACAATCATCTTTGGAAGTGACCTTTCTTTTGGCAATTATAGCATCTGTTGGTATCTTCATCCCGATCACTTTCTTCTTTTAGACTTGGAGTCCTTCTTCTTTACGGATGAAGATCCCTCGAACTTTTCGTGTCCTTCTTCTTCTTAGTTGATTTGTCCTCAGGTTTCTTCTGGTACCTGTGGTTCCTGTAATAGCTTTTGTATTTTCCAAATCTACTATTAAGTCTTTCAAACCTCCTTGCCATCAGTGCTAGCTTTTCCTCAAGCTCATCCTGATTTTTGGCATGGGGGTTCTCAGACTCTCTAGTTTTATAGGTTTTATATTTGGCTTTTAAAGCCACATTCTTACTAGATGATGAATCATCTTTCTTTGTCGACCTTTTGGATTTCTTATCAATTACAAATTCATAGGCCTTCAAATTTCGAGAAGAAGACTTGTTGGTATGGCATTGAATTAATGTTCTTGGTGTTTTTCAATCACCTTTGCATGAATATCCCATTTCTTAGAAAGACCTCTAAGAATTTTCAATGCAACTTCTCTTTGTGGATATTTCTTTCCAAGTGCATTTAGATCATTCATGATGCTAGTGAATCTGACTTCCAATTTGTCTATTGATTCACCATCATCCATTTCAAAACTATCAAACTTTCCAATTGCCCACTGAAAGTTTGTTTTCCTTTATATGATCTGTGCCTTGGCACATTACATCTAGTGTATCCCAAATCTCTTTAGCAAAGATACGGATTGAGAGATCATTCCCATCACACCATCATCAATTGTCTTTGTATAGTGTGTCTTTAGCAATGTAGTCTAGATTGACTAACTTTCTCTCCTCAGAGTCAGTTGGTCATCGGACTTAGGAAAATTCGCTCTATGATCAATTCTCTCATCTTACATTTCCTCCGGGATTCACCACAATGAAATTGGAATGGTCCTTGAGAGATCACTCTCCACATACGCTCATGTTTAGAATACTGGTGAGCTGCATTCTTAGTCTCCACAAATCATAGTTCTCCACTGAGAACATGAGAAGTTTTTTAGAAGACATTTTTATCTGAGCTTTTGAGAAAAATTCAGCAAATAAGATCGATTCGGATAGACCACAAGTATTTTTTAGCAAATAAAACTTTGGTCAACAAAGCAGTGGTCAAGTTGAACCACCGCTCGATACCACTTGTTGGTCGGTGCAAATGAGTCTTACACGTGTATGGGGGGGAATACACGTGTTAAGTGTTTTTAAAACTTTTTCTTCCGAGGTAAACTTGGGTCGAGATAATCTCAAGATTAGGTTCTCGAGAAGCACAGATCGCTTTGAGTCAAAGTCTCATCGAGTCGATGATCCCGAAGCCGCTTTCAGATACCTCGGATAATCCCAACCGAGTCGAAGTTTGAGAGATCTGAGTTGCTTGGATCGGATAACTAACTTCATTGAACCCTTAGAAGAGTAAGTTCGGTTTGGTAACTATCTGTTCTAAATTTAGCTTTCGGATGTATGCGGAATGGTTGGCCCTTTAGTTTATACTCGTTTTAAGCTTTCTTTGAAAACCTTCCTTTAATGGAATAGTGATTAGGCTGTGATTCAATTACATGCAACTTCGATGGATTGATTCCATTTGAAATATCGGTGAAAATATGCTTTCAAACTTCGGTGATGCAACGGTTAAGCACTGATAAAAAAGCAATAAACAACACAAAGAGTTTATAGTGGTTCGGAGACTCAAGCTCCTCGTCCACCTCTCTGCGATCCTCGGAGAAATTCACTAATCACCGAGCTTTACGACTACCTCGCGTAGTTTACTTACTCAACTCGTACCTGAGCTTTTCGACTACTCCCGTAGTTTACTTACTCAACCCGACCTTGAGCTTTTCGACTACCTCCGTAGTTTACTTACTCAAACACAAACAAGCTTTGGACTACCCTCGTAGCTTACTAACTTCTCCTCTAGAGCTTTACGACTACTCGGTAGTTTACTAACTCTTTACAACTCTTCTCACCAACAAACACACTCCAACTACCTTCTCAAGGGTTTGGGGTTTCTCGGTTGGTTTCCAACTAGGATGAGATATCCTTTACAATGAAGTACAATGCAAAGGGTTAGGATATCTTGACTAAGCTTCGGATATGTCTTATCAAGCTAGGCTTAGTTTAGTGAGCTATCTTCAATATAAAAGCACTTGGGAAATTCTAAGTTTTTCGAGTGCTTTAACTTTGCGATAATAAGCTTGAGCTTCTTGAGTTGCTTATTAATTTCCGTAACCTTACAATGTAGAGGGTCACCCGGATTTATAGGCATACACCAAGGTTACTCTTGAAAACTATCCGTTGGAGAGATAACCCGTGAGTTTCCTCTTATGGTGTGTGAGGAACGACTATATTTAGGGTTTGAAACTCCCTAACACGTTTTAGGCAATAGCCTTTCATGTAGCCGGTCTTCACTTTTTGCAGTCTTGAACTTTGTACTTCTGACATCTTTTTTGACGACACATCATTTTGTCGATTATCGATTATGGTGCGATCTTTGTCTTTTCTCTTTTTGACTTTTGTCTCCGGTTAAAGGTAGACACCTTCAACGGCTCTTTTGGTTACAAACTCGAGTTGATATAACCTTAACAACACCGACTTAGTTCATTTTATGCGCATTTGAATGTCTTGGCAAATATCTATTTCTCTAAGGAATCGCGATCTTACCGATGATTGCATCCCGGATAGATATATTGATTGCCTCGGAACATTCAGGTTTATCTTTGAGCATTCAATACATTAGTGAGTCTTGATAAGAATTGTGTGCCTTGGTATTCTTGATCTTGATTCTCGATCTTGATCTTGTGTCTTGAGTCTTACGAGTCTTGGCGTCTTCTTCGTCTTGAGTCTTGGCGTCTTGAGTCTTACGAGTCTTGATGATATCTTGGTGATATAATGAGTCTTCATCTTTGAGTCTTGATTATCTTGGCCCGATATCTTGAGTCTTCATCTTTGAGTCTTGGTTCTCGATTTCATCTTGAGTCTTGATATCTCGATTTCTACTTTGAGTCTTGATTCTTAGTTTCTCTCGAGTCTTGATTCTCGATTTCATCGAGTCTTGATTCTCGATTTCTCCTTTGAGTCTTGATTCTCGATTTCTCTTGAGTCTTGAAACTTGATTTCTTGAAACTATCTTGAGTTCTTGAGTCTTTAGAACCTATATCGATCTATATCTGGCGACTATACATTTTGCGAGATAACATCACGAATACTCTAAAAGAAGAATCGACTCAACTATCAAGATTATTCTGAACATGTCATACTCAGGGGTTTTGGGATCTTAATCAAAATCATATATCATTTATTAAATTCATCTCCCAACAAATCTTAATAATAACCGGGAGCCATATTATCGTAATATGGGTTAAGATGGATAGTGCAATATTAATTTTATAGTGGAGTAAATTAATATTAATGGGCTGAATAATATTGTGGCTCAATATTGTAATTCAGAGCCCATTGAGAGGTTCAATTTTAATTCTCCTAAAGGCCCTCAAGTAGCCCAATATAAGTCCAATTAATGAAAAGGTGATTAAAATAAAAGAAAATATTGTTGCCTAATTTTTTCCTATTATTTTCGATTTTTTCAAGAAAAGAAAGAAAGATTTTTTTGAAAAGATTTTATAGCAAGAAGATAAGTATTCTTAGAATACAAGATTATCTCATAAATTCAAGAATCTTGGACTTTGACTTTTTTGGTTGAAATTTTCGAAAATTGTCTAATATTAGGGAGGAAGATTTTTGTGGCAAATTATTTATGGGAAAGATAATATATTGGATATATTCAAGATTACTTCTTGCACAAGAATTAAAGATCTTCCCATATCTTGTTTTTGGCCAAAATTTTGCCCCTCCTTGTATTATAAATAGGGGATGATTTTTTTCATCCCCAACACAATTCCAGTCTTGGAAAAATTAGAAATCCACAAAGGTGGTGCAATATATTTTTTTTTCCTTTGTTTAAATTGTTCGTGAGTATCTTCCACTGGATAACAAGCAAGGACTTGGGATATACTTGAGAAGACATTTGGGTTGATCCATCATCTCAACAGTTGTCTCTTCAAGGGTAAGAATTCGTGTAAACTCCTAAATTCCGCATGTTAGGATTTTAAGTGAATTATTTGTAAGCATGTATGTTGTTGGTAATTGTTATTGAATTAATATGATTAATTCATGCTAGTAATGTTTATTTAAATTTATATTTAAATTGCAGCTCGAATATATTCGGGCAAAACGTTACCCAACAGATAGCCTACTCAATAGGTGTACTTTTTGCACATAGTTTTCTTTTCCGTCAAAAAAAAAAACCAATCACCATCAATAATAATGATAGTCGTTATTATCAATTTCATTCTCCTTTTTTTATGAGTTAGTATACAGTGTAAGAACCGACTAATTCGGGAGATCATTCCCATCGTCCACTAACGAAACCCCCATTTGAATTAATTAAGTCTAAATTGGTCAATCTAAAAAATTGATCCCACCTTATTAATGTCAAATATAAAACCTTAATAGAAGCATACTCAGCCTAGGCCACCAGCCAAACCCATTTGTCTTATCAATTTCATTCTCATTCAAATTCCATATGACAAAGAAAACATCACTTAAATTTAGCCGTGGTCGACATTAGAGCACAACTGTATTCTCTTGACTTTTCGTCCCAATAATAGCAATGTATATTTCTAGCCGCACATAATCATTCACATCTCTCCACTACATAGCATCATGATTATTGAGAATTCCTTTCTCTCTCTCTCTGTATATATTCTTACATTTATCACCCTATTAATTAATTAACAGCTAGCCATGGAGAAATCTTGTTATTCCATTTCTGCATTTCAACTTCTAGTAACCTTAATTAATACCTTCTCTAGCCATCAATCTTCTCTTCTTTCTTTAAAACTCTCGTCGCTGGCTGCTTGCGTCACCACAAAGTGACATTAATTGTTGGATATTTTCAATATGGGTCACTTCGGCACTATCCCACCACAAACTTGTTGGATTTTAACGACACAGAACTAGATGGATTTTAATGACGCGCATTTCAAATTGAAAATGCACAATCGTCATCTGTCAATGTGGTAGTGGTCCGTTGTGGGCCTGTACTAAATGGGCTTGGATTATTTTGAAAATTGGGCTTGACAACTCCAATAGTTGAAAAGGAATGCAAACGGAATAGTGTGTAATAGATGTAAAAATTAAAATAACTAAATAAGAAACGAAAGTGAAACAAAAAATAGACAGACAACAAAAAAATTACTTTTTAAAGTTAATGAAACATATATATAATGAGGGATTCATGTGTGAGATATTGGTTTCATGTATGAGACCAAGTTCCACTTTGTATTTACACTTTATTTTAATTACTTTAAAACATAATCAGAGTAAGATTATATGTTCATGATCAGAAATAAATTAAGCACAAATTATAATTTCTTTACTCTAACACGTTGTACTCGCAAAATGGAAAGTTTCCTTTACTATATACCCCAATTTGTTTATTAATATTTTCATATGAATATTATATATGTATATAGAGAACTTTATTCTTAGTATAACTTTGATTATTTTATATAAATATTACTAGTATATCACCCGTGCGTTGTATGGTTTGTGAGTATAAATGAACATAATATAAAATGTATTCATTTTTGTGTTAAATAAATTATAAAAAATTATTTTACTTATAATAATAATAAAAAAAAATTTTCATTAAATTTTTTTTTATTTAGATGCAACGCACGATTTATGAACATATTTTGCTTTTGCAATCAGACATGGGAATTGAGTGGCGCTCAATCTGCTTAAAAAATTTATATTGTTAAATAATACAATTTTAAAGGTATTTTTTTTCTTACAATTTTAAATTATTTCCTTCTAAACCACTTTGATTGTCACTTATTATTGTCTTCCCAATTCCCATTGCATGTCAAAAATTTCAAATTGTCCCCTTTAGTTACTCTGAACATGATAACATATAACTACCCATGATTGAAATTGATTTCCTTAAGAAAGTTCAAGATTTTTAATAATTGTCTATAATTCTTATTAATGATCACACCATAAAATATCATTAGTCAAAATTATCTTTCTAAGATGTTAGAGAGAGTCTACTATCTGATGATGACAGTGTCATTCCCGAAATCAACACTCTTTGTCCTAAGCTAGTCTCGATTAATATTTTCTTTTAAAAATATGGGTACCGAACTTCATCACAACCAACCCAGTATCGTTTTACAATCCAAGGTCTAATGTCAATTGTACATGCAACTAATTCATAGTAATTGGACTCAATGATGGACATACATGTCCTATGTTGGGATCAAGTGCCCCCATATTTTTTTTAAATATATGTTATATATATTATAATTATTAGGAGTAATACTTATATTATATGTATATAATGACTTAAATGAGTTTTTAAAAGTGTTATAATTAGTTAATCATGCAAATATTTCATCTAAAAAAATTTGTAGATTTGTTATGTATATGCACTATCACTATTTAAAAAATTAAATATTTTTTAAGATAGTAATAGTGTATATTAGAGATGTTAAACGGGTTGCGGGCTATAGGGCCGGCCCGTTTAACCTGAAAAATACAGGGTTAGGGTTTGCAATTCGGTGGCCCGTTTAAGAGTGAACCGATAAGGTCCTAACCCGTTTAGGCCCGTAACCCTATAGGGCTAGCCCTAATGGGTTAGGGCCGACCCGTCAGCCCGTTCTAGTCTTTTTTTTTAATGTTTTTTTATACTCTCTCCGTCTCACATTAAGGTTTCCTTTTGCTTTTGGCACACGAATTAATGATTATAATATTAAATGGTTGAGATGTAATATGAAAGTAAAAAGGTACAGAGAGATAGAGAGAAAGGGTAGAGAGAAAAGGTGCAGACACACCTACCATTAAAGGAAATGAGAACCTTAGGGTAGGACATACGAAAATGAAAAAATGGGAACCTTTGTGTGTGGGGACGGAGGTAGTATATATTTATGTTGGTTTAATAAATTAATAAAGTAAGTATAAATATTAAATATATAAATAAAATAATAATAATAAATGAATATAAATAATAAATTGTCTATCAAAGTTTTATTACTTCTAACTTCATAAGAAATTGTAGTCTTTACGTGAAACTCATGTATGTACATTTTAGTTGCTAGTGTTTTAAATTAACCAAATTAATATATCAATCAATTATAGCCCAAATATACAGAACATAAAAAATGAAAAAAAAAAAACAGTGTAGCCCGCCTGTTTAGCCTGATGCCCGCTAGGGTTAGGGGTAGGTTACAGCTCTTAAAGGCCCGTTTAAAAGTGAACCGCTAAGACCCTAACCCGTTTAGGCCCGAGGCCCTGTAGGGCTGACCTGTTTAACATCTCTAGTGTATATGCATAATCGTGACACTAAAAAAATAGAATTCACGTGAACCCGGGTTCACAGGAAAATCTACTTGTAATATTATTTATTTTTGTGCCCCCGTCATGAAAGTTTTCTGGATCCGTCCGTGATTGGACTAATCAATTTAAATATTATATCTTATAAAAGAATCATACAAATAGGTAAACAAATCGAGCTTTATCACAACCAACCTAGTGTCATTTTACAATTCAACTAATAACGTCACTAACAATTTAAGTCTAATGTCAATAGCTCATGCAACTAATTTATGGTAATTGGACTAATCAATTTAAATCCAATATCATGTAATATTATCATACAAATAAATATATAAATTATACATTTTCATATATACAATACTTCTGTCTTTTTTAGATTGCTCAAAATCCAAAAAGTCCATCTTTTATCACATACTCAAAATAGCAATAAAGTAACTATACAGTTCATGCTACCCTTACAAACGTCACAAAATTACATCACATGTCACTAATAATTACATATAAAATTAACTTATTTTTTATCTTATTCACTAAAATTGACAAAATACCCTTATCAAAAAGCTATTTTATTACCCTCAAATATTAATAAAGAATTTCCTCATCAAAACCTGTGTAAAAATCAAGTGAGCAATCAAAAAAAGATGGAAGGAGTAAGTGGTATTAAAAAAAAATATATCCATATCAACTACAAAATATAACATTTTATATTATTAATCATTAATGTGCCACTTTTAAAATTTTATGATAAATTTGTAATAATTTTTTGTTGAATTTTTTTCTTTTTTGGTATAATATTTTGTTATTATATATATATAAATAGATTTAGTTCAAAAATTTATAATAATTTTTTTGTTGAATTTTTTTTCTTTTTTGGTATAATATTTTGTTATTATATATGTATAAATAGATCAAGTTCAAAAATTCAAAAATAATATTAATAATTTAGAAAATATTCAAAAAATAATTAATATATATGTGGTAGTTATGGAGAATTGAACCTTGTACTCTTGCATATAAAGAAGATAAAAAATATTTGTTATACCATTTGAGCTACATCAAATTTGTTAAGATATTTAAAATTTTATTAGAAAATTATAACAGTTTTTTGGCCCAACTTTTGACCCAAAATTTTGTTATTAGATATGTATGTATAGATGTACATATATTTATTTTGCATCGGTTTATATACTTTTATATTAAATAATATTTTATTAATTATTTATCCTACCTTAAAAATTTAAAATTCTAGATCCCCCATTGAACATTCCTCTCACAAACGAATCTTAACTGAGTTCCCAATAAGATCAACTTGTAATGACACTAATTGTATTGTGATACATATATATGTACAATGTTTTCAGAATGCATGATTTATAGCAGTTTAGCACAAGATTAGCAATTATATTATTTTGGGATTAATTGCAATACTGGTCCTATGTGAATATACCCTCACGAAATTGATTATTTTTTCAACAAATTTGGTCCCATAAGATTTTTCCGTCCATTTCTAACGGAAGTGGTACACACGCGCCGTTAGTTGCACTTTTGGTCCCAAAAAATTAGTTTTTTAAATATAAATTATTATTTACTTTAAAATAAATTTAATATATTTTTTAGTATATGAAACCATCCAAAAAAAAATTATATAATTAACTTATAATTAATAGTCTATTAGAATAGTTTATTAACTAAGGAAGATGAAGACGGGGCAATTTTATCGGGAATTGATATGACATCCGCCAAGTCCTACTTCGATGAAGATAATGGTTTTGACTCCCATAATAATAAATATTATTTTATAATTAATGATAGTTATTTTGTTGGCAGTATTATGAAAAATCCGCGCTATCGCCTAAAGGTTTTTGGCCACACCCGAATAGCTGATAATTTTGAACTCAATATTTTGGTGGCAAGCAGTCACCTATTAGATCTAGAGGGGAGCATTTAGGCTCGATGAGAGAGAGTTCCCGAAATTGGTCCTTGAGGATAAGGACGATCTTGAAGGGGACGGGAATGATGCGAACAAGGGTTTTGGGCCCAAGACTACGTGCAAGATTATTCGCGAAATTGTCCCAAAATTGTTACTTACGAAATTGTCTCATATTTACCAAAGACAGTGTCCAAGATTTGACAAGATCTACAAGATTTGGCAAGTTACGCAAGAGTGATTTGATTTTATTATTTATTTCTTTCTTTTTCGGTTTAAGTCTTTTAATTCATAGATATCTAATAGATTTAGGGAGATTTGGTCCTTTTCAGATTAGGGTTAGTCCTTTTCTTGTCTTTAAATACTTGCAGACATTTTTCTTCTGTTTTGGATGAGATGAATAATAATTTTTCTTTGGCAACTTTGTCAAAAAATCAATCGTTCTCCTGCTGGACTGAGCCAGGGCGTCAATTTTATCGTGTTTTCTATTCGTTCTCCTGCTAGCCTGCGCTAGGGCGACGAATTTATCATGTTCCCAAATCGCGGTTCTCATCACTAGACTTCCACGTGTATTTTTAAATGTGTTTGACTAATTTTTGCCTTTAGTTCTATTTTAATTTTAAGTTTTAAAATTTAATTATATGTCTGAAATTCCAATTGTTAAATTAAAAAAAAATACATGTACATCCGCCCGAAACCTCCAAACTGAAACGGCAAAACAACGTTGTTCCGACCATATGTGATTAAAATTAGACACTATCAAAGTTATTGGGACTAAATCAACCACAAAAATTTTATGAGACTAAATCTATTTCGGGTCAAAGTTATGAGACTATTTGTGATTCAAACTCTCTTTTTCCCTTCTGTTGTCTTATCCGCAGGTGATAGGTTTGTCCTATGTAGTGGGCCATTTAATTCTAGTTGGGGTCTGTTGGTAGGTTAGATGAGAAAATATGAGAAAAGAGAAATAAGAAAAGGTGAGAAAAAAAATATAGTGGGACCCTCAAGATAAGAGAAAAGATATTTAATATGATTGTTTGGTAGGATGAAAATAAAATGGTATAAAACTTAATAAGTTGTTTGGTAAGAGAGATAATACATAATAAAACAGGGAAAATACTATTTTAACCTTCAATACTATTTTAATTTTTTTTCCCAATTAATAATCAATACCAAGAAAAAAAATTAAATTTCATACCAAAAAGTTTTATTTAACAAAAAATAGCATTACCTACTTAAATATTACTCCTACAAAAGAAAAAAATATATAAAAAGGCTTAAGAAACCCTTTCTTCTCTAATCACCCCACCGCAAGTCCACCGCCCCCCCCCCCCAACTAAATGAGTATTTGTCGCCCTTTGTTCTTGTTCCTTCAGAGGTAACAGGAGGAAGGTAAAAGAGAGGGCAATTTTGACAAATATTAGGCCAACAAAACAAGAAGAAAATATATCGGAGGGTTTGATTAAGATTTATTCTATGAAGAGCTACAATATTTAGGAAGAAAAGGTTTCCTGGCCGGTCTTTTTCTAGGGAAAGCCTGAAAATAAATATGTGCTACCAAACATTGTAAAAGAAGTGAAACCGTTTTTTACTTGGGCTTTTCAGCCCTACCAAACAGGGCCTTATACTACAAGAAAAAAAGTTTTTAGCATCGGATTTTTTTTGATACTAAAGGTAAAATATTTGATACCAAGAGTTTTGGTATCAAATATTTTTCTGATACCCATCCAACACTTATACTCCCGATCCTAAAGACCTCGTATCAGAAATAAAAATCTGATACTAAAGGATGGACTTTTTAGTATCAGAAAGACATTTAGAATCGAATAATAGTATCAATTTTTTTGATACAACATTATATTTATAGTATTTGAAATTTTTACCGATACTAAACATATGGTATCAATACATATTTTCTGATACTAATTAAAGGACCGAGCTTTTTATATCTGAAAAGTATTTAGTATCAAATAATCGTATCAATATTTTTTTTGATACAAAATTGTATTTTTAGTATCTGAAATATATACAGATGCTAAACATATTGTATCAATATTGTTTTCTGATACTAAAAGGTCTATATCAACTTTAATTTCCAAACCCCCACAAATAAACCACAAAAAAACTAAATTGAAAACTCTATAAACAAACTCACCATTCTTAAAGTGGGTATACAAATTACAGAGAAAAAAATAGTTAGCAGGGGCATCAAACATTGTGCACAGTTCAATTGAAAAAAAATGACAACATAGTACAGTGAGGGAATCACAACATAGTGCACCGATTGCTATAGGAGACGATCTCCAGTAAATGATACTGATCACAGTCATTGTGGAAGCATAGCATAATGGCCCCTTAAGTAGTTCCCTGAAACCATGCAAATTATGTTACCATTAGGCATAAATATTACAAATTTCACAGAAGGAAGGGAAACAAACTGTGAACCTCGTGCATTTGTTCCCCAACCATACAAAATATTAGAAGCTTTCGTTGTTCCCCAACCTCGTCTTTCGTTTATTCTTCATCACTTGCACTAAACTGATCACTTGGCATGCTTACTGAAAAATTAAAATAGAAGAATATTTTTCACGTTGAGCACTCGAGCTGCTTTACTTTTCATCAAGATAAAAAAACATCAGGAGCTCAATTAATAACACATACCTATGGTCTCCAAATCTGGTCATCGACTTCACAGTTGCATCATCCTTCCATATTCCAAGTCCCAAAAGAAGCATAGATTAAAGAAAAAACAATGAAAACCAAACGCACGTGTGTTAGGTTAAAGAACATAGAAATGTCTGAAGAAGGGACTAGCAACAATTGAGCAATAAACACATTATGCATCAAAATTGAGACCTTGCTGCCTAATTGGAAGTGTCTATAAGCTTATCTCAAAAGTTCTGTCTTTTGAGATACATTAGATACAATCACACAGATTGGTAATAATTGAAGAGAGTTTTAAGATATCCGATGCTAATTCAGCCAAATTGTTCTCATATGCATGAACAGAGAGTAAAAAACATTCATGTTATCATTGAAGCAAGTAACAATCATGCAAAATAAATAAAATACTTGTAAAAACAAAATAACAATCTTGAACAATCATGCAAAACAAATAAAATACTTGTAAAAACAAAATAACAATCTTGCAAAATCTTTTTCCAAAAAAAAAAAAAAAAAAAAAAAAAAAACAATCTTGCAAAAAAAAAAAAGAAGAAATCCACCTTTATTCAAAGCTTCATCACTTTCGAGATCTTCACTATTTTCCTCATCATAATCTTCAAAGTTGTCTTCGTCACTTTTCAGATCTTCACTAGTGTCACTTTCAACATTCATGTTATCATTGTTAGCATTCTCACACACATAAATGCGTTCCATGATGCATAAGTGCTTTCCATGAAGCAATAGTAATACTAAAATAGTTGAGTTTAATATCAACTGAACTCAGCACGATCAATTCCTAATTATTATTTGAAAATAAACAGTAAATTAGTAACTTGAATTCCATCCCAGTGAGAGAAATGATCACAAGTTTAGATTATCGGAAATAAATGCGTTCCATGAAGCAATAGTAATACTAAAAATGTAACATCAAATGGGCTGAAAAGCAGGTTGAGTTTACTGTTTGAGATTGTATTCCCAATTCAAATATCATTATAAGTTCAAATAATATCCTATATAGTGGCAGGTCTAGAATTCATATTAGAAGAGCGAGTGTAAAATGAAACACATATGTTCTATTTAGCTAGCTAATTGAAATCAACACTTACGTATATATTGATATAATTATACGCATACACACATAAATTTAAACAAAAAATAAATAAATACGCATATTCGTACAATACGCATATGAAACCTGGAATTAACACTTTAACAACTATCACAACAAGAACGAGAACTTCAATGACGAGAGTATATGAAAATGTCCAGAAAGTTGCAACTAAACGTGGAATTATTTAATTGTTTTTTAGAGTATGTGAATCATCAGGAAACCACAGCAAAGAAAAACGGTAATTTACCGCTGAGCTTGATGGATTCTTCAGCATCATACCCAGCCTGCTTGTGTCGATGAGGAATAACCTAAAAAGGACAGGATAAATTGTGGTTTATCAAACTAGATTTGCTTCAAGTCCGATTATACTGAAAATCGAGCTGTGAATGCAAAAAACGTATAAAACCGGAAACTTACGTGGTATTGCCTTTTGAGCTAGCAAACAAGTTCCTGAAAAGAGTTGGTGTTATTTAAGTCAGAAAAGGCATTTCAGATACAATATAGATCAACTTAAGGTAAGAGTTGGTAATCTCACAAACTGAATGTATGTATAGGCTGTAGTTAATTCATTAATCCAGGACATACTTTTGAGCAATTATATATGTATAGGCTGTAGTTATTTCTGCAATTTCTTGAAATAGCTAAAAGGCATAATTTAATACCCAAATAATCGAAGATGCATAACTATCAATCACCACAATAAACTCTGCCCAATTCTAACCCTACCACCGACAACAATAAACTTGTGAGAGATGGTTTCACGAGAAGATCTATTGAGTTAAGAAAGACAGAGGTAGGAACTGATCGGATGACAGAGTTAGCATTTTAACTTTCAAACATCTTCAGAAGACATCCTGCGACTTGTAAAAGGTAATATTCATGCATATCAACCATAAGCTTCCATTTATGTTCTTGTATATATTCATAACTAAATCGTTAATTACTAAACTGAGAAAAGAAAAATCCATAACCCATCTGGTAGCTGTTATCAATTAGATTTCAATTTTCAATTCTCTTGAAACACAAAATCCAACAATTCCCCATTTTTCCCATTATACTCAGAGCAAAATCTAGCAATTCCCCAATTTCTAGCTTTAATCCCTCTCTTATTAAAAAATGCTTTAATCCCTCAAGGAAGCAATTTAACACAAAATTCTGGTGCACAATCAAGGGAAAATTTCATTTTACGTCCTGTAAGTCTGACTCATTCCAAAATAAATCCTTTATGTTCTTGCTTTATCATTTTTGGTCCTACGGTGTACGATTTTCGTCCTTTTTGACCAATTTTGGTCCTTTTTCATCGGAAAATTTTAATATTTGGGGATTCCGGCCAATAGTCCAATTTTGGTCCTTTTTTTGTCCAATTTTTGTCCTTTACGTTTATTTCTATTAACAAATTCTAAAAATTCTAAAAAAATATTAAATAAATCCTAAAAAATTCTAAAAATTTCTAAAAATTCTAAATTCTGAAGCATGGAAAATTCTAAAAATTATTAAATAGATCCTAAAAAATATATTACTAAACTCTATAATCCAAAAAATAATAAATCATTTATAGAGAATTATATTAAGAAATCCTAAAAAAATACACCCCAAATCTGAAAATTAATTAGTTGTTTGAAATTCTAAAGTCTGAAAATACACCCAATTTCAGAAAATTTAAAAGTCGCCCAATTATACAAAATATTAACTTTTGCCAAAAAAATTATGAAAATTTGTAATTTTAGAGAATTATATGAAATTTAAATAAATTTAAAATAATTTATATTACGCTTCGTCTACCCCCTCCACTTCTCTTCATCTTCCCCTCTTCAGTAATAGTTGTGAAGAACAACCATTTTTTTTTTCAAAAGCTTGTACATAGTCGATTTGGCCGGTTTTGGTTGGCGTTATTGAAGAATTGGAATTTTGAGTTTTGAGGGACTTTTAGATTTTTAGGAATTGGCGTATTTTAAGTTTTTTAGGAATTGGGGCATATTTTTCAGATTTTAGTATTTTTCAACTTTCAGGAATTTGGGCGTATTTTCCAGATTTTAGAATTTCTAGACATCTAGTTAATTTTCAGATTTGAGGCATATTATTTTAGGATTTCCTAAAGTAAGTTTCCATAAATTTTGTAGTATGATTTATTATTTTTTTTAATTTTTTAAAATATATTTTTCCAGATTTTAGGATTTATTAATATATTTTAGGATTCAATAAATAATATTAAACTTTTCCATACTTTAGAATATATTTAATAATTTTCATCTTTTATTATATAGATTTTTTAATTTATAACTTTTTCAGGATTTATTAAAAGTTTATAGTTTTTTTTAGAATTTATTAATTTAATCATAATTTTTAGTATTTTAATAATTTTAATATCTTATTTGGTTAAATTTTTATTTTCAGATTTTATTTGTTGTATTTTTAATTTATAGGATTTTTAGTTTATAGATTTGTTAATATAATTTATAGAATTTATAGATTTGTTAATAAAAATAAACATAAAGGACCAAAATTGGACAAAAAAAGGACCAAAATTGGACAAAAAAAGGACCAAAATTGGACAATTAGCCGGAATCTCCAAATACAAAAAATTTTCGACGAAAAAGGACCAAAATTGGTCAAAAAAGGATGAAAATCGTACACCCTAGAACCAAAAATGATAAAGTAGAAACATAAAGGATTTATTTTGGAATGAGCCAAACTTACAGGACGTAAAATGAAATTATCCCGCACAATCAATTCCTCCAACAATATATAATCAAACGTGTCCTAAGAAACTTAAGTATATGCACATGTAGAACTTTAATTTCAACTTAATCAGTTATATAACGTTTCTAGGTAACAAAATAAATTAATCTGCATATTTACTGATACTGATTTAATATTATAAGCTTACAGAACATGTATAGAAAACCTTTCTCTCCAGTCTCCACCTCTCCCTACCTCACCTCTCTGTATTGACTCAGAAGAATTGTGAGTAAGTCTGTCTAAGCAAAAAGGAGCAGTAACCTATATACATTTTTCAAATTAAGTAGCTAAGAATAAAGTACCAATACTGCATAAAACCTAAACACGATTGCAATGAAGCATTAAAAGAAATTTAAACATCCAATTAAAGCCCTAACTTAATTAACAAGAGCATGAACAAGAAGATGAAATGAAAGAGAAGTATTAATTAAAGAATTTATGAAAAATTAACGATCGCGAGTTCTTCCTTATGGTGGAGACTGATAGAATTTCTGCTTCTGAGAAATCACTGTGAGAACTCGAGCAATGATAAACTTAACAACCTTAATCTTCGACAACTTGATCGAGGCTTAAAAATCAAGGAGGCGAACTGAGAAACGTCGGAAAATCAAGGAGGCGAACTGAGAAACGCCGGAAAATCAAGGAGGCGAACTGAAGAAGCGTCGATTGAAAATCAAAAGAGATCTAAAAGCAGGAGAAGACTAACATCAAATGAGGGTAAGATTCGGAAGAGAGCAAAATAATTTGGGAAAAGATGAAAAAATTGAGATGTCAAGTGCAGCGATTAAACGGTCGCCTGCACTACGGCGGACTGGTAATGGGAGGTGGTGCCCGCCGGATCGTGGGGTTCATAAGCTGAATGTGGACGCATCCTGTATGAGCGGTAGTGGAACAGGTTTTGGGGGTTTGCTGCGTAATGAAGAGGGAAACGTGCTATGGGTATTTGCTACAAGTGCACATGAGGTGATGCAAGTTAAATATATTGTATCAACAAATAATTAAATTACTAATACCAAAATAACAATAGTATCCAAAATACAATGGACGCTATAAAATTAATAGTATCGACAATTTAATTTTCGATACCAATGGCAATTAGCATCAAAAAAAATATTTAATGCTAAAAATAAGTGGTATCAACAACTAAATTACTAATACCAAAATTACAATAGTATCCGAAAAACAATGAATGCTATAAAATTAATAGTATCGAGAATTTAATTTCCGATACCAATGGCAATTAGTATCAAAAAAAATATTTGATGCTAAAAATAAGTGGTATCAACAAATAAATTACTAATACCAAAATAACAATAATATCAAAAAAATGATGCATACAATAAAATTAATGGTATATGAAAATAACTTTTTGATACCAAAGATAATTAGTATCCTAAAAAATATATGATGCCTAAACTAAGTAGTATCAATAAATAAATTATTAATACTAAAAAGACATTAGTATCAAAAAATAACAGATGCTATAAAATCAATGGTATCAAAATATATATTTTTGATACCAAATACTCATTACCCATGAAAGTAGTATCATAAGCAATTGAATTGATACTAAAGAATAAGATTTAGTATCCGTAAATACATCCGATACTAATTTTCCGATGCTAAAAAAGACATTTCTAGTAGTGAATTACAAATTTATTAAGGAAACTGGGCCTTTAGATTCTGTTTATTCTTAATATTGGGCCTTCTACTTCTTATTTTGAATATGTTGAGAAATTTGGGTTGCGCATTGTTGGGAAGACCTATTCACCCACCAATTTTGATGATGGACTTCTTGGACCAACTTTTGTGGAAAATGGAAATAATGGGCTTCTTACTTTTAACAGTAATCCGAATAGGTCTGTTACTTTTTTGGCTCAACAAGGGAATTGTACTGGACCAAAAGATTATTTTGAAGATTTAGAGGATGATGGACCTTTTATTTTCACAAATGATTGGCCACCTATTTATAATGAAGAGCAGCAGGTAGTTAATTTTACGCCTTCCGTTTTCGATGTCGAGTTTGAAGACAATCCATGCGAAATTTTTGATATCGAACATGGTGACAATGCAAATTTTTTGGGACTTGATTCGATAATGATAGAGGTTTTGGCTCCCATAATAATAAAAAAAAATTTATAATTAATGATAGTTATTTTGTTGGCAGTACTATAAAAAATCCGCCCTATCGTCTGAAGGTTATTGGCCGCACCCAAACAACTGATAATTTTGAGCTCAATTATTTGGTGGCAAGTGGTCGACAATTAGATGATGGGGAACTATATTTGCATTTTTGTGTGCACCGGAATCCAAAAAAATGGGAGGAAGTAACGTGGGAGCATTTCGGCTCAATGAGAGAGTGTTTCCCAAATTGGTCCTTGAAGACAAGGATGACCTTAAAGGGGACGGGAATGATGCGAACAAGGGTTTTGGGCCCAAGAATACATGCAAGATTATTCGCGAAATTGTCCCTTGTTACTTGTGAAATTGTCCCATATTTACCAAAGATATTGTCCCAGATTTCGCATGATTTGGTAAGATCTTCAAGATTGGCAAGATGTGCAAGATAGTCCAAGATTTATTGTTTTATTTATTTATTTATTTATGGGTTTTGTCTTTTAATTTCATAGTTATCGAGTCGGTTGGATAGATTTGCTAGATTTGGTCCTTTTTAGATTATGATTAGTCCTTTTGTCCTATAAATACTTGAGGACGTTTTTTCTTAATTTTTATTAATGAAAAATACCTTTGGCAATTTGGTCGAAACCAATCGTTCTCCTGCTGGCCTGAGCCAGGGCATCGATTTTATCGTGTTTTCTATTCGTTCTCTTGTTAGCCTGCGCTAGGGCGACAAATTTATCGTGTTCCCAAATCATGGTTCTCATTAGAGGGCCGCAACTTGGCTCGAGTAAATAAGGATTGACCGAGTGTGGAGGAATACCTGACTGAGACTTCTGTGGACTGGACAATGAGATAAGGTGTACGTTTGAAAGGTGGTTATGTCTTCCTTGAGGGAAGAATATTCACCTGAAATCATGAGAAAACCTGAGAACTATTGAGAGATTTCAGGAGTATGACCGGGTAAAGGAAGGAACTTGATCAGTGCAAGAGGGAGAAGGCTTGGCGGCGATATTCGCGCGGGAGGTTAATCAGAGGAGATATGTTCAAAGACTAAGAAGAGACCTGGCGCAGTTCAGATATTCCAGGGACGAAGAGGGCCGGGAAAGGTAAAGAAATGGAACTTCGGCTTCCACGCATTATAAATAGGTCATTACGCACCTTATATTACCAAGTACGCTCAAATACACACACACCTACTGTGATTTTAAGAGAAAGCATTGATATTATTCTTGCATTCTTGGAGTAAAAACACGAGAGATTTGTGAGGAAGCATTAAGTGAGATTGATATTAAGAAGCGTTCTCATCATCGATATCTCTTCTTTTGTTATTAGCGTGACTTTCAAGTAATCTGACTTAAGCGTCGGAGTGCCCGTGCCGAAGAATCATCCGATGTATTTTACAGGTACCTTCTGGTCCTAAAGAGGAGTTCGAACGCATTCATATCCTGATTATATCGTCGTTGAAATTCACACCACGAGGTCGTAAATCAATTGGTGACGTTCGGGTGAACCTATTCGAACTAATATGTTAGGTTATTTGTTCATAATTCTTGCAGTTTGATAATGGGTGCGAAATCTTCCAAAAGCCACACACAAAAAATCACAATCACATAATGCTAAATTCTTCCTATGCGTACACAATTCTTTTGACTAACCATCAGATCATAAAGAGATTAATTTATAACATAAATTCTTCCCTATTATACCGACTTTTTTGCGGCTGCTCCACGCTGTTGACCCAAACTTGAAATTGGAGTTTTGGCCTCGGACAAAAATTCTAAAACTTAATGAATAAAGTTTCATGTTGTAAAGTGAAGAATAAGAATAAAGAAACTACACAAAAAACACGGATTTGTTAACTCGGTTCATCATAATGACTAAAGAAGGTATTAGAGGTGGATTCAGGTTGCTGAAGAGGTAGATTCTCATGAGGCATCCACCTACAAAGAAGCTATTACATGAACAGAGCCTACCCAATGGCTTCCTGCAATGGAAGATGAGATGGAGCCACTTCACAAGAATCACTACTACAAAAAACTCTCATAGCTCTCATAGTTAAGGGAATATATGTTATCTATGCAATAAAAAAATGTTATCTACCTTGGTGTTATCTATAAACTTGCCCATACATTACACATGGGTATCCGTTATCTACTCACTCATAGATAACAAAATACATATGTTATGCTTTAACAAATATATGTTAACTATTCCATAATAGACAACTGTATAGGTAAGTTATCTTTACAAATATATCCGTTAACTATTCCACAATAGACAACTGAAGTATATTTATTATCTTTTAAAAAAAAGTTATCTATTTATTTATATAATATAGTTTCTCTATAATACTTTTATTTATATTCTTTTTATATCCCGATTAAAACAAATAAAATTATTCAATAAAAAAATAGAATTTAACATCATCAATTAAAAAAACTCAATATATCCACTAAATTCAAAATACAAGTCTCCAAATAATCCATCAAATATCCCATCATTTCAAAAGTAAAATTAACATGCATATATGCATATAAATCCAGCAAATTGGAGCCATAAAATCCAACAAATTGGAGTCAAATCGCTTAGACGGGTTCTTCATTAAGTACAAGTCCGAAATAGCATATATAAATCTACTATCAAACTTTTGGTCCAAGTGCCAGAAGTATCTTCTTTCTGGGGCCCTGAAACATAATAGCAAATTCCAGTCACAACATAAGCTTAAACAATCTAGCAAGGAAGAAATCAATAGCCAGTCAAAGCTAATTAGAGAAGTTGAAGAATTTTGGAACTCACAACAGATAACAGATAGAAACCAACTTCGAAGCCAGTAAAAAAACACATAGCAAAGCAATCAACTAGAATAGGATCATAAATTTGGATCTTAGAGAAGACAAAACAATGTTGGTAATCAAAGGAAAATAATAAATCCAAGGCATGACATTCCATATGCAAACAATCAAAGGCCATTTAAGCTAGAAAACACATAATATAATCGCAATATCACAGCATAATTTGAACAAGAAAAACTGTTTAATATATAAAAGTACTAGTTCAAAAACTGTAATAGAAGTCATTGCAATATCAAAACAGATAAAAGCCCAATGTTGAAAAGCATAACATACTAATATATGGAAAACAAATATTGGAAAAAGTTGGTATAATCATTATTGCAGCAACCTTTTCCTGCTGTTTGTTTTCACCGAATTATGCAGCTTTATTATTCACATTTTTTCGTTTGGGTAAAACTATTATTATTCCAGTGGAGTAATCATACATGTATTTAGTTGAGAAGAGATTTTTTGGGTTTGGGCCATAACATGTCACTGGAAAACTTTTATATATATATATATATATATATATATATATATATATATATATATACACTGTATAAAAAAAGAGCAATAACATCACACCAAGCACAATACATACCACACCAAGAAACCAGTATGCAACTAATCAATACCACCACTACTAGTCAATATAACAGACCAAGCAATGGCTGATATTAAGCAAACACAGAATTAAACTACTGATTTTAACCCATTATTGATATTTAACCAATTCCACTACTAATATTTAACTACCAATGACTGCTATTGACCAATTACACTACTAACATTTAACCATCAATGACTATTATTGACCAATTACACTACTAATATTTAACGTACCTTTACTACTCGATAATATGTAATTGCATGAGTTCAGCCCATTCAGACCGCACTTCATCAAGTTGAGCTTTCGTGTAAGTTCCCTCCATGAACTATAAAATAACATATATTAATACCAAAACACCACATTTAAAGTCACATTATGAATAGACAATTTTGAAAAGGAACACTAATATTACCAGAGACTGCATTGAAGCAATATCCAATGTTCCATCAAATTCAGTTATTTGTCTCAGGTATTGAAGTACAAAAAAACCACATTGCTCCAAATCCGGTTGCTTAGGAGCCTAGTTTAGGAACATTAACAATAAGTTCATAATTTTTATTTAGATTACTTGCTAGTCACGTCTTTTGAGCTGTGTGCATACCGTTTAGGAACAAATGATAACAATAAGTCTCAACAGATGATTCATCAACCTCATTTTCATTTTTTGACGGTGGTGGTAATGCTTTCGGAGGCGAGTTATGGCGGCACAATCGCCATCGCGGGTGAATTAGGGAAATGGTGTAGAACTAGTGTAAACCCCGCGTATTACGCGGGATTAAATATAATTATATTATTATTTAAATTGAGTATGAATATATTTTTTATAAAGGATAAATATTCTATTTTTAAAAATGTGTATATAACCTTTTTTTTTTTTTTAGTTTTAGATGATTTTATATAATTATATATTCTATATAGTAAATGTTGCAAGTTTGAAACGAAAAAAAAGGGTAATTGTCGAAACTTTTGAGTGTCTTTTTTTTTTTTGGTTAAGTTTATTGTTTGCATAATGCCTGGAATCAATTATTTTTTTTAAGAAAATTTGACTTTAGGTTCATATATTGATGGAATTGAGTGTAGAAAAAAGTTGCTTTGTGAAGATTTGCGGATGACAAAATATTGTTTGATTAACAATCCAAGAGAAAAAACTGTAATGGATATAGTTAATCATTAAAAAAGATAATACCAGAATAAAAAAAGTCACCAATTAAGTCATAATTAAATCTATGTTGCTTATGCATGATATAATTTGTAAAACCAATACAAATGTTTGAATATACGGCCAACATGTGTTCTGCTATATTCATACATATTTAATAGAAATACTATGAAAATGTTATCTTTATAGCCTTATACATATATTATGCTATTTTCACCATAGAAAATTTAAATAGGTGCATATAAAGCAAATCATTATAATATGAGAGAGAAACAAACTTGTAAACATATTGATATATACGTACAAGTATAAACATATCGGATGAAGTTTCATTCCTCTGTCTGCATCCCCCAATTATGTTTTCTTCCTTTTCTTTTTCTTACCCTTTTTGGGTTTGTTTTGTTGGGTTATGGAGCCTGAGTCGGAGAGAGGATGCAGCGCGCGCAATGTGCTCGACCAGGGGGTTTGGTCGAGCAGCTGTGCTCGACCAAGGTGCTCGACCAAAGGTGCTCGAGCGGCGGCTGATCCAGGGTAGGCTAGGCGCTCGACCAAGGAACTCGGTCGAGCACATATGCTCGAACACGGGGCTCGGTCGAGAGCCCCGATGGGCCTGACTAGGGTTTTGTTTAAATACTCTTTAACTTGTTTGTATCATTGTATCACTCATATCAGACGAAAATAGTAGATCTCCTGGCTTGGTAGTGCCCCCAGACTTAGTCATTCCTGACGAGCTGGGTAACCAAATTGTTTGTTCCTTAATTCTTGATTCCATTATTTTCTCCATAATTGCTGCTTAAATCCTAAAAACTGGTATCAAGAGCATCGGGTTCAAGGGATCTGTTGAGAGCAATTATGATGGCTGAAGGGAAATCGCCTGTTGAGAAGTTTGATGGAACGGATTTTGGATTCTGGAAATTGTAGATCGAGGATTACCTGTACGGTAAAGATCTGTATCAACCGTTGGGTTCACAACCTGAAGATATGAAGGACGACGAGTGGAAGGTGTTGGACAGGAAGGCGATGAGTGTGGTTCGTCTGTCGTTATCCAGGAACGTCACCCTCCATACGGTGAAGGCAAAAACCACAAAGGAGATGCTGGAGATTTTGACTGAGATGTATGAAAAATCGTCTGCAGCGAACAAGGTTCATCTGATGCGGAGGTTATTCAACCTGAGGATAGCAGAGGATACTGTGGTAGCCAATCATCTAAACGAGTTCAATATGATCATAGCCCAATTGAGCTCGGTTGAGATTGATTTTGATGATGAGGTTCAAGCCCTAATTTTGTTGTCTTCTTTACCAGAAAGTTGGAGTGGGACGGTAACGGCTGATAGTGCTTCAACAGGTAAAGTGAAACTAAAATTTGATGAGGTTAGAGATCTGATCATGAAAATTCGCAGGAAAGAGTTGGGTGTGGCCACAGGATCAGCCTTGAGTGCGGGAAACAGTCTGAATCCAAAGGGAAGCCAAATCGCGGTAGATCAAAGTCAAGGGGCAAAGATAAGCCCAAGAAGGATAAGAGTCAAGTTGAGTGTTACAATTGTCATGAACTTGGTCATTACAAAAGGGAGTGCAAGGCACAAGGGAATGAACCAAAGAAGAATGACAACTCAACAAACGCCGCCACGGATGAGGGCTCAGATGCATTGATCTTGAGCATAAGCAGTCCATTGGAATCGTGGGTGTTAGATTCTGGAGCATTGTTTCATTCGTGCAGCATCCGAAAACTTTGGGAAGGTTTATCTAGCTGATGATGAGCCTCAGAAAATCAAAGGGAAGGGAATGTTCAGATTAAGACACCAAATGAGACTGTTTTACAGTTGACAGATGTGAGAAATATTCCTGGTTTGAAGAGAAATTTAATTTCAGTTGGGCAGCTTGATGATGAGGGCTACAAGGTGACTTTTGGGTGTAACACGTGGAAGATATCCAAAGGTGTCATGGTTGTGGCTCGAGGCAATAAAGAGGGAACGTTGTATATGACAGGCAACACCCGGGACAACATTGCTCTTGCCAGTGAAAAAGGGAATGCAGATTTGTGGCATTGTCGTCTTGGCCACATGAGTGAGAAAGGAATGAAAGTTATGTGCTCAAAGGGTAAACTGCCTGACCTCAAGACAGTTGACATCGGGTTGTGTGAGGACTGTGTATTCGAAAAACATAGAAAAGAGTGAGTTTTTCGAAGGGAGGCAGAACTTTGAAGAAGTAGAACTTGGAGTTAGTCCACAGTGACTTGTGGGATCCAGCTCTAGTGACATCCATTGGTGGAGCATCATATTACATAACTTTCATTGACGACTCTACGAGGAATGTATGGGTTTATTTCTTGAAAAATAAGTCTGATGCCTTTAATGCTTTCAGGAAGTGGAAGGCCCTTGTAGAAACTAAGACAGGTCTCAAAGTGAAGTGTTTGAGATTAGATAATGGTGGGGAGTACGAGCTCCGAGAGTTCAAAGAATTCTGTGAGGCGAATGGAATTCGAATGGAGAAAATCGTGAAACGTATGAACAGGACCCTATGTGAACGTGCTAGAAGCATGAGATTGAAGTGTGGGCTGCCAAAGATGTTTTGGGCAGAGGCAGTTAACACAACAACTTACTTGATAAACAGAGGACCCTCAACTCCTTTGGAAAATGGCATACCAGAGGAGGCCTGGTCGTGTAAGGAGGTAAATCTATCATTTCTTCGAGTATTTGGGTGTGTTTCATATGTTCATGTTGATGCTACCAGTAGAAGTAAGTTGGATGCTAAATCTGTTAAGTGTACGTTTGTTGGATATGGCGGTGATGAATTTGGCTATCGATTGGGATGAGGAAAACCAAAAGGTAATTCGTAGTCGAGATGTCGTATTCAATGAGCAGGTGTTGTACAAAGACTGGTCGGGGATTTCCAAAGAAGGTAGTTTTGAGACTCAGGTTGTGGAGTTAGACATTACGAACTCAGGTGGGAGCAAGGGGGTTCTATATGATCATGTGATTGTTGAGGAAGAACCAAGTACACCACCACCAACAATTCCACTGCGGAGATCCACGAGAGAACGGAGATCTCCTGATAGGTATTCACCTTCTCTTCATTATTTATTGTTGACTGATGGTGGTGAACCTGAATGTTATGCAGAGGCTATTCGTAGTGAAAATCCTGCTGACATGTTGACTAAGGTTGTGACCTTAGAGAAGTTGAAGTTATGAATTGATTAGTGTTTAAATATGTAGTAATTGTATTTGTTTCATGTGTTATTTTGGTATATTATTTGTAGCATTTTCATATATAATTTCATAAGTATAATGTAACATAGCTAGTAGATGTATTATTTGATTGTTGAGGTCATAACTTGAGTTATACTTATCCAAATTATAGGATATTGATGATGTTGGACACCTAAGACAATGTACTAAAGCTATAAGTTTTCATATTGGTCCAACTCAAAAAGTCGAAACTACATTGCTGTCCAGATTTTGAATGAGTTTTGATCCAAAACACACTTTTGTATTTGGACAATATCTTGAGCTATACTAATCCAATTGACCCAATTCCAGTTGCATTGGATCAATAATCCATTAAGATACAAGTTTTATTCAGGTTAAAAATGTCAAGATCATAGGCATCAAGGGTGAAAATCAGAATCAATGTAAATGTTAAATTTGTCAACAAAAGTTTCTACCATATCTGAAGACAGTTTGAGTTACCTCACCATTTTGGTCATAAATCTCAAACTACAAATCCAATTGCTGACATTTTGGTGTCCTTGGAAAGCTAATTCAAAGGGCTACAGTTATTATTCAGGGAGAAAATCAATATCTGTACGGATAGATGGCTGAAAAAATCAATCTTTATAGGCTGCCAAATTGAGTACAAAAGTCCACAATGTACAAACTTGAGGCCTATATAAAGGGCTCTTTGCTAACCCTTGGGCGGCATCCAAATTCATCCAATTCTTGTAATATATCTATCATTAGTCTAGTATTTCTCTCAAATAAAATGAGTTGTGTTTGTATTAGTATGAGTAGCTAAGTGTTTTGCTAGAGCTAGGGATGAAGCTTTAGTAAAATACTAGTAATGTTCTTGACTTGACAATAAAAGATCTTCAAAGGTATAATCTTTTTATTTATTTAATGAATTATTTTAAAGGTTTTGTTATGTTGAGTCTTTGATTTGTTGTAGACATATTGACACAATGAATGCTTAGCCTTACATAGCAATAATTGATTTCATAAACTCATTAAGTTAACTAAAAGGAAATCATCATAATTCTCTAAGTGCTTGACGTTTTATCTTCCGATTGAAATCACTTGATTGTTAGATTTCAATTGAGTTATAAAAGATAGCCAAGAATAACTCTAGTGTTTTATTTAAAGTGGAATCCCAAAGCTCTAGTATTTTGAACATTATATAAACCCTTGAAATATTACCTACTAGTTGACATATTTTCTTCCAAACCTCCCTGTGGTTCGACACTCGGACTTCCGAGAAATTTTATTACTTGCGACAAACCTACACTTGGGTGTACAACTTCAAGAGTTATCATGCATGACTTCAACTGGCCTTGGAAACTGAGAATAAGGCCGCCCGGCACTACTACCAGTGAGAGAGACCGTTGAAACGGAGCAGACAAGTTAATTTTTTGGAGTCAGTCTCCAGGTGGGAGTTTGTTGGGTTATGGAGCCTGAGTCGGAGAGGGGATGCAGCGCGCTCAATGTGCTCGACCAGGGGGTTTGGTCGAGCAGAAGTGCTCGACCAAGGTGCTCGAGCATCGGCTGATCCAGGGTAGGCTAGGCGCTAGTCCAAGGAGCTCGGTCGAGCACATATGCTCGACCACGAAGCTCGGTCGAGCGCCCCGATGGGCCTGACTAGGGTTTCATTTAACTACTCTTTAACTTGTTTGTATCATTGTATCACTCATATTAGACGAAAATAGTAGATCTCCTGGCTTGGTAGTGCCCCCAGACGTAGTCATTCCTGACGAACTGGGTAACCAAATTGTTTCTTCCTTAATTCTTGGTTCCATTATTTTCTCCATAATTGTTGCTTAAATCCTAACATGTTTGGTTCCTCTGAATTTCGATTAATTATATTTTGAAGATGTGTTGTTAATTTATTAAAGTCATTTCCCCATCTCTAATTGATGTAATTCCACCTCTTAGAGGATCAAGCCAAATAAATGGCTGATTGGAAGATTAATCATTAGTCATTGAAGAAGAAGGAACAAAATGTTGCACCACCTATTAAGGTTGCGCATCAGCAGATGGCGGCAGAAGATATAATAGGAGAACATGTCACAAAAAACAAATTAAAGGGTGGGGATTAAGTTATGGGGCAGAGTTTACATAAATTATGGGGCACATGCCCCCATTATATTTTTTCCCTTTACTATTAACTAAATTATAACATGAATATACTATTTTAATTCCCACCTCCCAATTCTACCGTTTCCATTATCACAAATTTCAACCCCAATCTCAGCCCACACGTCCCTGCCTCACCCCACTACTCAGTTCCTCATCCTCACGCACACATATTATTCCTCTTTTTGTTATCTTTTGCGTTTATTAATTTAAATTTAAAAGTTTAATGTATGGAATAAATTAGAGGTAACAAAATTCAGTTTAGAATTTAGACGTAATAATTTTGTATAAGAATTAAGTATTAATTATATTCAATTCCACATTCAATTTCATGAGTCCTTTTGATTTTGAAAAAAAAAATTGAATTAGGGATCCTATTGTTTGAAATTATTACATAGGAAGAATTTCTTATTATATTTTATATGTGTAACTTTTTTATGCCTGCCCCACTATAAGAATTTTTTGGATCCGTCCCTAAACGTGGCTAATGAAATAAAATAAAAATAAACAAACTAAATGTTCTTGCATCTCTCAATTCTCTCCAATTGTTTCTTGTTTTCTTTATATTTTCTTCTTCCAAGGTTGTGAGGTTTATATAGTGCTCCAAGAGGCATAAATCTTGCAAGAATAAAGATCCTCATTCATGGCCACCTTGTATTTGCTCACATGGCCGATTCTTTGGTCATTAGTATTGAAGATGGCAATGAAAGGGAATGAATGGGCGATATTTGTGCTCAATTTCTCGGTCAATTTTCCACTGTTTGCACGTTTATGTGATTTCTGTCTACACACAATTTGCATCCAATTTGCCAATTTATCTCCAGCTAAAAAAGACTCCAAAACTGCCTAAAATCCACAAAAAACACAAAATAACAGTAATCGAGACCAAAATATAACAAGTCAAGCAAAAGTAAAATAATAGTAAATTAATAACCATAAAATGATTATAATTTAACACAATAATAACTCATTAAACTCGACTTATCAAATACCCCCACACTTAGACAATTGCTTGTCCTCAAGCCAAATATTGCTCCACAAAAGAATAGACTACCCACGATTTCACAAGTACACACTTGAGAGTTCAAAACAAAGACAATTGAAACACTCATCTATATTCCTCGTAACCAAGTTCCTGAGCCGAATTTATAAATCCTATGCCTTTCAATAATAACAAAGACTCATATCCACAATTAAACACAAAATCTCATCAATCCTTAGCAACTCATGCCACCTCTATAAATTCCTAAAGACTCGACCATGATTTCAATTGATTTTATTTTCCTTCAAAATTAAAAATATGAGTAGAGTTGATCTCCAATTTTTTTCAGCCTTTATTCCTGTCTTGTAATTTTTTGCCATTTATTTTTTATTAGAGCTGCAGCTCCATGATGAGAATCGCGATTTGGGAACAGATAAATTCGTCATCCTAGCGCAGACTAGCTAGAGAATGAATATAAAATCGACACCTTGGCTCAGGCCAGTATGAAAACGATTGGTTTTTGACAAAGTTGCCAAAGAAAAATTATTATTATTCATTCATGAAAAAGAAGAAACACGTGTATGAGTATTTAACGAACAAAAAAAACTAACCCTAATCTAAAAGACTAACCATCAAAAACCCAAGAAAAAAAAACCGTTTTAAGTGTTTTATGGTGTTTGGTAAAAGCGCAATGATTTCTCACCAGACCGTGAAAATGTAAGGCAGAGGAAAGAAATCAGCCAAATCACTGTAGCTCGTCAGAAACGCCATCTCGACTTCCCCCTTGAATACATTTTTAGAATTTTTATCATGAATGCTTTTGTCAAAAATACCCTTCCTTCTTCTCTCTGTTCTTTTGTCAAAAATATCTTCGCCTGAAATCGTCTTCGTCTTGTTCCGCCGCCTGCAACTATTTTCGCCAGGTTCGGCTCTTCTCAAGCTAGACTATAAAATTAACCATTAAACGTGGCTAATGAAATAAAACAAAAATAAACAAACTAAATGTTCTTGCATCTCTCAATTCTCACCAATTATTTCTTGTTTTCTTTATATTTTCTTCTTCCAAGGTTGTGAGGTTTATATAGTGCTCCTAGAGGCATAAATCTGGCAAGAATAAAGACACTCATTCATGGCCTCCTTGATATTTGCTCACATGGCCAATTCTTTGGCCATTAGTATTGAAGATGGCAATGAATGGGGCAATATTTATGCTCGATTTCTCGGTTGATTTTTCACTGTTTGCATGTTTCTGTGGTTTTGGTCTACACACATCTTGCATCCAATTTGTTAATTTGTCTCCAGCTAAAAAAGGACTCCAAAATAGCCCAAAATCCACAGAAAACACAAAATAACAATAATCGAGACCAAAATATAATAAGTCGAGCAAAAGTAAAATAATAGTAAATTAATAACCACAAAATGATTATAATTTAACACAATAATAACTCATTAAAATCGGCTAATCAATGTCTCAGGTTCCCAATGCTAGTGCACTAGGTAGTTTGATGTATGTTATGATATGTACTAGACTTGATCTTACACATGTTGTTAGTTTTGTTAGCAGGTTTATGGTTCAACCTGAAAACGAACATTTGGCAGGATGTGAAGTGGATATTTTGGTACCTTAGAGGTACTTCTGATGTCGGTCTCATATATGGAGGTGATAGTAATTGTTTAATTTAGTGCTCTTGTGATTCTAATTATGCATGCGAGATATTGGCGATGAGAAGGTCTATGATCGGTTATACTTTTACTCTTGGTGGTTCTGTTGTGAGTTGGAAGACAACTTTGTAGCCTACAGTTACTTTGTCTACTATAGGTGCAGAGTGCATGGTCTTGACTGAAGCACCCAAAGAGGGAATCTGGTTGAAAGGGTTGGTTAGTAATCTTGGTCTACATCATGATTATGCTGCTGTGTTTTGTGACAGTCTGAGTGCACTATGTTTAGCCAAGGATCAAGTTCATCATGAGAGAACAAAACATATTGATTTTGTGTATCACTTTATGAGAACCGAGAAGAGGGTTAAGGTGAAGAAAATTGGGGACTGCCGATAACCCCCGTTGAAGTTCACTAAGCCGATTCCAAATAATAAGTTCCACCACTGTTTGAACTTGTTAAATGTTACAAGTTGTAAGTTGCCCTATTTTGGGGCCAAATATGTATTCAAGGAGTTGCTCGTACGTCAGGCACTTTTATGGTGCATCAGGGTGGATTTTTGTTGGGATTTATTAAAATAAATGAGTTTTGTTTTGTCCCACATCGGATTGTGTCAAAAGTAAGAGAACTTCATAATCTTATTTAAAAAAATTTAATCTGTCCCACATCAGGTTGTGAGAAAAGTTAAAGAGCTTCCTAATGTTATTTAAGAAGCTTATAGGTTTTTTATACAAGTGCATCAGTCGGTTTTGATTTTGGCTTATTTATTTAGGCCCAGTCGGTTATGGATTATTTATATTCTCTCGGTTAGGGATTATTTATATTCTCAGTTGATTTGTATATTATTGTCGGTTATGAATAATATACAAGATTCTCTCTTTTGCCCGTAGATGTAGCTAACAAATTGTTAATGAACCACGTAAAATTTCGGTATCTATTTATTTATCGTTTTTATATCTTTCTCGCATCAGTTATAACATAAATATTTAATCAAATTATATTATGTGCATCATCATTATTTAATCAGATAATCAAATCAATCCATAAAAAATCCAATCACTGTACGATCATATATTACTTCACAAATTACACCATTGTCCTCAAATTCCCTAAGTGGGTTCTTACCTCCAGAGATAGGTAATTTAGTGGCATCAACCTCGATCAACCTGTCAATGAATAACCTGTCTGAGTCCATCCCAAAAATGATTGGTAATTTACAGAGATTGGTTAGTCTGTCGTTCGCGCATAATAGATTGGAAGGTTCTATTCCTGTGTCCAATGGGGAGCATGATCAGTTTGGTAACATTGGACTTGTCCAACAACAACCTTTTTGGTTCAATCCCGAAGTCTTTGGAGAAACTTCAACAACTCGACTATTTTAATGTGTCTTTCAACACTTTGAATGGAGAGATTCCAAGTGGTGGCCCTTTCAGACACTTCTTTATGGAATCTTTCAAGGGTAATGGTGCACTTTGCCAATATAATTCAAGCTTCAATGGCATCCCATTTTGTCATGTTGTTTCAAGTCATAAATCAAAAAAGGAAGAAGGTTGCATTTTCTCTATTTGTTCTTGTCGGGGTTGTTGCGCTTGTCTCTATAGTAACTTTAACGTTTATCTGTGTAAGATGCAAAAGAAAAGTTAACACGATAAATGGAATTGTTGAATTAGCGTCTGCAGCACCACAAAAAATTTCCTATTATGAAATCTTGCAGGCAACCGAACAGTTCAATGAGAGCAATTTACTAGGTGTTGGGAGTTATGGTTCAGTTTACAAAGGAACTCATAGAGATGGAAATGTGATCGCTGTGATGGTGTTTAGCCAACACTCAGAAGCTGCTTTCAAGAGCTTTGATGTTGAATGTGAAGTATTACGTAACATCCGCCATAGGAATCTTACCAAAGTCCTCAGCAGTTGCACCAATGTAGAATTCAAGGCTTTAGTACTCGAGTACATGCCCAATGGAAACCTTGAGAAATGGTTATATTCTCATAACTATTTCTTGGATTTGAGGCAAAGATTGGACATAATGATCGCTGTAGCATCAGCAATAGAATATCTTCATCATGGTTATTCAGCACCCATTGTTCACTGCGACTTGAAGCCTAGTAATGTGTTAGTAGATGAGTAGATGATTGCACATGTTTGTGTTTTTGGGATATCTAAACTTCGAAGAGCACGGTGCTAACCAACACCCTCGCCACACTCGGGTACATCGCTCCAGGTGAACATTTATTCTAATTTCATATATCATATCAATTATCGGGTTTGATTCCTGAATGTTTGGGAAATGTCACTTCATTAAGATATCTTTATTTGGGGTCGAACAAACTTTCATCAAGCATATCGTCAAGCTTGTGGCGCCTCACGGACTTATTGGAGCTAGATCTATCCTCAAATTCCTTAGGTGGAATTTTACCACCGGAGATGGGCAATTTAGTGGCAGTAACTTCTATCAATCTAGCCATGAATCAGTTTTGTGGGACTATCCCCTCCACGATTGGAATGCTACAAAATATAGTTAAGCTATCTTTGGCGCATAACAAACTGGAAGGTTCTATCCCCGTGACTGTGGAAAGCATGATCAGTTTGGAAACTTTGGATCTCTCTTACAATAAACTTTCCGGTCAAATCCCAAAGTCCTTTGAGACACTGCAATACCTCTACTACTTCAATGTCTCTTTCAATGATTTAACTGGAGAAATTCCTACTGGCGGTCCATTCAAAAACTTCACTATGGAGTCTTTTAAAGAAAATAAAGCATTATGTGGAATCCCAAGGTTCCATGTTCCTCTTTGCCCTGTTGTTCCCAATCGCAGATCAACGCGGAAGAATGTGGAATTTGCATTATGTTAGTCCAAGAGTCGAATCAAATAATACTTTTTTTATCTGCAACTAATACTCTTAGCACAAATTACCAAAAATTAACAACAAAAAAACTAATAAGAACGCAACAACGATTTTACGTGGTTCGATCAAGGTGATCTACATCCACGGAGGATCAGGGACGATTCCACTATCACTCAATCAATGAATACAAGATACAATCCGCTCAACTCCAGAGCATTCACCAAGTTCTAATCGATGTGATTATGAACTTTGAATCTCTAATCGAACTATGCTCTCTCATTGATTTCCCCGAATGATTTCTCTCTAATCTCTCTTCTAAAGATTACAAAAGTAGCTGCTTATGAATCAATGACTAATACACCACTATATATAGAACCCAAACCCCCCTAACAACCTGTAACAGAATCTGACACGTATAACTGCTTTGCCGTCGCACGCTTTTAAGAAACTCAGTAGACTTCTCCGTCCTGAACCATTCATCAGGTTTCACCACCCTTAACCCCCTCAGCAAACTTTTACCATCCTGAGCATTCAGTAGACCAGAAGAACTCAGTAACATTTGTCCATCCTGAAAAACTCAGTGGACCTGAACAACTCTCCCGAACCCGTTAGTGCTGAAGAGTAACTCCATAGTATTAGCTTTGATCCTGAACAATTTTAGTATGGTTTTATTCCATAGATATTGCATTTACATCATCAATTCTCCACATCAATGCAATGATCATCCCATCCTTTCCTCAAGCTCTCTATCTGACCTCAGAGAGTACAAACTGACCTGAGTTGGATCAAACTCAGACAGTGTTGGAACTTTGAACTAGGCAGGGCCTTTGTGAACATATCAGCAACACTGTCTTCAGTAGGGACTTTGCTCACAACAACAATGTTTTTCTCCACCACATCTCTAACAAAATGAAGCCTTACATCAATATGCTTAGACCTCTCATGAAAAACCTGATGTTTAACCAAGTGAAGAGTACTTTGATTGTCACACTTGATAGTAACATCCTTCTGCAGTATCCCAAATTCCTTCAAAATCCCTTTCAACCACATTGCCTCCTTGACTGCCTCTGTCATAGCCATGTATTCTGCTTCAGTTGTGGAGAGTGCCACTACTGATTGAAGAATAACTCTCCAACTGATAGCAGTCCCATACAAAGTAAACACATATCCACTGAGAGATTTCCTCGTGTCCACACTACGAGCAAAATCTGAGTCAACAAACCCCTGAAGTGGATTTCCCACATCTTCTGATTTTTCAACCATGATACCTAAATCTGTTGATCCATTCAGATATCTCATGATCCACTTCAGTGCTTCCCAATGAGGTCTTCCAGGGTTGGTCATGAACCTGCTTACTAAACTGATAGCATGTGTCAGGTCAGGCCTGCTGCAAACCATAGAATACATGATGCTTCCCACTGCATTAGCATAAGGGGCCCATGTGTTATTCTTCCCTCTGAGTAACCCCCCTTGCAACCAATCTAGTTTTAAATCTCGCACTTTCAGAAGTGCTTACTTCAACTTTCCTTTTGAAGATTCATTTACAGCTAATTGTCTTATGCTGCTTTAGCTTATCCACCAGAACCCATGTGTTATTCTTCTCCAGTGCCTGAATTTCTTCAGTCATAGCAACAATCCATTTATCACTATCATCACTTGAGATAGCCTCTTTATAGCTTTGAGACTCTTGATACTCTATTTTTTATACAGTGACAAGAGCATAAGACACCAGATCTGCATGTCCAAATCTGGTGGGAGGGTGTATATGCCTTCTGAGTCTGTCTCTGGCAAGGCTATAATTTCTGAGATCAAACCCTTCTGCACCAGCATTTTGATTGTCTTCATTCTGATCCAGATCCATTTGATCATCTTCTTCAACCTGTACTGGGTCATTGTTGATGTGAGCCCCAGATTCTGTTTGTTCTGATAGGCTCCACCTCAACTGAATGACTATCATCTGTTAAATTTCCATCAACATCCTTGCTGGTCCATTGTGCATATATCCCATAACATTCTCATTGAATGTCACATCTCTACTGATGATGCATTTCCTCTGACCAGGTTCAATGCACCACAATCTATACCCCTTCACACTTCTTGGATACCCAACAAATACACATCTCAATGCCTTTGGCTCAAGCTTATCTTGTCTGACATGAACAAAAGCCAAACATCCAAACACTTTCAGACTGTGATAGTCAGAAAGTTTCCCATACCATAATTCATCTAGGATCTTGCACTCTATAGCAGATGAGGGTGACTTGTTAATCAGAAAACAGGCAATAGACACAGCTTCTCCCCAGAAAATTTTAGGCATCTGAGCATCAGCTAGCATGCATCTAACTCTTTCTAATTCTATTCATCCTCTCAGCTAATCCATTTTGCTGTGGATTCAGAAAATCAAGCGACAATTTTTCTAATATGACTGAAAATTCCATGGTATGACCTTGCAATTCTATGTTATACGAAAGTTTAAATTGCTCTGTTCACTATGCAATATGTTTATTGACATGTTCTGTTCTGAATTTAATTCCTAGTCAACAAGACTTGTCTTAACTTTAATTCTCATAACGTATCAAATCCAAACCTAAATCAAGCCCAACGATAATCAACTTATCTATAGTTGATAACTCGTTGCATTTCCTGAATAAGATATAACTGTAAATTTCAGTATGACAAAATTCTTGATTTCTAGGTATGAGGCAGAGTAACAATACTCTGTTTTAAATCCTTTTAATTTGACTTAATCCACTTCTAGATGCTAAATGTGTTTGATTCTTCCAGATTCTTATCTATGTGATCAAAAGAGAAATTCCTGAAGTTCACGCGGGTTGTAAATCATCACATAATCTAAAGAGACAGTGATGGAAGTAATTTATTGTTAGATATTAGGCTCCATTTGGATGGATGGATTTGAAATCCATGGATTTCACATACATATCATCACTTTTCAATGGATTTACAAAAACTTAGATGAAAGAGTCTAGTTTAAAATGGAGGGATTTCAAATCCTCATCCAAACCAGGTCATTTGTGAAATCCCTCCTCTCTACCCTTCCCTCTCTCTCCCCCCTTCACTCTCTTCCCTTCTCTCTCATCTAAGTATGAGTTTTAAACAACACCCGCCATCAACAAGTGACTAATTTAGTGTGAATTTTTGCTGTCAGCGAGGTTTAAACACTAGGACAAGGGCGTGAGCCTAAAGGCTCTGATATCATGAAAGAATTTCGCCACATCTAAAAGTTCGAACTAGGTGTAAAATTAATTATTTTGCATTTAATTCCCTAATATATAAGACTATATATTAAATAAATTTAAGAAAATGACAGGTTTGAGACTAGTGGAGATGTGAAACATTGTCAACAATGTGGTGCCATTAATTTCCATCAACAATGTGGTGCCATTAATTTCCATTGTTTTATGTGGAAATAAGATAGAGAAAGACTCTAAGTCTCCGCTTATTACAAACTTTTCTGCACTGAATTTAACGTTCATTATTCCATCGTAAAACTCACCCCATCTTACAAAGATTATCCTATTTGCAGTTTTACACGTATCAATAAAATAGTAACATTTATTGTGCTTGAAATTCTTACTTTTACCTTTAAAATTTTTGATATATCCCCTTAATTTCACAATAAAAACTTCATCTAAAATATAGTTTATTAGTAACTAATAAGCAACAACGATTACAATATAATAGCGATTGCCTATTTTGGCATACATATAACTTCAATTATTATAAATATTTTTGTATTACTGATTTGATTATAATTTAAATTTTTTTTCGTGAATAAACTCACATCCGAAATAATTTATTTAGAAAGTGCATAATAGTTATGAATGATCAACTGTCATGTCTTATCCATCGATTTCCAAGGTAATTAAGATGGGATTCCTCAACTGCTCTCTTATCCATCAATAAATCTCCAATTAGTTGTTGTCCCCCCTGGGGCTAAAATGTACCGTATATTTAACTTTGTATCAATCTCAACCACATCACTATATAAGTATTTAAAATACACTGTGAAGTACACTGTGAACATTAAACCATCTAGTCAAACAGCAGCGGCCCCACTCGAAATGTCACCCCATAAAAAGCTTGTATTTACATTTTCGCATATGCAGTCTTGCTAGTAACCTTGGGAACCCCTTGTCTAGCCACCGATCAATATGCTCTTGTTTCTCTAAAAAATCTCGTAACTTCAGACCCTTATCAAATACTTGCGAAAAATTGGACCAATTTGAGTGATGTTTGCAGTTGGATCGGTGTCACTTGCGGCTCACGCCACCACAGAGTAATGGCGTTGAATATTTCCAACATGGACCTCTCCAAATAGGAAATCTCTCGTTCCTCGTTTCTCTTGATCTGGGGTACAACTCTTTTAGTGGGACTTTGCCTCGAGAGTTATTTCTACTGCACCGCTTGAAGTTTATTTCTCTCAGAGATAACAACTTTGTGGGAGAGATTCCACCGTTGTTTGGCCATTTACCTAAACTTGTCTACTTGTCCCTAAGAAATAACACCTTCAACAGTTTGATTCCAACATCCCTCTCTAACTTATCGAATCTACTACATCTTGATTTTTCTTTCAATTCTCTCCATGGAAAAATTCCACAAGAGTTGGGGAGGCTTAATAATCTGCAATTCCTATCTCTATCTTACAATGTTTTCAGTGGGGAAATACCAGCAACAATCGGGAAGTTGAAATCTCTGGAGAGATTATATCTTGATGGTAACAAGTTGAATGGTACGCCTCACTTTTTATTATTATGGCTAAGTCTTGTATGCATTCAGGTGCACCATGCACTCATAGTGCATTTTAGAAACATGCTACTTGTTATATTGAAATATGAAACTTGTTTACACTGAACCGTGCAACTATATATTAATATGGAAGAATGATTGTACGGTTCAGTCATATTTCAATATAATAAGTTGCATGTTTTTAAAATGCACTATGAGTGCACTGAGCACCTGGATGCACACCAGACCCCCTCTTATATTATATATATGCCTGCCTCTAGATTTCTCTCTTTTTTTAATAATATCATGTGTCACGAGAAGGACATTAATTATACTTTTTTTTAAATTTTTTTTAAATTTTGGCAGGTGTCATACCAAAGGAGATTGGAAATCTTCAAAACTTGGTGTTGCTTGGTATTGAAGATTGTTATATCAGTGGCACACTGCCCCTCAACATTTTCAATTTATCTTCTTTACAAATTTTAAGATTATGGCGCAATAACTTGAGTGGGAGCCTCTCAATAAATATTGCAAATCTTACTGTGCTCAGACATTTGGAACTCTACGAAAACAAATTAACAGGTGCGACCACCTACTATTTACGATATATCAATTTTCAACTTGTAGTGAGATACTTTTATCAATTATCTAAACATGTACACATTTTTTTCTTATCAATTTACAATCTATACTATACTGTACTTTTTTATCCGATTGTAACCTAAAAATTGTTTTATGCATTTCTTTTACTTTTTATTACTTTCTACTCAATTTCATAAAAAAAAAATGCATTTTTTGGGAGATGAGAAAATTTGATAAAGGTACTTTTAGTATTAGATTATATTTATAATTATTGTATATTATTTGTTTTATTACAAGAGTACAATTTCATTCTTATAAATTAATTCCGTTTCGTACATAAATTATATTTAATATTAAATTGAAATTTTATTGTGTGTCATCATCGAAAAATCTATGAACATTAGAGAGTTTGAATCCCAAATGGTCCCTTAACTTTGACCTCAAATAGATTTAGTCTCATAAATTTTTTTGTTGTCGATTTAGTCCCAATAATTTTCACAATGTCCAATTTTAGTCCCAAATTGATCGGAACAACATCCTTTTGTTGTTTTAATTTAGGGCTTTTCGGCGGATGTTATGACTAAGCTGCCATGGGTATATATATTTTTTTTTTTAAAGATGGAATTTCAGGCATATAATTAAAATTTAAAATTTAAAATTAAAATAGAAGTGACAACATGAATTAGTCAAACTCACTTAAAAATACATGTGCAGTACACGTGACAGTCTAGTCACAACATCCGCCAAAAAGCCCCAAATGAAACGACAAAACGACTTGTTCCGACCGATTTGGGACTAAAATTGGACATTGTCAAAGTTATCGCACTACTACACATTTAAGCTTGCACAACTGCACTTGGACAACCCTTTTTTCAAACAGCTCTCCAAACTATAGCTTGGAGAGCGGTTTTATTAAAATAAATTAAGAAAAAAAATAGACAGCCGTTCATAACCGCTGTCCAAGAAGAAAACTTAGAAAGCGGTTATGAACCGCTGTGCAAGTGCATTTGGAGTGCGGTTTTAACTTGCTATCCAAGATAAAGCTTGGACAGCGGTTTCTAACCGCTGTGTAAGCAGGGAGATTGGGTGAGAGACGTTCAAACATGGGAAGAAAACTTGTTACTGTAGTTAAGTTCATTATAGGCCCAACTGGTAGTATATATTAATTGCATGATATGTACTGCTGCGCTACTTTTTCCTTTTTTTTTCTTTTTATTATTTTAATTGATTTTAACTTTTTTTTATATGGATAACTTGGAATAATTTGTGTGATATTATATATAATTGAATTATTAATTTTACTTAATATTGAATAAACCAATTATTGTTGTATTCAATTAATAAAAAAATAAATTAATATTATAGTTAATTTTAAAAATCTCAATTAATTAAAAAATAATATGCTATGAATTAAAATACCACACATAAATTGAAAAGTATTACTTGTTTAAAGAAAAATATTACTTATTTAGATAAAAAAAAGTATTACTTGTTTAGAAGGAAAAATATTACAAGTTTAAAAGAAATGTAAAACTTAAAAAAAAAACAAGTAAAAAATATAATTTTAATGTAATATAATTTAATTTAAATTTAAATTTAATTTTATATAAAAAATTATTATATAAAAATGTGATTGAATTAATAAATAAGGTAATTGAAATAAAGAATTTAAAAAAAATTGTAAGAAAAAATAATTTTTAGGACATATAGAATTAATTTCATTAAATAAACGCAAGAAAGCAAGTGCTCGAGCGGAATTGATACCCGATCAGGCGCCCAAGGTCCCGTGTTCGGTCCCCCATGAGAGAGAATATTTTTCTCAATTAAATGGGAGACTTGGTGGCTTATATATGATACGCTAGGTGGGTCCGTGGCTAAAAATTGAATTTTTAATTTGGACAGCGGTTTACAACCGTTGTCTATGTGATTACTTTGGACAGCGGTTCACAACCGCTGTCTAAGTGTCAATTTCATTTAGAAAGTTATTAATTGGACAACCCTTATAACCGCTGTCCAAGGTCATTTTTAACAGTTATCCAAGCCTAAATGTGTATTAGTGTCGGGACTAAACCGACGATAAAAAAACTTATGGAACTAAATATATATATTTGAGGCCAAAATTATGAGACCATTTGTAATTCAAACTCAACAGTAGACGTTATTTTAATAATATATATATGTGTATATCATCATTCTTTTTGTTTCGTTATTGTTCTTTTTATTTTTTTTATAAATATGAAGGCTCTAAATGTTTATTCGCACGGGCCCCATAAGATGTAGGACTGGCCCTACTACTAATAAATATGCATTTAAATTTTAAAAGTAAAATCTTGTATGTTGTAAGCCAAAAAAAGACCTACCTCATTGCAATGCTTGTTGTTAATCATGGCAGGTGATTTACCCACGGAGATTTGCCAACTGCACCAACTAGAGATATTAACATTAGACACGAACGCCTTCACTGGCACAATTCCACCGGAGCTCTTTAACATATCTACCTTAACAATTATAGATTTCGTATCAAATGAATTGAGTGGCACCCTTCCCATGAACATGGGTAATAATCTTCCATTACTTCAAACCCTATCTGTATCCGAGAATCAGCTGAGCGGCCAAATTCCGTCTAATCTATCCCACTGTTCAAAACTTCAATTCCTATCTCTGTCTGACAACATTTTGAGTGGGGAGATTCCTGCTGCATTTGGGAAGTTGAAGTCTCTGGAGAGATTATATCTTGGTTATAACAACTTAAATGGTATGCCTTACTTTTCATGGCTCTATGACGTTTCTCTTTTAAGCGAATAATGTTTTTTTTAGGACAACAACTCAAGGGGGGTTGTGTTTTAAGAACAATAATTTTACGGGGCTTAGAAATATAGGACAATATATTTTAGAATCTGTAAATATAGGACAACACGTTTTAAAATTTGTAAATATATGACAATATGTTTTAAAAATCTGTAAATGTAGGACAACCGAGCCTGAATAAGCCCAAACCTCATGTGACATTTCAGCCTGATTTGGGCTTATTCGGGCTCAATTGTCCTTCATATACAAATTTTAAAACATATTGTCCTATATTTACATATTTTAAAATATATTGTCCTACATTTCCAAGTGCGTAAAACTATTATACTTAAAACACAATTCCCCCTAAGATATTGTCCTAAAGAAACATTTTTCTCCTCTTTTAATATAAGGGACAAACTCGTTTTTGTCCTCTTTTGATAAAAAACCTATTTTTCACTTTTTTCTTTCATAACATATTTACCCTTATTAAATTAATGCATATCCCTCCGATTAGGTCGCGCGACCCATGCACCACCTATGCATGATCAATTCGCGGCCCTCATGCGTGTCTGTTTTTAGCATGGATGAATGTGTCACAAAAGGGTTAAAAAAAGTTTTTTTATCAAAAGAGGACAAAAAAGAGTTTGAACTATCAATATAGATAAATTTTGCCAATTTTTTGTTAATAATATCATGTGTCACGACAATGACATTTTACTTCCCAATTAATTTTTTTTTTTTTGACAGGCGCTATTCCGAAGGAGATTGGCAATCTTGAAAACTTGGTCGAACTTCGAATTGAATGGAGTAATATTAGTGGCATACTGCCCCTCAACATTTTCAATTTGTCATCGTTGCAAGTTTTACTGCTATGGCGCAATAACCTGAGTGGGGGCCTCTCAAGAGATATTGCGAATCTTACAATGCTCATAGACTTGAAACTCGGCGAAAACAAATTAACAGGTGCGACCAACTACTACTATTTATAGTATTTACGCATTAACGTATTATATATGTATAGTTCATTAATGCAAAAAGTTGTTAAATCTCCCTATATTATTAGGTTAAGTCTTGTATGCATCCAAATGCACCGTGCACTCATAGTGCATATTAAAATCATCCAACTTGTTTACACTGAACTGTGCAACTATTAATATGGAAAAATAGTTGCACTTAATCGAATGTAAATAAGTTGCATATTTCAGTATAACAAGTTGCATGGTTCTAAATGCACTATCCCACATCATCTAATTAATGAGTAGGTCTAGTGTGAAAATTTTCATGTATGAAAATCCCCTAAATCAACCATCTACACCCTAACCACTAAATAATGAACCCTAAATTATGACCTATTCGGGCCGGGTGAACCATGAATCACTTGGGCCGAGTGAACCATGAACCACTCAATTTTGTCTTACCTACACCAATTACAGAATTTGGTTGTAAATTAAAGTTTTTTCATGTATGAAAATTTTCATACTAGACTTTGTCCTAATTAATTTAGTTAATAATTATTATAGTAACCACTAAATTAGATGTCGCAAAACTTAGCATGCACAAAGCTATCTAACCTGAGATCATTAATTTATGTAAGTGCTTATGTTTAACAATGTCAGGTGTTTTACCCATTGAAACTGCTCAACTTTACCAACTTGATACATTATACTTAAACACTAATGCATTCACTGGTTCAATTCCGCTAGAGCTCTTCAACATCTCAACTCTTCGATTTTTTTCCCTTACTGAAAATAGTATTTCCGGTAGTCTTCCCACCAATTTGTGCTACGACTCATCTCTTCTTGAAGGACTTTACCTCGCATATAATAACTTGAGTGGAGCAATACCGAGCTCTATCTCACATTGTCATCATCTCAGACATCTCGAACTCTCTTCTAACATGTTCAATGGCGTCGTGCCCCACTTTCTCAGGAACCTAACTTCCTTTGAGGTCCTGCATCTATCAGCCAACGATTTAAGGATTGAATCATCTTCTTTGGAATTGAGCTTCATTACTTCCTTGACAAATTGCAGATCTTTAAAGAGTTTCGAAATTTCTGATAATCCTCTGCACGGAATCATTCCATCTTCCATTGGAAATTTTTCTTCCTCATTGCAAGATTTCATTGCCTACAATTGCAAAATTGAGGGTAGAATTCCCGATGATATAGGCAACTTAAGCAACTTGATCACACTTTCGTTAGCCCAGAATGAGTTGTCCGGTAATATTCCATTTACTCTCAAACATGTGCATAAGCTTCAAGGATTAGATCTACATAACAGCAATCTCAAAGGTTCCATTCCGGAAGGTCTGTGTAATTTAGCCAGCATCAGTGTTCTATATTTAAACCAAAATCAATTATCAGGTTTGATTCCTGAATGTTTGGGAAATGTCACTTCATTAAGATATCTTTATTTGGGGTCGAACAAACTTTCATCAAGCATATCGTCAAGCTTGTGGCGCCTCACGGACTTATTGGAGCTAGATCTATCCTCAAATTCCTTAGGTGGAATTTTACCACCGGAGATGGGCAATTTAGTGGCAGTAACTTCTATCAATCTAGCCATGAATCAGTTTTGTGGGACTATCCCCACCACGATTGGAATGCTACAGAATATAGTTAAGCTATCTTTGGCACATAACAAACTGGAAGGTTCTATTCCCGTGACTGTGGAAAGCATGATCAGTTTGGAAACTCTGGATCTCTCTTACAATAACCTTTCCGGTCCAATCCCAAAGTCCTTTGAGACACTGCAATACCTCCTCTACTTTGATGTCTCTTTCAATGATTTAACTGGAGAAATTCCTACAGGTGGTCCATTCAAAAATTTCACTATGGAGTCTTTCAGAGAAAATAAAGCATTATGTGGAATTGCAAGGTTTCATGTGCCTGTTTGCCCCGGTGTTTCCAAACACAAATTAAGGATAAAGAAGGTGAAATTCACTTTATTTATTCTTGCTGGTGTGGTTGCGCTTATCGCCATTGTCTGTTTGGCCTTCATCGTGATCTTCCGAAGATACAAAAAGAAAAATAAAGAAACTTCTAGAATTGATGAGCAGTTGCACTTTACTATGACGGAAAGAATTTCCTATTACGAAATCTTGCAGTCAACTGAACAATTCAATGAAAGCAATTTGCTAGGCGTTGGGAGTTTCGGTTCTGTTTATAGAGGAATTCTCAGAGATGCTAAGATTATTGCTGTGAAGGTGTTTAATTTGCAAACTGAAGCCGCTTTCAGGAGTTTTGATGTCGAATGCAACGTACTACGTAACATTCGTCACAGAAACCTGACTAAAGTTATAAGCAGCTGCTCCAATGAAGATTTCAGGGCATTAGTACTTGAATATATGCCCATGGGAAACCTTGAAAAATGGATGTATTCCCACAACTATTGTTTGGATGCTATCCAAAGGTTAGACATAATGACCGATGTCGCATGTGCATTGGAATATCTTCATCATGGCTATTTAAATCCCATCGTTCACTGCGACTTGAAGCCTAGTAATGTTTTGTTAGACGAAGAAATGATTGCTCATGTAAGTGATTTCGGAATATCAAAATTGTTAGGTGATGGGGAAAGCATTGTGCAAACTAACACCCTTGCCACCATGGGGTACATTGCACCAGGTGATTTATTTATACCTCAGTTCGAATCAACATTAATTTATTTATAGTTATAATGCATTATGATTTTGTTGCAGAGTATGGTTTGGAAGGGTTAGTTTCAACGAGGTGTGATGTTTATAGTTATGGCATTATGTTGATGGAAACCTTTACAAGAAAAAGGCCTAGTGATGGCATGTTTGGTGGAGATTTGAGCTTGAAGAGTTGGGTCGAAAGCTTGCTTCAACAATCTTTGGGTCAGGTTATAGATATCAACTTACTAACTAATCTTGATGATGAACGTTGTGACAAGATGATGCACTATGTATACTCCATACTGGTATTGGCTTTGAAGTGCTCAGCCAAATCTCCTGCAGACAGGATAAACATGAAAGAAACTCTATCAGAGCTACAGAAAATCAAACGTCGATTTTTCTAGTATGACTGGTAATGCCATGGCAAGACCTTGCAATTTCAATGTTCTAAGAAATTGTAAATTACTCTGTTACTACATCCCATATGCAGTATATTTATGAGCATGTTTTGTTCTAAATTGAATTCCCAATCAGCAAGACTCGTCTTAACTCTAATTCTTATAACTCATCTAACCCAAACCTAAATCGAGCCAGATGATAATCACCTTATCTATCCAATCAAGTTCTGTTCTATGCTTTATCAATTTTAAAGTTGACCATCAGAAGAAGCAGTGTAGTGATAATACTCTGCTTTAAATACTTTTAATTTGACTTAATCCACTTCTAGATGCTGAATTTATGTTGTATTTCCAGATTCTTATCTATTTGACTGACCAAAAGAGAAACTCCTGAAGTTGACGAGGTCGTAAATCATTATGATCTAATGAGATAATTTTTTTAGGAAACAACAATATATTAGAGTGAGTAGAAAGGCCACTCAACCATTACAAGTGCAAACTTTCAATCACAAACACTACAATTAATGAGGACGGAAACTACCTCTAAATTTAATCCCGTTTCAAACTCTAACACGATGTAGTTAATTCAAAGCACTCATCGACTTTTGGATAATGTAATGAGATAATGATAGGAATTAATTTATGGTTAGATACTTATGAATTTTTTTAATTTTAATTGACAAAGTATAGGGTGAACAAGTTTCACGGTGAAAACTGGTTTAGGAGTGTGACTTATATTACTAAAGGGTGTGACTTATATAACTGAAGAGTGTGACTTTTTACTATAAAGAGTATTACTCATAAAAATGAAGGGTGTGATAAATATTACAACAAAGAGTGTGGTCGTGATAACTGAAGAGTGTGACATATATTACTAAAGAGTGTAATCGTGATAACTGAAGTGTAAAAATAAATCAGTTTCACAGTGAACAAGTTTCACAGCATACCAACTCATTTTAATTTTGTAAGGTGTGTTTCTATATTTTTGTCTGACCAAGTCTTGAAGCGTTTTAGTTCATGCAAGAAGATATTCACTAGGACGTCCCACTAATTGTGTTAGTACAAGCTGGAATTTCGTGGAAGGCTGCCTGAACATATTCATATCTCCAAGTTTCTTATTATTTTTAAATGTCAGTAAAATTGTGAAAAGGGGCAGTCCAAGCCTATGAAGTGAACAGGCCGGCCCCCTCCAAGCCCAAGAGACCGACAATAAGCTAATCGGAAATTATGATATTTTAATAAATCAATAAACGAACCATCAAAAATATTATACAAAACCCAAAAAAAAATTAGTCTAAAATAATCTTATGTAAAATAACTAAAGTATCCTTAAAGAATTAGACTTCTTTGCTTCTCATTTTCTTCTCCTATCATCATCTTCGTCCCCTCAATAAATTTAGGATCATGAGAAACTGTGAAACCGCCATTAAAAACTCTAAAACTGCATTCAAACCGTGTAACTATATGTTTATAAAGATGCAACTATTAAAACAGTTCAGTGTAAATAAATTGCATATTTCAATATAACAAGTTGCATGATTTTAAAATACACTATGAGTACATTGTGCACTTGATTGCACATGAGACTCACCCTGAAAGCGGGGTATAAGTGACATTAAATGGCATAAAATTAACAACATCCTTGATTAAAGTAATAATTGCATATCAAGATCCAAATATTTGATTGGGTCTTAATATGTGTTTTCATTTTATAACTTTGCCAACTTATGGTTTAATGTCTGTAATTTCCTTCTTAATTCAAGATTTTCTGTTTTCGTCTCTATATATAATTTAAGGTCCACAAAAAAATCATTTTCCCAATTAAAAATATACAAAATGATAAATAAAAATTAAAGGTATAGGCCATATTTTATTTTCATGACATTTGACTTGAATTGAAAAGAAACATTTTCAGGTCTTTAATTGAGAAAAAAATTAAATTAAATCATGAAATGAGAGAAAAATAAAACTAAAACCTCAATTAATAAGACAGTATTAGTAAAATGATCAGAACTTATAGTGAGATCCAACATAAAAATAGGTCCCTGTTATGAAAAAAAAAAAAATCCCTTAATTAAAAATAAGGAAGTAGGGAATATAATTTTATGTAGAAAAAAGAAATCCTTCTGGGAAAAATGTGAACAACTTTACTGTAATGTGTTATGACCCTGGATGGACCCAAATCCCCCCATTGGTATGATATTGTCCGCTTTGGATTAAGCCCGCACGGATTGGATAGACTTAAATCCCCCCATTTGTATGATATTGTCCGCTTTGGGTCAAACCCGCACGGATTGAGATAGTGTCCATCCTAATAAACCCATGATCCTCCCATATTTTTCTGATGTGGGATATTGTTTGAACCCCAACATAATGCGCCTTCACTTTCCCATATGGTGTGCTTTTTCTTGTTTTCTTAATTAATCTTATCTTGTGGAAACAATTTGAAAGTTAACTTGGGAGTCTTCCCTAATGATGAAATTTTGCTACCTTGTTTATTCCAGTGGAGTATTCACGGGGTATTGCTTAACACGTGCGAGCCCCTTTTAAGGGAAAGATCAATACTTTAAAAAAAAAAAACAGTAACAACACATTTAATAAGGGCATTAATAATGGCTATAAAGCCCTCGTTAATAACAAGAGCTTTAAATAGGCTTTTCGATAACATTGACATTAAGTTGGGATTTCAAAGCCTTTGCTAACTAGAGCGCTAACGAACAATAAATTTGCCTTCTTAATATTGAGGACTTTAACAAGTAGCTTAATAGCTCTAGGTAATACTGAGGGCATAGTCAATTCGATAAAAATATTGAAAATATATGATAATATTTATTACACCACAAAATAATGACCATTTAGCGAGTGATTTAAAGAGGGATTCTGATTTGGCGAGGGTTTTAGCGAGGGAACAAATCCCTCTTTAAAATGCTCGTCGTTAACTGATTAATGAAGGATTTAGCGAGAGCTGACACTGTGTCAGATTTAACGAGGGCTGCCAATCCCTCGCCAAAGCCGATGTCAGATTCGTCGCCTGGGCCCTCGGTAATTAACGAGGGCGGGCCCCCCTCGCCAATTATCATAGTATCATACCAGCAGTTTCACTTTTTGTTTCCTCATCAACCTTCTAATCCGCTCAAGCGCAGGTAAAATTAAATGTTATTTTTGTGGGGATGTCATTGAGAGTGTAGTCAAGAAGACGAATGAGGCCCAAGTTCTGAATGTTCCCACAAGTTACTTCAGATGACAAACCAGATTGCAATTATACCATTCACCTTCACTTTTCAATCACTAGCCTTATACCTGTAATTTTCCACAAATCAACGATTTTTTTTTCTTTTCAAATTGATAGTATATTGTATACAAAAATGATTCGCTTTCATTTCTACCAAACTCATGAATCACATTAATCAATAAATTTAATTGTAAAAAACAAAAGCCCTTAAATCAGATCTAAAAGAAAATGTTCGATCTGGTGTTTACTTTGAGCAGAATCTAAACTGGAGAGAGTTTGGTGGGGGAAATTGAATCGGTTGCACAGTGGTGGAGATGAATCGCGCATTGTGAGGCGGATTTCGATGGGCGGCGGTTACAGTTGAAGACGATGAGCAAAGCCGGCGAAGGAGAAGAAGACGAAGACGAGAAGGGGTGAAGAAGCCCAAGTTCGTTTTCGCCATTTTAACTTACCCAAATCTGATTTCTGTAGAGAGAGGGAGAGAGGTGAAGAGAGAGTGAATTGGGTAGAGGTGAAATGCTGAGATTTTGTAGTAGACAAAGGGCCAGAAATATTTGAGGGTTTTGATTAATGCTGGAATTTTCGCTTTTTGGGGCTGCTATTTAATTTCTTTTCAAATTGGCAGAGGACGCCGCAGAGATTTCGAATTTGCCGAGGGTTTTTAACCCTCGTTATAAAGCATACAGACTTGTTGAGGGTTTCTTACCCTTGTTAAGTGTCAGACGACAGTTGCCGAGGGCCTGCTCACCCTCGCGACCTGACAATAAAATGTGGCCGAGGGGGACCGCCCTCGGGAATATTTTGATGAGGGTCTACACTCATTGAAACCCTCGTTAATTCATACCCTCGTTAAAACCTTCGGTAATTAATGAGGGTTCATTTTCCCCCTTTAAACTCTCTCGTTAAATCAACATTTTTTTTGTAGTGTTAGAAGTGAGAATTTATTGAATGAATCAACTAGCATAGTGGAAACACAAGAGCACATAAGAGTTTTGCGAGCAAGATGTCAAACACATAAGAATTCTGCGCGCAAGATGTCTTGGGTTCGAAACCCAGCTCTAGCGTGTTGGAATTTTAAAATTATCTTTTAACGAGTGATAAATTGCCCTCGTTAATACCCAGGGCACATTTGCTCTTATTAACACCAATGATTTGTGATAGTCCTCTTTAAATGTTAGTGATAACAAACTATCAAGAATATTTTTGTGCGCAAGAGGTGTGTTAGGATTTTAATTGCAATTATAGAGAAATTGAAAGAATCACAATTAAATATTATTGATTTGGTGACTCAATTCGTCAAGAATGACTACGTTTGAGGGCACTACCAAGCCAGAAGATTTACTAATATTTTCGGTGATCACAAATACAATAAATCAGATGGGTATTTATAAGCAAAACTGGATCGATATCTAGAGGCCCATTCAACACGAATTATGGGACGTGAAGCAGTCGACCAGACTCCATAACTTATTGGTCTCGGGTTCGAAACCTAGATCTAGTGTGTTGGAATTTTAAAATTATCTTTTAACGAGGAAAAAACTGCTCTCGCTAATATCGAGGGCGCATTTGCTCTTATTAACATCGAGGATTTGTGTCAATCCTCTTTAAATGTTAGCAAGAATAAATTATAAAAAATTATTCACTCTCGTTGATACTTTTGTTAAATAAATTTAACGGGGGCATTTGTATATGACAATTTTTTTTGGTAGTGCAAGAATTAGGCTCTAACACAATAAAATTAGTCAGTAAAATAAAGAATGGTAATAATGAAAAGCAAAAACTGAATATAAGTAGTCAAAATTAACTTAAAATAAACGGTTAGTGTGAAATACATCATAATAAAATAATGTACACCACATCACAATGAAATTAATCAGAAAAAAATAATAGAAAAGTAAAAATGCTAAACATGTACACACGGAAATTCAAGTAGTCAAAGTCTCGATTGTAAAAGCTTCCAATAAAAAATAAGTAGGAATTTAAAAAGCTGAAATTTAAGGAGATTCTTGATCCTTGTATATTTATCACGACTATATATATTTTATTAAAGAATTTTAAGGTCGTGTTTTGAAACACTTAAAATAGCTTCTAAAATAACTTATTTTCAAAACTTCCTCTCACAACTTTTGAAAATAAGTGCTTCTGGAAGCTGTTTTAAGTGTTTCAAAACACACCCTAACTCGATTGAAACTTAATACTACTAATTTAGTTCAAATTTAATCATATCAGCCCATTTAGTTTGTAGGTCCAATAACATTCTATTTTAGTGACAAAGGCACTACCCCGTAAAATGGGCCCAGTTAAGACTAAACTCCATAAATCTCGACGACAAATAACTTTCGGTATTAACGTGAATAAGAGTGTAAGACGATGGTCATATAAAATTTATATCATTAATTATACTTATAAATTAATATCATAATACTTATCAACTAATACCACTACTCTTATAAATTAATATCCATAAAATAAATTTTATGATTATTACTTCTTCCGTCCCAACTCTTTGTTCACACCTACTTTTTTCTCGTGTGTTTAACGAGCGAATTGTTTATTAAGTATTTAAAATGATAAAATGACTTTTGAGGAGGGTATGACAGATCTACATCTCTTATATTATATGTCTTCTTAAAAATTATTTTATCACATTTTAAATACTAATATAAAACTCGCTCGCTAAAACATGAGAAAACGATAAATGTGAACAAAGAATTGGGACGAAAGTAGTAGTTTATAAGAATATTGGTATAAATTTACAAATATAATGGTATAAATTTCATATTATGTGTTGTGATCGGTGTTCGGCCCCGAATTATTTTTACACATCAGATGGACACGTGTACCGATAAATTATTAATAATCATGTCCGCTAGACAGGTGTTTGCCAGGTTGGTGGTTGCCCCGACCATACTAGTGTGCTCGCCAGGGACTAGGCCCCAATACAAGGAAGCAACATGCTAAATATGGTAGGGTCAAAGAGGCGAGCAGAGGAATTGGTCGAGCAAAAGTCGAACAGAAGAAGGAATGTTTGCTCGCCCCTTAAAGGAGAGCATATAACATGAATCAAGATGCTTGGCTTGCAGCCGCGTTTCTTAAAGCGAACAGGACGACCATTCGGGAGCAAACGTGTTACTGCGAACATAAAAGCCAACTCACTAGCTAAACCCAAACCATCTGGACGACAAGTAGAAGGCTTTGTAAGCAAGTAAATACAAATTAATGTCGACCAGGGAGGCGGGGTTGAAAACGTGGCAGCTTCACATAAGTTCTTGCATGACACGAAATCTCCAGCTCATGCTTGTCAAACCAGCACATGCTTGTCAATACACTATAAATAGACCCTAAAAGATCATAAAGGGGGTTCAGAAAATTTCCAAGTAATCACATATATATACCAACTCATTATCCCACATGTAATCAGATTAACGGGTGTTGTACCCCACTCTCTTTCCAATCTAACTATGCTTGAATCCCTACGCCTTTCAAGCAACAATCTAAGAATTGAATCACCTTCTTCTGAATTGAGCTTCATCACTTCCTTAACAAATTCCACATCTTTAAGGAGGTTGGTGATTGATGATAATCCTCTAGATGACATCATTCCACCCTCAATTGGGAATTTTTCTTCTTCTCTCAAAGAATTCTCTGCCCAAAATTGCAAAATTAAGGGTATCATTCCTGATGACATCCGCAATTTATGGAACTTGATGTCACTTGATCTAAGCAACAATGAGTTGTCTAGTATTATTCCATCTACTATCAGATATTTAAATAAGATTCAAGGATTAGATCTACATAACAACAATCTGGGAGGCCCCATTCCAAAGAGCCTATGCGACCTACAAAACCTGTATGAAATTCATTTAGGTCAAAACCAACTTTCTGGTCCCATTCCTGAATGTATAGGGAATCTCATATCTTTAGGATATCTTTTCCTAGATTCCAACAATCTCACTTCAAGCATACCATCGAGCTTGTGGAGCCTTAAGGATTTGTTGAGTCTTGATCTGTCCTCAAATTCCCTAAGTGGGTTCTTACCTCCAGAGATAGGTAATTTAGTGGCATCAACCTCGATCAACCTGTCCATGAATAACCTGTCTGAGTCCATCCCAAAAATGATTGGTAATTTACAGAGATTGGTTAATCTGTTGTTCGCGCATAATAGATTGGAAGGTTCTATTCCTGTGTCCATGGGGAGCATGATCAGTTTGGTAACATTGGACTTGTCCAACAACAACCTTTTTGGTTCAATCCCGAAGTCTTTGGAGAAACTTCAACAACTCGACTATTTTAATGTGTCTTTCAACACTTTGAATGGAGAGATTCCAAGTGGCGGCCCTTTCAGACACTTCTTTATGGAATCTTTCAAGGGTAATGGTGCACTTTGCCAATATAATTCAAGCTTCCATGGCATCCCATTTTGTCATGTTGTTTCAAGTCATAAATAATAAAAGGAAGAAGGTTGCATTTTCTCTATTTGTTCTTGTCGGGGTTGTTGCGCTTGTCTCTATAGTAACTTTAACGTTTATCTGTGTAAGATGCAAAAGAAAAGTTAACACGATAAATGGAATTGTTGAATTAGCGTCTGCAGCACCACAAAGAATTTCCTATTATGAAATCTTGCAGGCAACCGAACAGTTCAATGAGAGCAATTTACTAGGTGTTGGGAGTTATGGTTCAGTTTACAAAGGAACTCTTAGAGATGGAAATGTGATCGCTGTGATGGTGTTTAGCCAACACTCAGAAGCTGCTTTCAAGAGCTTTGATGTTGAATGTGAAGTATTACGTAACATCCGCCATAGGAATCTTACCAAAGTCCTCAGCAGTTGCACCAATGTAGAATTCAAGGCTTTAGTACTCGAGTACATGCCCAATGGAAACCTTGAGAAATGGTTATATTCTCATAACTATTTCTTGGATTTGAGGCAAAGATTGGACATAATGATCGCTGTAGCATCAGCAATAGAATATCTTCATCATGGTTATTCAGCACCCATTGTTCACTGCGACTTGAATCCTAGTAATGTGTTAGTAGATGAGGAGATGATTGCACATGTTTGTGATTTTGGGATATCTAAACTTCGAAGAGCACGGTGCTAACCAACACCCTCGCCACACTCGGGTACATCGCTCCAGGTGAACATTTATTCTAATTTCATATATCATATCAATTATCGGGTTTGATTCCTGAATGTTTGGGAAATGTCACTTCATTAAGATATCTTTATTTGGGGTCGAACAAACTTTCATCAAGCATATCGTCAAGCTTGTGGCGCCTCACGGATTTATTGGAGCTAGATCTATCCTCAAATTCCTTAGGTGGAATTTTACCACCGGAGATGGGCAATTTAGTGGCAGTAACTTCTATCAATCTAGCCATGAATCAGTTTTGTGGGACTATCCCCACCACGATTGGAATGCTACAAAATATAGTTAAGCTATCTTTGGCGCATAACAAACTGGAAGGTTCTATTCCCGTGACTGTGGAAAGCATGATCAGTTTGGAAACTCTGGATCTCTCTTACAATAACCTTTCCGGTCAAATCCCAAAGTCCTTTGAGACACTGCAATACCTCTACTACTTCAATGTCTCTTTCAATGATTTAACTGGAGAAATTCCTACTGGCGGTCCATTCAAAAACTTCACTATGGAGTCTTTTAAAGAAAATAAAGCATTATGTGGAATCCCAAGGTTCCATGTTCCTCTTTGCCCTGTTGTTCCCAATCGCAGATCAACGAGGAAGAATGTGGAATTTGCATTATGTTAGTCCAAGAGTCGAATCAAATAATACCTTTTCTATCTGCAACTAATACTCTTAGCGCAAATTACCAAAAATTAACAACAAAAAACTAATAAGAACGCAACAACGATTTTACGTGGTTTGATCAAGGTGATCTACATCCACGGAGGATCAGGGACGATTCCACTATCACTCAATCAATGAATACAAGATACAATCCGCTCAACTCCAGAGCATTCACCAAGTTCTAATCGATGTGATTATGAACTTTGAATCTCTAATCGAACTATGCTCTCTCAATGATTTTCCCGAATGATTTCTCTCTAATCTCTCTTCTAAAGATTACAAAAGTAGCTGCTTATGAATCAGTGACTAATACACCACTATATATAGAACCCAAACCCCCCTAACAACCCGTAACCGAATCTGGCACGTGTAACTGCTTTGTATCTCTCCGTCGCACGCTTTTAAGAAACTCAGTAGACTTTTCCGTCCTGAACCATTCATCAGGTTTCACCACCCTAAACCCCCTCAGCAGACTTTTACCATCCTGAGCATTCAGTAGACCAGAAGAACTCAGTAACATTTGTCCATCCTGAAAAACTCAGTGGACCTGAACAACTCTCCCGAACCCGTTAGTGCTGAAGAGTAACTCCATAGTATTAGCTTTGATCCTGAACAATTTTAGTATGGTTTTATTCCATAGATATTGCATTTACATCATCAATTCTCCACATCAATGCAATGATCATCCCATCCTTTCCTCAAGCTCTCTATCTGACCTCAGAGAGTACAAACTGACCTGAGTTGGATCAAACTCAGACAGTGTTGGAACTTTGAACTAGGCAGGGCCTTTGTGAACATATCAGCAACACTGTCTTCAGTAGGGACTTTGCTCACAACAACAATGTTTTTCTCCACCACATCTCTAACAAAATGAAGCCTTGCATCAATATGCTTAGACCTCTCATGAAAAACCTGATGTTTAACCAAGTGAAGAGTACTTTGATTGTCACACTTGATAGTAACATCCTTCTGCAGTATCCCAAATTCCTTCAAAATCCCTTTCAACCACATTGCCTCCTTGACTGCCTCTGTCATAGCCATGTATTCTGCTTCAGTTGTGGAGAGTGCCACTACTGATTGAAGAACAACTCTCCAACTGATAGCAGTCCCATACAAAGTAAACACATATCCACTGAGAGATTTCCTTGTGTCCACACTACGAGCAAAATCTGAGTCAACAAACCCCTGAAGTGGATTTCCCACATCTTCTGATTTTTCAACCATGATACCTAAATCTGTTGATCCATTCAGATATCTCATGATCCACTTCAGTGCTTCCCAATGAGGTCTTCCAGGGTTGGTCATGAACCTGCTTACTAAACTGATAGCATGTGCCAGGGCAGGGCGGGTTGGGCAGACCACTTGACTATTTAACTATTACATTTCATGCAATAATTTTTTTTTTCAAAAATTGTTGTAGCCTAATGGCTCTGATCTATTTTTAGTGTATTTGGTCGCAGGTTCAATTCTTGTTAAACACATAATTTTTAATTTTTTTTTCTAAGTTATTTTTGTGTGTTACTACATGAACAAAAAGTGTTACGCTATGAAAAAAAACGTGTTACTACATGAACAAAATCAGTACAAGCGCGAAAAGAAATGCTCAGTCCAAAATTGCAGATTTAAAAAACAACTTAATGTGTTATTATATGAACAAAAGAGTGTTACCCTATGAGCAAAATAATGTTACTACATGAACAAAAACAAGTACAAGCGCGAAAAAAAATCCTTATGAACAAAAGAGTGTTACCCTATGAACAAAAGAATGTTACTACATGAACAAAAACCAATACAAACATGAAAAATAAATCCTCAGTACAAAATTAAATATTTAAAGAACAGCGTGAGAAGGGTGCAGAAGAATCTGAAAGACTGCTTCACAAAATCGTAGGAAAAAAACAGAATGTAAATTTGTGATAATTAGAAAATTGAAGAAAACAGGAAGAATATGGAAGAGAAAGAGAAAAAGAAGAACAAGAAAAGAAGAGGAAAAATCTAGAGACGAGCCGCCATCAAAACCAACGGAGATCTGGTCGCGTTTGTTGCTACGTGAAAAGAGGAAGGAGAAGAACTCTTCCAGCGTCTGTGACTGCGCGAGAAGAAGAAGGAAGTCCATGACCCGCCAGCAATCTGCCCTAACCCGGCCCAGCTATATGACCCGCGAAAAAAAAAACTCAATTGCACATATCACTTGTATGCAATATTGCATACAAATTTTTGTGGAAAATCTAATACTACTATTTAATATAATTTATATAATAGTAAAAAAAATAATTATGTGGCCACTGATCAATCCGGTCTTCTTTCTTTAAAAGGCTCTTGTAACTTAATCCACTTCTAGATGCTAAATATGTGTGATACTTCCAGATTCTTATCTATGTGATCAAAAGAGAAATTCCTGAAGTTGACGAGGTCGTAAATCATCATCATCATAATAGTGATTGGAAGTAATTTATGGTTATATAAGGCTATATATTAAATAAATTTAAGAAAAAGACAGGTTTGGGACTTTAGTGTAGATGTGAAATACTGTCATTAATTTCCATTGTTTGCTGTGGAAATAATATAGAGAATTAAAGACACGGAGTCTCCGCTTATTACAAACTTTTCTGCACTTAATTTAATTAGTCTTATTCAAGTGGTTGTAATATAATTTTCAAATTGAAAATGCACAATAAAACCAAACACGACTATTGGTTAGTATATTGAACGTATGTACCGCTTTTCACGTTCATTATTCCATTATAAACTCACCCGTCTTACAAAGATATTAAGCAACAGATCAATAAAACATAATTTATTAATTTTGAAATTCGAAATTTTACCTTAAAAATTCTTTATATATCCCCGTTCGCAATAAAGACTTCATCTAAAATATAGTTTTTTGGTAACCAATAAGCAACAGCGATTACAGTATAATAGCTATTATCTATTTTGGCATGCGTATAATTAACTTCAATTATTATAAGAGTGAGTCTCATGTACGCTTAGGTGCACCGTGCACTCATAGTGCATTTTAAAATCGTGCAACTTGTTATAATGAAAAATGCAACTTGTTTACACTGAATCATGCAACTATTTTTCTTATTAATAGTTGCACGGTTCAGTGTAAATAAGTTGCACTTATCAATATAACAATTTGAACGATTCTAAAATGCAATATTAAAATACGGTGCACCTGGATGCATATAAGTATTTTTGTATTACTGATTTGATCATATTTTTTATTTTTTTGGTGTTATGTTCTATGAATAAGATTTTTAAAAATGTAGTAGTTAGCATGATAATAGGACATCCGAAATAATTTATTTAAAAAGTGCATAATTCATATTATTCCAACAACTTACGAGTATGACCAACAATGTGCTATCCATTTCTAAATTTCCACAACTGTCATGTCTTATCCATCGAGAAATTTCCAAGGTAATTAAGATGGATTATCCTCAACTAGCACCTCCATCTGTAACAAACAATAAATATTACGAGAAGATTTCCAAATGACAAATGATCGAAACAGCCCATTTAATTTTAATAACTAGATGGGCCCACTTGCACCCATGTAGAAAGGCCGAGTCAAGACTAAACTCAATAAATCTCAACCACATAATTTTTGCTGTGAACAAGTTTCACATGAAAAATCTGTTAAATTGATTAAAAAATATAATTTAAATTATTAATAAATTGCATATTTGGTCCGAAAAGATTGAGTTCAAAATACATTACGTACAAAATTGCCTACGAAATATTCTAATATGTATACAGAATTCTTAATGAAAATAGTTTCGTCCTTAAATAGTAAAGATTGCCTACGACTTGTCTACAAATTTTCCTAATCATATATATAGGCATTTTCATTCATAGGTAAATTTGCCTACGGGATGGAGAGAGAGATTATATAATTTTAAAAAATAATGAATAAACTTTTTCAAATCTAATATATATGTAATATCTAAAAATTAAAAATATATATAACTAATGTAAAATATAAGATATCTAAAAAATATATCTATAATTTTTAAAAATAAACAATTTTTTTTTTCAAACCAAATACCCCCTCGGTCCTGTTTTAGATTGCTCAATCATTGTTTGACTCGTGTTTTAGCGAGAGAGTTTTTATTAGTATATGAAATGATAAAGTGACTTTTTAAGGAGGTGTAGGATAGATGAGGGTAGGATTATCATACCCCACCTTAAAAAAAAATTTATCATTTAAAATACTAATAAACAACTTGCTCGCTGCAGTGACAATGCAATCTAAAATAGGATGAAGGGAGTAATAATTTATGTAAGATAGGAAGATTTTAATAACCATAAATAGAATTTGAATATAATTTTAAAATACATAATCATTCACCTGTTTTGCAATTAATTCTTTATATTAGAACATTTGATACTTTCTAATGGAATAACATATATTTTTTTTATGAAATAACTAATACAATTTAAAAAAAATACACGAAATGCAAATCAGTTGCACAACGCGACTTTCTCTGCAGTCGTCATTGCCACTAACCCATCCAACCATGCCACCAACCAGCACTCGTCGTCGCGAAAATATCGCAAAAAAATATATTCAATATCTTTTTATCACGTAGATCAATATCAATCTCATAAAAAAATGAATTTTGTAACTTATGAGATTCATTTCAAATTCAGAAAATTAGCTAACTAAAATTAAAATTAAAATTAGTGCAAATTAAAGGACAAAAAAAACATAAGCCTTAAAAATAAAATTAGATCTTATATATATTAAATGCACCATACAATTTTAATAAATATTTAAAACGTGAATTTTTTTTTTTAAATGTTCAATTTATTTACACTTAACACAAGACTTTGCCGTATAATAACTTAAAAGGAAAACACATAGGTAATAGGCCTATACTTTGAAGTAAAATAGTTACGTGGTCATTCGGATTCCACTAATAATTTGCCCCAGAAAAAGTTAACTTCATTCAGCCAAATAGCGGAGGCCAATGGGTGCAATTGCAAAGCATATAAGGACTGGGTGTCAAGCAAGAAAAAAATTGTAAATTAATATTATTATTTATTAACAGCGGAAAAAGAGAATATATATAAATACACGGGGCACTCCAGTTCCAAAGATATTGAATATTATTTGCAGCCATGGACAAAAGTAGTCGCTATTACTTTTTAGCATTTGCTGTCCTTGTAACCTTGTTGCCTTGTCAAGCCAAAACATCTACCAACCTCTCCACTGATCAATCTGCTCTTCTTTTTCTAAAAGCTCTTGTCACTTCAGACCCTTATCAAATACTTGCGAGAAATTGGACCAATTCAAGCTCCGTTTGCAACTGGATCGGAGTCACTTGCAGCTCGCGCCACCACAGAGTGACGGCATTGAATATTTCCAACATGGGCCTCTCCGGCGCCATTCCACCACAATTAGGAAACCTCGCCTTACTCGTTACTCTTGATCTATCAAACAACAGCTTCTCCGGTTTCATCCCAAAGTCCATCTCCAACCTCACAAACTTACAATTTCTTGATCTTGATTCCAATTCTTTTGAGGGAGAAATCCCACAAGAGTTGGGGAGCCTTCAAAATCTAAAACATCTGAGCATGCAAATCAACCATCTCTCAGGCCCCGTGCCATCATCAATATTCAACATTTCCAGCCTCCAAATTATGGATTTCTCATCTAATCACTTGAGTGGTGGTCTTCCGATTGACATCTGCGCCAATCTTCCATTTCTTAAAAGGATTCGCTTTTATGATAGTAACTTGAGTGGCCAAATTCCATCCAATCTATCCAAATGTTCACAACTTCAAGTCTTTTTCTTGTCTTACAACTTCTTTAGAGGAGAGATTCCAACAGAGATTGCAAAGTTAGAAAATCTTCAGATTTTGCAAGTTGGGGGTAACAACTTAACCGGTACTTTCACACCTCTTATATTCTCTTCCTTGATTGGTTACTAAAAAAAATTGACTTGTAGGTTGTAGAGAGAAATCATATCATTATAGCTTCTTAGGGTTGCCTCAGCTATTTTAAACATCTTATAAGCTTTAGCAACTTATAAGTTGGTTTAAAAGCTTATAAGATAAACTTTTTTAAATAACTCATAAGTTCTTAAATTGTTTGTTTAATTAAACCTATATAAGCTCTTCAATAATTTAAAACAAATATTTTTTTATTTTTTATGTTGAGGTTGGGTAGGTGGAGGTGGGTGGCAGGAGGTGTGGGGGTGGAGGGATGGTTAGGGTTGGGTGTGGTTAGGAAAATAAGTTGGGATATTCCAATTTATTTTTTTGGAGGTTATAAAATATCACTATAAAAAAAAGACCGGGTTTACCGACAAATTTTACGATGTTTCGCTAAAGTTAGCGACACTCGTTTTAACGTCGGTCTGGGTCGGAAAACCATCGTAGATTTGCGACGGTTTTGACTTCGGCATAACCAACAAGCTCCTCATATATAAACAACACCAAGCCTTGCAATAACAAGACAAAATTTGCTCCTGAGAGGGATCAAACACAGGACCTCACAGGCGCCCTGGCGGTTACTAAATCGTTCGAGCACTTGCTTTCTTTCATTTATTTCATGATATTAATTGTATATATACTCAAAATACATTTTTTTTAAAAAAAATCTTTTAATTAGTTTATTCCACTTATCTAATATAATTATTTAATGACCTTTTAAAATTATAATTATAACTTTTTTTAGTTTATAAATTCTAATTAAATTATGTCATATTCTTTTAAAACTGTATTTTTAATGGATATTTATATTAAAAAAATCGTTTTTAATAAAAAAAATCTTTTAATTAGTTTATTTTATTTATCTAATTTAATTATTTAATAATCTTTAAATCATAATTATATATTTTTTTTACTTTATAAATTATAATTAAATGATTTTACAATATATTTTTTTTAAATTGTATTTTTAATGGATGTTTACCCAAAACAAAACATTTTTTTTAATTTAATTAGTTTATTCCACTTATCTAATTTAATTATTTAATAACATTTTTAAATTATATATTTTTTACTTTATAAATTATAATTAAATGATGTTATATGTGAATATTACAAATGAAGACAAGTAATACTGTTAAGTGAAAACAAGTAATATTGTTTATTGAAATAAGAAATATTGTTAAGTGAAAACAAATAATATTGTTCAATAGAACTAACTAATATTTTTAAGTGAAAACAAGTAATACTATACAATGACATATATTTAAATACGATAAAATATAAATGATTTAAACATAATTCATAGTTTATACGTACAGAAATATAAATTGTTTAAACAGAAAACACAAATTGTTAAAAAAATAAAAGAGTTTGAATTAAAAAAAAAAAAGTGTCTAACGCAATAGAAAATAATTATTCAGGTCATCATCATCATCGTACAGGCCATATAAACCGGCCCCACCACCATCACTAGGAGATAAGTCACCGCCGCCACCACCACCACCACTACTAGCACCGCCACCTGCCACCGCCATTGCTGCCTCCTACATCGTCATTATCGTCAATGAAAAAATCATTGGGGAGGCTAAGGCAGGAGGCCAGAAGTCGAAACTTCCGGTCATTTTGTTCCTTAATCCTGGCCTCAATCTGGGCCTCCATCTGCTGAGACGTCTCATGCGTGCGGTTGCAGAGTTGAAGTAATAGATGGCTGGGAGGAGTAGGATTTTGTCTCCATGATCACAACACTATAGTACCTACCCATCCCGACTACCCGTCCCCTATCGATGCCGGCCTCCTTCTCATAAATCTGATTAACATTAACTTGGAGAGGTGATGGATAAGGGTCGTGCGGCTGTAGGTGGAGGTCTTAGCAGTCGAATTATACGGATGGGCGAGCGCCAATGTCTCAAGGTGGCCGAGAGGGACCCCAGACTCTCGTTCCTATTAACAAATACATAAATATTATTATTATTATTATAATCATTATTATTAATTTATTATATAATTATATAACATTAATAAACAATAAATTACTTACTGTCGCAAGGAGGTGCTCCAAAATAGACCGGGACCCAGACTGATGCGTTACTATGCTGCCACCCCCTCCTGACTAACTCATGCAGTTCTGGCGGTTCTTCTCACACATCTCGATGTATCTAGTGTCAGTCCAAACTGCCAGAATGGAGCCCCATGTCCGACCCAAGCTCTTTCGTCAGGCCCAACCATTCATCCCTCCACCCAATATGCCACTTGTGTAGTAGGCCTTTTTACCGTTCACGAGCAAGCTTATAGAGGCTTGAGGTGTTCCTCGGTCGGGAGATCGAACCTTCACATCGTCTGTTTCTGCATTTCATTAATACCACAAATTTTAAACAATATATATATATATATATATATATATATATATATATATATTAAAATAAAGTATAAATTAAATTTTGTACCCTAAACTCGTCGAAATATATAAAGCGACGGTCTTTTGGCACGCATCTCCAACTGTGAGCATTGAAAGAAATTCCCCCGCTCTAGATGGAGTTAATGACTAAAGCGGTAGCCTCAAGATTAGATATAATCCTGAAACATTAAAAAAAATTAATATGAAATTAATTCTATAATTAAACAAAAAAATATCACTTATGGCCCGACATAAAGATCGATACGCAAATGGGGCGAGGTGCCCGTGCCAATTGGATGACAAGATGCCTGGGTCGAGTCCATACTCGACCCACCATGAGACTGTGAGGGTGTGGGGACGCGATCCTGCGAGGGTTGATCCATCGTCTCAACGGTTGTCTCTACGAGAGGTTAGTATTTACGTAATTCCTAGATTTTGCATGCTTAGGATTTACGTGGATTACTTGTACGCATGTTGCTTAATTGCTTGTTTAATTATTATGTTGAATTGATTTAGGATTAATTCATGCTAGTAATTAATTTAGTAATTTAAATATGTATTTAAATTCATCTCGAATAGATCCGGGCACCCCTAATTTTCCAACACTAAGCGGTGCACTGCGATGGGCAGAGCACGCTTCTCGAGGCCCTCGCCATGAGATATAGCTTGGAAATTGTAATTGCGAGGGGTCTCTGTTTTTTGGAGCTGGAAACAGACTCATTGAATCTGGCTCGGGCACTTAATGGAGAGCTGATTGTTGACCCTATAACGATAATGATGATGATTGTTGAAGACATTCTGCATATGGCAAAGGGTATAAATTGCACTGAGTTTCTTTTTGTTAGGAGGAGTGCAAACCGTGTAGCACACTACCTCTCACATCTTGGTACTTGCTTAGGATTTGAGAAGATTTGGAGTAGGGAGGTACCAGTTAGCTGTAACTTATTTGTTATCAATGATGTAAGGCGCGAGCCTGCTGTTCAATCTTTTGAATGAAATATTTTATTTTCCTGTTAAAAAAAATAAAATAAAAATGATTCTATATATCACATGATCCAAATCCATAAAATTCATCAGCTATTATTGTTTTTGGAAATGATCTACAATATATATAAATACTTAGAAATTTGGAGAAACACATTCTTAATAAAAATAATCATTTAATAATTACTTAAATAACCATAAAAAATTGAGGGTAAATTTTTTATTCTTAGCAATAAAAAATGATGGAAATTTCAATTTAGTGATACAATAGTACCCCAATGTCACATATCATATCTCATCCATTTGGACCTGCGCTGCCTTTCTATTTTTTAATCGCGTCCAAGAAAATCCGAATAATACAAAAATATTTTTATTTGGACATTAAATAAATATATATAACTATAGGGTTATTGAATTAAATACATGTAAGCTTTATATCTTATATTTATGAGTAGGTCTAGTGTGAAAATTTTTATGTATGAAAAACTATAAAATCGCCCTAATTCATGACCTATTCGGTGTCGGGTGAACCATCTACACCCTAAACACTAAATAATGAACCCTAAATCATGACCTATTCGGGTCTGGTGAACCATGAATTACTCGGGTGAGTGAACCATGAACCACTCGACTTTGTCTTACCTTTATCCTATACAAAATTTATTTGTAAATAAAAGTTTTTTCATGTATACAAATTTTCATACTAGACTCTGTATATATTTATTCATATATAGAAGAGACAAACAGAACATGAGAGACTAGAGGCTGAAACACAGCTTTTTGGGGCCTGTTAGATTGAGCAAATTTGTTTATGAAAAAAATTGAATGGACCTGAGGAATGTATAAGGCCCACTAATAAGCCCAGAACCATGTAGTGTACTGTAGGCTGCCCCAGATGGGCTCTATTTCGATTTTCAAAGGCTTTTGGATCCAAGTGGGCCTTTTTCTGGGCCATGAATTAACATTCCATTATGCTATTATATATTTAGTTTACTTTTATTTCCCTTAAGTTTTTTTCTTTTTGTCATTATAATATATTAATATGAGCAAAAAATCGAAGTTTAATAGTAAAATAAAAAATGTAAATGGACAACTGACGTGTCTATAAAAAGTTCAGTATGAACAAATAAATATATCCAAAAGCGTAATTTCATACAACGGCTAAATGAAATGAAGTGAAAATTCAGGGATTTAGATTTTAGAGAGAGTGCAAAAACTGGAGCAATAATCACTTATTTTTAAAATTATTCATCACAATTTAGATTCGAAATGTTCTTAAATTGTCATTAAAATTTGCAAACATCATTTTAATAGCTTTTACCGTCTCAGTTAGTCACTCTCATGCTATATTAGCACGAACAAAAACTATACGTCACTGTATATATACGTTTTTTTATTTTGTATTTTACTTTTTGCATATAATTTTAAAGTAAGCCTCCGATTAAATTTATTTATAGTAAAAAATTTATACCACTAAACTTATCATCTGATATCATTATATTTATAAATTAAAATTATAATATTAAATGCTATAAATATTAATTTATAACCGTATTATCATTTTATAAATGTAATTAATAATTTGAATTTTATACTACTAACAAGTTTCACATAAAAAATTATTTATTTCGTTATTTCTGTACATATGTGAAAAAGGGAATGTAGAAAATCCCTCTCACCTTTTCTCTTTTTTATGGTGATAATATTGGATTGTAATATTTATTATTTATAGTTTAGGGCTTTATTAATGTTTTAATTAATTGTTAGTGGGTCGAGCTTTTAGGCCGTAGTTATTTATTATAAATAGGCGTCTCAGGAACATTGTAAAACAAGTTTTTGATGATTTTAAAAAATGAGATTAATCTCACGTCTGCTCTACCTCCACGATCCAGCATCCATCCAATTGGGCCTTTATTATTGGGCCTTTATTACATTGGGCCTCGTAATATTACATGCAATTAAGTTGGGCCTTTAATTATTTATTATGATGGATTACATTGGCTCAGCCTAACATTTCTTTTGGGCCTGCTACTCGTGGACATATTTTGCCTCATGGAGAGAATGATGGCCAAATCGGGTTTCATTTTTTGCCTAAATTTCATAACTATTATTTTTTCAAAAAAAATGATAGTTATTTTGATACTTCTTTGAAAATTCCACGTGCTTATCGTTTCAAGACTTTAGGTCAAATACGTACCGCAGATGTGTTTGATGTCAAGTTTCTTGAGGAGTTAATTAATTTTGCTTTTGCGTTTCTTGGAGATGAGCGTGTTGTCGCCTCTATTACACTACTGAAGATAATATTATTGCAGATTCGAGGACGAATCTTTTCGAAGAGGAAGAGAATGATGAAGATAATATTGGATTGTAATATTTATTATTTATATTTTATAGTTTAGGACTTTATTAATATTTTAATTAATTATTAGTGGATCGAGCTTTTAGGCCCTAATTATCTATTATAAATAGGCGTATCAGGAACACTGTAAAAAAAAGCTTTTTGATGATTTTTTAAAATGAGAAAAAGGGAATGTAGAAAATCCATCTGGCCTTTTCTCTTTTGATCGTGATAATATTCCTTAGTCAGTAATATTTCTTTTTCTTGATCAGATACCTACATAACTAAATATAAAAAATACAAAATATTCGATATTATCACAACTACTTTTCGTTTCTTCTCCTAGTTGCTGCCAATTTTTTTTTAATTAATTTAATTTAAAACTCATGCCTTAGCCCTTATGTGTATATCATTGACTGAATAATAACAGTCCATAGAGAATTTCCTAAAAAAAAAAAGAAAAAAAAAGAGTCCATAGATAACAAAAGGAATTTATAGAACGAAATGCATCTATTGATTAAATCAATTTAATAAGTAACATGTCACATAGTTATGATCAGGTAGGAAATTAAATTTTCTTGATATATATACTATACAAGTACATATAGATTATTTAATTTATGCCTAAAATCCACGAAATTTTATTATTTTACTCCCTTGTTTTATGACTAATTAGTGCAAGTTTTTATTTAAGACGTCTCGAATTCTGAGTCAACGTAAATTATTCACAAATTACAACATGAGACTTTCGTATGAGTATCCAAGTGCACCGTGCATTCATATCATATGTACACTAATAATATTGCAATTTATTATGCTAAAAAATACAATTTATTTATACTGATCGTGCAACTATTTTTTTTATTAATAATTGCAGATTTAATGTAAATAAATTACATCTTCCAATATAATATAACAAGATACGTGATTTTAAAATACGCTATAAATCTACTATGCACCATAAAAGACTTGGGGTATGTTTGTTTCGAAACTCACCCAAATGGACTTAGAACTTTGAAAACCACGTCCCATTATAGTTTGAGATTTAAAATTAAACTTCAAAATCCTATCCTATAAAGTACACTTACACGTCTATTTTTCACAAAATTCAATACAATCACATCACTAATTTTCTCACTTTTAACACAATATAATAATACTACATCAATCATTATTAAGAGTCACTCTTCTGTGCACCCCATGCACCAATAAAAAATGGTGCACTCTAAACCCTAACCCCTAAATAGTAAACCTAAATCATATTTGAACCATTTAGATCGGGTGAACCATGAATCACTTGGACCGAGTGAACCGTAAACCACTCGGGCTGGGTTTGGGGTCGGATCGGGTATTAAAAAAAAATAAAAAATAAATCTAAAACTAAAATTAAAGTTAAAAGAAAATCGAAATTAAAAAAATAAAAAAAAGTACTCCCTCGGTCGAATTCTTTAAGGCCTTCTTGCCATTTTTTTTGTTCCAATCTTTAAGGACTATTTCCTAAAATGGAAATACACTTTGTCACTTCATCACATAAAATACTAATAAACAACTCTTTTTTACCCCAACTACCCATCACTTTATCACTTTATCACATAAAATACTAATAAATAACTCTTTCTATCCCCAACACTTTATCACTATTCTCATAAATTCTTATGAACAGTCAAAAGACCTTAAAGAATGTGACGGAGGTAGTAACTAAAAAAAATTAGAAAAAAATTAAATTGTACCAATTTTATTGGTGCATGTGGTGCACAGAAAAATTTGCCCATTATTAAACATTGATTTAACGTAAAATAAAATCTCACCCTATCAAAATCTCAAAACAAACATATATTTTTTACTATTCACCAAGACTTTTAAATCCATAAAATTAAATTTCGAAATCATGACTTCCACACACCTAAATCCCGAAACAAACATACCCTTAGCGTTACAACTTACAAGATAACGAGGAGTGCACATGACTAGAGAACAAAATAAAAATCTAAATTAAAGAAAAGACCCTCGAAAGTAGGAACAGTAGCAGGGAAAACATAATAATAATCTCGTGTTTATTTAATCAATACAAGTCTCTGTATACCGATATTATCAAATCAATACTATACAATATCAAATTAAACGAGACAAAAATAAACAAACATACCAAAGAATATGTTAACCCAAAAAAAAAAAAATCAACAGTAGTTTCGAGAAACAGAAAATCAATCACCACGGAAAGAGAGAGAAATTCAAATCGAGTCCTAACAAGGAATCTGCTTAGTAAACCACTTCATAATCGAAAACGGAGCCTTGATTAACGAAATCGCTAACTCCACAATCACCGTCACACACAGGCAACACGGGCACAAGCAACTCAGCAAAATTCTGCACTCATCAATTTTTCAATTTCAAAAAATCAATCACCAAATTCAACAAATTAACCGTTTCAGAGTTCAATTTTCGGAGAAGAGGGAGACGTACCCGACGATCCAGATGACGACGCCGACGATTGAAAGGAGAAGGGCGACGAAGGCGAAGGGGAGTCCTAACAGAAACCCTAACGGCCGGCATCTGCAGTCGTCGTCGTCGTGCGACATAATCGACGATCTGTGAACTCGATTTGGATTTGTGCTTGCTGTTGGATGGAGATATTTTCTCTCACTAGATTTGGGGGTTTTGCGTTTGAAGAAGGGAGTCAATAATTGGGAGGGGTATTTAGGATTTAAAAATTACGAAGGACGTTTCAATTTTTTTTATGCATAATTTTTTATTATTTAAAAAAATAAAGAAATTTTAAATAATAATAATTTTTATACATTATAATAAAAAAATTATTTATAACAATGATAGATTTTATATAGAATAACGACAATATTCGAATTCACCATCGCACAAATTTTTGTCCGATACCATCTCTATCGGAGTGTTAAATTTGAACTTAAACCTAATTTGCAACCATTTTAACCTTCCATGGAGATTTAAATTTGAACTCAAAATACCATAAATGTCAAGTTGGTGATAAATTTCTCATTAAGTTTGAACTCAAACCACTTTTTAGCATTTCCTTTTGTTTTGCATTTACTAATATTTATTATTTTAGTATTATTTTTACTTAATTTATTTTTTTTCGAGCACATTTTAATTTTGAATTAGATTTATTATTTAAGTATTTTTAATCTTGGGCAAGTTATTTGGGTCTCATCTCAAGAAAGCAAACGTCTTGAGTCTTGACTAGTAATTACGTTAGAAAAGATACGCATTATTAGATTGTGACATGACGATATATATCAAATAAAAAATATCGTTTTTTTTTTTGACAAATAATAAAAAATATCGTAAAAGAATGCATTATAGTATTATACCTTAAATTAATGAAACTTGATCACATGTCAAGTGTGGATAACTTAAGTGGTTAAAGCTCCACCACCTGAGATCTTGAGTTTTCGGGTTCGAGACACTGAAATATAATATTTATTTCCTCTTGTGGTGGTCCCCCTCTTGTTGGGTTGCGGTTTCTGTTGCGGTGCGATTACGGGTGGTCTCCCTCTTGTGGTGATTGCGATTTCGATCTACAGCGAGATGAAATGATGTTGTCATGTGCCCGATAATTAAAAAAATTGTTGTAATTGATTACGATAGAAAACTATTGTAATAAATTGGTTTATTAAAAAAAAAAACCTTGATCACATGGCGCGTTGAATATTTATTGCAAAAATAATAAGATAAGTACAAACACTCTTCGATGCGGACTAATTTAATTTCCTCTTGATCATTTGACGATATAACTTCAAATATATTTCCTTCAAATATATTTCTTATTTTAATATGACAACAATAAATTAAGAGTTCTAGCTGTTTGACGCTGGAACAAAGGGTTCAATTATTTATGGTTACCTCCATCAATTTATTTTATTTTATAAAACAAACCAAGCATATGATTTTCTATAATACAATTTTTGGGTTGGGATTTGATGAACGAAGGGATAAACTTATGGTATAGGCAGCAATTTAGGTTAAATTTTGTATTCACGGTGCCTTTTATAATCATGCAATTTGTTCACTGAAAGATGCAATTTGTTTGCATTCGACCGTGCAATTATTAATGTGAAAAAATAGTTGCACGCACGATTCTGTATAAATAAATTGTATTTTTTAATATAAAAAATTATATAATTTCAAATAGTATTTACATGGTACACCTGGATACAAATAAGAACCACTCAGAAGTTTAAGAATACTTTTCCTTTTTTTCCATATAAATAGTTTTAACAATTTCGCACACGAAATGCAATTAGGATACTCTTTTTGTCTTTGAAAAAAATGTCATTTGAAACGAACTTCTGGATCCGTTTTTGCCTACACGTACGCAATATAAAGACAAGATGAGTAAACAATGTATATTATTGTAGCTTCGAAGCCAAGCTTGAACAAAATGACAACAAAAAAATCCAATAATAATTATTACAAATTTAACGAGATGGTAGCGAATTTGGAATTTTCCTTTGAATATGACAACGAAAAGTATTAATTTCCAGCTGGAACAAAACCTGTGTTGCTGAACACTCATAAAATAGAAATAACACACAATACTAACACCATCATAACATTATTTTATTTTCAAAATTGTCATTCAAATCTCTTCTTTATTTCAACTTAAACCCACTAAAAGTCAACATCTCCACCTTGAATTACCCACAATACCCCTTATTTATTACATTCAAACTCACTTTTCACTTTTCTCCTTAGTTTGCGTGCCGTTTTCAGTGTTGCAGTCCTCTTGGGACGGAGGTAGTATAATAATCGAATAATGTAATAATTAGTTTATATTTTTTCTACTCTTTAACATTTTGTCTAATATTTGAATTTTACGTTCTTCTTAAATTATCTTAATCAAATTGAACACAAAAATCAAGATTCATTAAGTCATTTGATCTTCTTATTTTATGGGATAGGTCACTTGTGAACAACGACTGTGAAATTTATATTATTACATTTATCAATTGATATCATTATTCTTATAAATTAATATCATAGTATATATATCATTTTATAAAAGTATATAATAGCTAGTATCAGTCTAACAGTGTAATGATATTAATTTTATACAATGAATAAGTTTAGCAAAATAATGAGTATTTTATATTGATTAATTATTTCTTATCGATTTCGATAATGTAGTCTTTTAATAACTTTGATTATATCACAAAAATTAATTGGGTTAAAATTTTGGCAAAAATGTCGAAATTTTCACCCAATTTCGATTTTTAATTTCGAATTTATTTGGAGCAGGTTGGAGCCGATTTTTTTCTTTTTTTGGAACAAAGATCGTCAATTTGGCTTGAATTTGTCGAATGCTTTTTGTATTTGGATAGGAGAGGTGCACTTAATAAATTAATATGAGAAAATACGGATTTGATATGCAGTGGACACAAACTTATATGTTCACCGCTTATGTGGCGCCCCACATACGCAAGATCCCACATCATATAATTAATTTCTTTAATTAATTCAATCTTCTCATTAATTATATAAATATGAACCCTAAACCATGAACCATTCGGGTCGGGTGAACCATGAACCACTCGGGCCGGGTTCGGGCCGGTTGGGTCCGGGTTGCGTAAAAAAATTAATTATATAAACCTAAACCCTAAATTATGAACCCTAAACCATGAACCATTCGGGTCGGGTTTGGGTTTGGGTCGGGTTGAGTCCAGATCGGGTAAAAAAATTTAATATAATTAATAAAATTGAGTAAAATATGAAATATATATAAATGAGAAGATTGAATTAATTAAAAAAATTAATTAAATGATGGTGGGGACCTTGTATATGTGGCGCATTATATAAGCGGTGGACATATAAATTTGTGTCCACATACGGACATATGATCAAATTCGTAAGAAAGTAATAGTGTAAAAAGTATTTCCGACTGTTTTTTTAAAAAATGATAGGGGGACTTACTAAAACGGGCGGTACCAATAAACATGTGATATAATTACTAAAACGGGCGGTACGAATAACCATGGCCTTACAAAGTTATAGAGAAATCCAAAGACATTATTAGCATATTATACAAGTGGGCTAAAATCTGGGTCTTAAGACAGGTTAATTTTTGAAGGCCCAAATAATTTTGCAAACGGAATTTTGTGGGCTAAGCAATCAATTTCTCAACTTGGCCAAGTCTTAACGTAAAGTCATAAGCCATATTTTAAAATAATAAATTTTATGGGAATATTTTAAAATAGTATTAATTATTTTATAAAAAATATTAATCGCGAACCAATTACATAATAAAATGTCTTAGCTAGATAAGACCACCTCGGGTTATTATTTACTTATGCTGCCTTTATCAATCGATATCTCGTGTTTCATTATTTTTGTTATAAATTGCATGATCAATGAGCTAATTAATCAAACAAAAAACTAAAATAGAACAGAAAATGAGGTCTCGTTTAGGAACACAAGCAATAGTGATTAGAATAGTGAGATACATTGCACGAGACTACTCTATGCAAAACCCAGTGCACAACAAATATCTACAAATCAACTCAAAAATGCAACTAAGGTGCATGTTTAAAACATGCAGTTTATTTTAGTAAAACACTTGCATGTAAACTGTATGTTCCAGTGAAAATAATTTATGTAAAAATACATTTGAATTGCACGGTGTACCCAGTGTGTACAATACTTTACCCTTCTGAAAACTTGGTAAAACAAGTACCATGTAGGGCTTATCGGAAAGGACTCCCTCGTGTAAACGACACAGTTTAACATAAGTTTAAATTTAGGCAAAAATCAATATGAGACTGTTCACAAACTAACACAAATTAACACACACCTCTTCCAAAATATTAAAGTGTCGTTTCCAAATTATGCTCCACCCTAGCATGAGATGATATCACGTAAGACCTACTCTGGAACTTAGTGATGTTGATTATCTGGCCCTTCAGGTGCCTCTCTAGTTATTTCAACCATTACTCTCTTTATCTTTCGAAATTCCAACTCTAATTCGCGTATTTTCGAACTATCTATCCTCCTTCTTACATATACGGGGCTCGAAAAACTTGAAGCCTCTAAAATATCTGCATTTGAAAACACAACTAATAAGATCATCATTACTAACATGAAGATTTTTGTGGAAGTTGAAGGTGACATTTTTTTTTTATGATTTTGCACTAAAATAGAAAAAGACTGGGATATTCTGGACTTGGATAAGTACTAAAACATCAAGAACATTAGGCCATATATATAGTAGAAATTTTGGATGTGTACGTAATAGAGTTGAAGAAATTAAAATATTTATTCAAGAGAGACAAAAACCATGCTATTAATCAGAAAATCCAAGAAATTTCTGTGTCTTTGTTAACAAATGGAATTATATATTTGTGAATTGTGATCCCCACTCTGCTCTAGTGTCTTATCACTTATCAGAACCCAATTATCTAATTATTTTTTTTTACATATTTATATTGTAAGATTCTTAATTCAACATTATTAATTAATAATTCATGCCAATGTTGTTGTCTAGTCATCGATCTTGTCGATTAATTAATGAGCTTATCATAGGGGATGAATCAAATTTGGATAATAGGGGATGAATCGAATTTGGATAGAGTTGGTATGCTTTGACATTTGGATAATAGGGGATGAATCGAATTTGAACACATATATATGCAATACAAGGAAAATTTCAAAATTAATCTTGTAACTTAGATCTATTCTATTTCTAGTCCCGTAAATTTTTTACTTTTTTAATATTAAATGTGTTAATTTTAATAATTTTTTATGGAAAAATTCAAATTTTCTCAAGAATTAACACCATGGGGCCACATGACTAATTTAAACTTGGAATTTTTTTAATTTATTGGTAAATTCGCCGGTTTTACCATGAGATGGTACTCATTTAAGATATTCCGATTTGACTCGTAATTAGTTCTTGTAGCACAATGTGTTTAATTAATAGTACTATTCAATTGAAGGATTACGTAGATGTGAGTAGTCAAATTGAAATATTAATAGAACTAGTTTTTTGTACAATCGTGCGTTGCACGGAAGTCATTAGTATTGCTATATTTTTTTATTTTATTAATTTTTCAATATCACTTCAAGTCATTGATTATAATTTTTTTTTACATATTAATTGGTAATTTAATCATGAAAACGTATTTATTTTTTGTTAAAATATATATTAGTTAAAATGAATTTTAATCAATTGACGTATTACATAGATGTGCATGAGTCGTCAAATTGAAATATTATAAGAATTAAGTGAAATTAGTATATAAATCTGGTTTTAAAATGAAACCTAATCACTGGGGGTGGCTATAATTTGCTCCACTTACTGGGTGTGCTTCAATCAATGATAAGAACGCAATGCCAAATATAATTGGTACCATCATCATCATTATCTAATAGCATAATACTCACTTTTTTCAGAAATATTTTTATAAGGCCATAACACTTTTCTCATTGGGGTCGAATCGCCACGGCCTAATCATTTGACTATTACATACTGAAAATAGCCAAAGGATGTTGTAATCTTTCCTAAAAGAATAACAACTTTGTAGGCAACATACACTTTTTTTAGTTATTCGTTTAGGCTAATTAAATTAGATTAATCCACCCAAGTTTAAAGTGCTGGATGACAAAAAGAACACGAAGGCGATAAGCTAGTGATCACTGAAACTTCTGAGATTTAATTTAATAACTTTTGCGAGCAGATAAAAACTTTTGTGAAATTTTTAACAATGAAATTCCGTATGCATAAAAGTGAATACGTATGCGTGACACTTGAAAAAAAAAAAGTTCACTTGAACCCATAATTAGTTCTTTGTAGCATAATATGTTGAATATTTAATTGATGTATTACGCAAGTGAGTCGCCCCACCAATATACTGGGTGCTCTTCAGTGTAGGACCGCACAGGACGCCCAACAATTTTTACACAATGATAAGAACTTATTGCCAAATTTAGTCGGTATCTATTAGGGAACAAATCACCACTTTCTTGATTTATTCCTTCATATATCTTTGATAACAAATTAAATTAATTATCACTACAAAAAAGACGGTGATTTCTGACGGTTTTAGCGACGGTAAAACGTCGCCGCTCTGAGATGTAGCGGCGGTTTCAAATGACAGTTTCTTGACCGTCGGAGAAACGAGGGTGGCTAGACTTTAGCGACGGTTATTGTGACACAGTCGCTATTTAGCGACGGTAAATAACCGTCTCTACTTATCGACGGTTTTGGCGACGGTTTTTGGGTCCGAACCCGGGTCAGAATTACCGTCGCTAAAGCCGTCGACAAGCAACGACGGTATATTACCGTCGCTGTTAGCGACAAAAAATATTTGTGTCTATAACCGTCGAAAACTAGTGACAGAATCGCGACGGTTAATTTCCATCGCTATTAGCGACCATAGATGTCGTCGCTAAAACCGTCAATAAACCGTGAATTTTCGAGGAAAAAAAGGGCTAGCAATGGTTCGAACCTGCGCCCGATGGGCGCCTGAGTGGCCACCGAACCACCTGAGCCACAGACCATCTTGAACCAAATCACCAAACAACTCATATATAAGCACCAAGCCTCCCAATTAAATGAGACAATTATTCGCTCCCATGGAGGACCGAACACAGGACCTTGGGCGCCTGAGCGGGGATCAATTCCGCTCGGGCACTTGCTTTCTTGCATTTACTTAATAAAATTAATTCTATATGTCCTAAAATTCATTTTTTTTACAATTTTGTTTTTAAATTCTTTATTTTAATTATCTTTTTTATTAATTCAATCACATTTTTATATAATTTTTTTTATATAAATTAATTTTTAAAATAAATTATAATATATTAATCTATAAACAAGTTATACTTTTCTATTTAAACAAGTTATACTTTTCTATCTAAACAAGTTATGCTTTTCTATCTAAACAAGTTATACTTTTCAATCTAAACAAGTTATACTTTTCTATGTAATCAAGTTATACTTTTCTATTTAAACAAGTTATACTTTTCTATTTAAACAAGTTATACTTTTCTATTTAAACAAGTTATACTTTTCTATTTAGTCAAGTTATACTTTTCTATTTAATCAAGTTATACTTTTCTATCTAAACAAGTTATTCTTTTCTATCTAAAAAAGTTATACTTTTCTATTTAAAAAAGTTATACTTTTCTATTTAAACAAGTTATACTTTTCTATTTAATCAAGTTATGTTGGGATATTTTTAGTTTTGATGAATTATGCCAAAACATTATCAACTTGTGTTATTGAAGCTAATTCTGAGATAACAAACAAGGGGGAACGAGAGAACAAATTGAGGGGGAACTCACGAAATCGAAGAAGATGATCGAGATCGACGAGGTCAGAGATTTAGACCGACGAGATCGGATGAAGTAAGATGAGTTTCGGAGTTAATCGACGAGCTGCGGCAAAATCAAGAAAAGAAAAAAGCTAAGCCGTGATTAAGATCGGATGACCGGATCGTAAGAGGAGGTTGCGGATCAAGAAGAGGGGGATGAGATCGATCAAGATCGGCGTGATCGAGATCGATATGAAAGATGAGCGGATGATCAAGATCGGGCGTGATTGAGATCGAGATGTGCTAAACCGATATGCTAACTCGATGTCTTAACTGATGCAGATAAACCGATATGGCCGACTGATCTTTATCTTGATCGATCATGTGAGCCGATCCGATCAAAGCGGAGAAGAAATCGACATCGTAAAACCGAAATCTACATACGGATCGGAAAGAAGTCATCGTAAGAGAAGTCATCTGAAGTCATATTCACCGAGAATCGGTAACGCCGCTGGCGATCGGGCTAGCTCGAAATGCTAGTGACCGAGGGTCGATTGTTCAAGACGGAAGAATCGAACTCGGTCGGCTGAAAGTGTCAAGATGCTCGATCGGACAAGGTCCGTCAAGAGAAATCGGTGAAGGCTCGGATAAAACTGAAGGCTCGGATAGAATCGAAGATCCGAGACTCAGAGAATCTCTGAATGATTCCAAGGCGAGGAATCGAGGAATATAAATTAGAATCGGTGACGTGGACCAATGAGAGGAAGACAACCCACTGAAGAAGCTTCGGGCCAGACTTACAAGAATAGTATGGATTTGAATGTGATTCTCTCCAACGGTAATATTCAAATCCACACTATAAATACAAGTTCTTCCTTCATTCTAAGGGTGGAAGTGAGAAATGTGTGAAAAACACCATTGAAGCTACAGAGCCAAATCATCCAAAGATTTCCACCATAGAACATGAGCAAGAAATACACGATATATTCAAAAAGTGTTCTACCCTAGATCTAAGCATAAATGCCATATCCTAAGCTTAGAGAGATTTTCCCAACCTTAGCATTGAGGCTAAACAAATGTAAAGGAAAATCTCACCCTAGTTGGAAACCAAACAAACCTTACCCAAACCAGTTGGTCGGATAAGTTTGTAGGTGAGTGTGAACTCGGTAAACATCTAGCAATCCCGAAAGGGAGGGTAGGCAATCCCGAGTGAGGGTGATAAGTCCCGTTGGAGTGTGAACTCGTTAAACATCTGTAGGCAATCCCGTGGAGGGTGATAAGTCCCGTTGGAGTGTGAGCTCGTTAAATATCTAGAGGCGAACCCGAGAGGGTGATAAGTCCAGTTGGAAGGAATTTCCCTAGGAAAAAGGAGAGTGGATGTAGGACTGGTTGTCCGAACCACTATACATTGCTGTGTTGTTTTAATGCTTTACGTTCTTATCTTGTTATACGCATCCGTTTATAAGCAAAACACAACACATGAGCTTAAAAAGATAAAAATTGGAAACACTCTGCCATCTCCTCTGTTTTATATGCATCGAACTTCATGTTTTGCTTCCGCACGCGCAAAATGGGTTTTTCGACATAAAAATCGGGACCAACAAGTTATACTTTTCTATTTAAACAAGTTATACTTTTCTATTTAAACAAGTTATACTTTTCTGTTTAACAAGTTATACTTTTCTGTTTAATCATGTTATACTTTTCTATTTAAACATGTTATACTTTTCTATTTAAACAAGTTATACTTTTCTATTTAAACAAGTTATACTTTTCTATTTAACAAGTTATACTTTTCTATTTAACAAGTTATACTTTTCTATTTAAACAAGTTATACTTTTCTATGTAAACAAGTTATACTTTTCTATCTAAACAATTTATACTTTTCTATCTAAACAAGTTATACTTTTCTATCTAAACAAGTTATACTTTTCTATCTAAACAAGTTATACTTTTCTATTTAACAAGTTATACTTTTCTATTTAAACAGGTTATACTTTTCTATTTAAACAGGTTATACTTTTCTATTTAAACAAGTTATACTTTTCTATTTAAACAAGTTATACTTTTCTATCTAAACAAGTTATACTTTTCTATCTAAACAAGTTATACTTTTCTATCTAAACAAGTTATACTTTTCTATCTAATCAAGTTATACTTTTCTATTTAAACAAGTTATACTTCTCTATTTAAACAAGTTATACTTCTCTATTTAAACAAGTTATACTTGTCTATTTAAACAAGTTATACTTTTCTATTTAACAAGTTATACTTTTCTATTTAAACATGTTATACTTTTCTATTTAAACAAGTTATACTTTTTTATTTAAACAAGTTATACTTTTCTATTTAAACAAGTTATACTTTTCGATCTAAACAAGTTATACTTTTTGATCTAAACAAGTTATACTTTTCTATCTAAACAAGTTATACTTTTCTATCTAAACAAGTTATACTTTTCTATTTAATCAAGTTATACTTTTCTATTTAATCAAGTTATACTTTTCTATTTAAACAAGTTATACTCTTCTATTTAAACAAGTTATACTTTTGTATTTAAACAAGTTATACTTTTCTATTTAATCAAGTAATACTTTTCTATCTAAACAAGTTATACTTTTCTATTTAAACAAGTTATACTTTCTATTTAATCAAGTAATACTTTTCTATTTAATCAAGTAATACTTTTCTTTAAACAAGTTATACTTTTTTTATTTAAACAAGTTATATTTTTCTATCTAAACAAGTTATAATTTTTTATTTAAACAAGTTATACGGGTCCTTGGGTTCGGTAGGTTGTCTCCCGTCATAATCGCGGAGACGCAACCCTACTCGTCTCAGACCTCTGTTACTTCAGCACCACATCCGCCACATCCGCAGCAGACGGTTGAACAGATTAGAGAGACGGTGATGGCCGAGCTCAGAGAAGAAAATCAACGAAAGTGGCAGCGGCTTGCATCCGCTCTGGCCGTTCAAATGGGTTGCTCACCGAATTATTTTCTCGACAACATTAATTTCGAGGACGGTGGCGATCGTGGCGGTGGTCGTGGCGGTGGTGGTGGTCGTGCTGGTGGTGGTGGCAGTGGTGGCAGCGGGGCCAGGGTCAGAAATGACGGTGGCGGTGGTGGTGGTGGTGGTGGCTTGGATGATATCGGTGACTTCGACCCTAATAATTTGTTTTTTTCTACTAATTTGGGAGATGATGAGGATAATTATTATCCGAATCAGTGATTGGAGGGATGATTTGAACAATTTACTTTTTTTTTTTTTAGTATTACTTGTTCATCGACACTTTTTTTTAATTTTTATTGTGAATTATGTATGCCTAATGTTTATATCGTTTATTTTTTTTCTATTGTTTATTCTTAAAGAAAATTATAACTTGTTTAGATAGATAGAAGACAACAAAATTAGGGCTTGAACTTCATCATCAAAATCAATCTCAACCGAGCTCAATTGGGCTATGATCATATTGAACTCGTTGAGATGGTTGGCTACCACAGTATCCTCTGCCATCCTTAGATTGAATAACCTCCGCATCAGATGAACCTTTTTCGCTGCAGACGGTTTTTCATACATCTCAGTCAATATCTCCAGCATCTCCTTTGTGGTTTTTTCTTTCACAGTATGTAGGGCGACGTTCCTGGATAACGACAGACGAACCACACTCATCGCATTCCTATCCAGCAACTTCCACTCGCCGTCCTTCATATCTTCAGGCTGTTCACCCAACGGTTGATACAGATCTTTACCGTACAGGTAATCCTCGATCTACAATTTCCAGAATCCAAAATCCATTCCATCAAACTTCTCAACATGCGATTTCCCTTCAGCCATCATAATTGCTCTCCACAAATCCCTTTAACCCGATGCTCTGATACCAGTTGTTAGGATTTAAAGCAAGCAATTATAGGATAAAATAATGGAACAACGAATTAAGGAACAAACAATTTGGTTACCTAGTTCGTCAGGAATGACTACGTCTGGGGGCACTACCAAACCAGGAGATTCACTATTTTCGTGTGTTTTTCGTACAAGAGGCAAATACAATGAGTCAAAAGTAATTAAACAAAGACTTGGGCCGAAGCCCTAATTCGCGCACAGAGCTGCGGAACCCGCTCGACCTGGGGCTTTGGTCGAGCGGTTCTGCTCGACCACTCCTCTTGCTCGAGCGCCTTGTGCGGTCTGGAATCTGAGGTGCTCGATCGAGCAGATGTGCTCGACCACATGCTTGGTCGAGCGCCTCCCATACTCTGTCTTCCCGATTTCACTCAGGCTCCAACAATCCCAACATATAAAAGTACTTGTCTTTTTTTTTTAAATATGTTAAATGGTTATGTTATGGTGATGGCCGGGCATATATGAAGTTTTTAATAGATGTAGTATAGCGTAAATCTAAACAATATAACAATAGACTTCATATAAAAATGGAACATTAGCCTCATTTTTGTTATTTAATTTAGTTTTTTAGGTTTTTCTTTAAGTTTATGTGTTTCCCAAAAGAGAGGTACCTTTTGCCGGGTAGGTAGAGGAACAAAAGCTATGAACAATATGCGAAAACTGAAATAATTTTTCTGTCAACAACAAAGGTTACTGTTGGAAAAGAGATGGAGAAACAGAAACGTTGGTTCGAGGAATTCAAATGTTGATTGATATGGGTGCCCAGAGAGCTGTGGTGCACTCTGATTCATAGCTGATTACCCAGCAAGTAGCAGGAACTTATGAAAGGAAGAATGAAAAAATGGCCAAGTACGCAGAGATGGTATAGAGGCTGAAGGACAAGTTTGTAGAATTTCGGGTGCAGCAAATCCCCGGAGATGAAAATAGAAAATAATAAGTTGGCAACCTCTGCCGAAGAGGGAACTGGTGGAAAAGTTACTCTGTTGACAGATGAGATCCAATTATTGACCCTAGAGGTGGGAGCTGTGGAGAATGGGAATGATTAGAGGATTCCTATCTTAATTTTTTTAAGAATAGGTCAGAGAATGGAAAGGGTATCCAGGAAAGTGTCGTATGCTAAATATTGCTTGATGGAAGATCACTTGTACAAGATATGTTTTCTATAAAGGCATTGACAGCTGGGTATTTCTGGCCAACTCTCATAAGATATGCTCGAGAGTTGGTTAAGAAATGTCCCAAGTGCCAGAGACATGGATCTCTAATCCATGTCCCAGCTGGAAAGTTAGGAGTCATGCATTCTCCTTGTCCCTTTGACAAGTGGGGAATTGATATTGTCGGAAAATTCCCAGTGACTTCAGGAGGAAGAGTTTTCCTGATTGTTGTTGTAGATTATTTTAGCAAGTGGGCTGAGGCAGTGAAAGCAGATTGCTTATATGGTCTGAGGTCCAGAGTTGGTGTCAAGAGATGAGAATTACTCAGAGATTTGTATCCGTGGCTCACCATCAGGCTAATGTTCAGGTGGAAGTCACTAATCAAACGATTATAGACGGAATTAGAACCAGGCTTGACAAAGCTGGTGGAGCTTGGGTGGAAGAATTGGATGCAGTTCTCTAGGCTTATAAAACAAGTCCTAGAGTTGCAACAGGGGAATCCCCCTTAATTCTGGTGTACGGGTCATCTGCGGTGACCCTGGTCGAGGTTAAGATGGAAACTCATCGAATTTTGAACTACGATGAGGCTCAAAATTCAGAGTTGAGAAAAGAGAATTTAGACATGATAGTAGCTGAAGAGCAGGAGATTGCTCGCCTTAAGAATGAGCATTATAAGAAAACATAGTTGCAGTTGGAAAAGAGATGGAGAAACATAAATTTAATTTAGATTAACTGTGCAAGTGTAGGTGAGGGAAATGGTAGATGAAGCAGATTGCTTATATGGGAGATGAGATGAGATGAGAAAAGAAATTATTCATTATCCTTTTATTTTATTTAGGGGAAATTGATTTTTTTATCCTGTAAGTTTGATATATTTTGATTTTGGTTCTACTAACTTTGGCGGTTTGATTTTTGTCCTATAACTTTGTAAAATTTGACTTTTTGGTCCTATGACCTGCTATCAAAGGTGGAATTTCAGTTAAATCTGACGTGGATTTTTTTATTTATTAAAGTTAATTACTCCTCGCCGAAAATTGGAGAGAGAAAAGTTAATAATCTGAAGCCCGCCACACATCTCTAATTTGAAGCAGCCACACCCAAAATCACAGAACAACCTAACTACAGAACAACCTAATCAGACGTTGGACAATTGCCATGCACTACAGTATTATAAACATACAAACACAGTATTATTAATTTAATGTCCAGATTTTCCCATGGGCCTCTTTCACCCCTTTCTCTCAATTTAATTTTGGCCGACCCAATTATTTCCACATTTTTCAACATACAATACAGTTGGTCAAATTTTGGTCCCATTTTTGCTGAAAAATTGAAAATTTTGTCGTTTTCGGTCATGCGCAAGCCACGTTCCAATTAAATTTGGAGATTTCCAAACTCGTAGCTAACGTGGATACTGACTGTCACAATAAATATTCATTTTTTTAAAAAACATTAGAAAGAGCATGAAAATTATTCCTAAGTTGTAGAAACAATTATTTTTTTCGTAACAGTTAGCGTCCACACCATCTCCCAATTTTAACCGGCACGTGACTTGTGCGTAATTCTAACTTTACTCGAGTGAAAAAGGCATGTTTATCAGAGTTTCAGGTGAAAATAAATAACTATATATAGTTAATTAGAGTAGAAAAACACATAAACTTTTTTATTGAAACTTTTGAGGATACATGTAGTAACCCCAATTATTATTGATACAACAACACAACTATAAACAACAACAAAAAAAAAATACCATGATTAAATTAAAACACACTTCAAACAAACAATTAGGAGAAGGTAAATGAAGACTGCTTTTGAATGGATGTCGTGATTGGGATAAAATCCTTCCATGACATCTTCTGATCAGTAGGTCCCACCTTTCTCCTTCAAAATGATGATTTTCAAGAACGTTTCCATCTGTATATGTAAAAAATAAAATAAGTTCAATTAATTTACAAAACCTCAAAGTCATAAAATTCAACAATAATTTAAGAGTGTTGATGATAATTGGAAGAGTTGGAAAAGCAATAAGCGAAAAATAAAATTAATTACTTCATTGGAGTAAAAACTGAAACAACTTTTCCGTCAATAACAATTCCGGAAGAAACATAGTTGCAGTTGGAAAAGAGATGGAGAAACAGAATTTAATTTAGAAGTGTGAGTGAGGTGAGGGAAAAGGTAGTGGAAGTAGACTACTTATATAGGGGGGGATGAGAAATTATTCATTATCTTTTTATTTTATTCATTATGGCTCATCTGTTGGATAATAGTGCCTAATATATGTTTTTAATTGTAAATCTAGAAAATATATAATTGTAAACTATATCTTACAATAGCGTGAGTCACATTAGCAAGCTACTAGTCAACATATTTGGTCCTAAGAGATTGATTCCAAAATAACTTTGGTCCCTAAATTTTAAAATGGTCATATTTTGAGCAATTTCAACCCAACCGTTATATATATAATTAATATGAATTAATAAATTTTAAATATTAATTGCAAAATTATATATTTGTGACTAGAAGATACAACAAGTATTTTTGTAAATTAAATCTCAAGATTAAGTGCACACTACCTTTTTTATTAAGTTTTAGCGAACAAGTTTTTTATTAGTATTTGAAATGATAAAGTGGCTTTTAAGGAGGGGTATAATAGATATACATCTCCTCTATTAAATGTCTCCTTAAAAGTTACTTTATTATTTTTAAAAACTAATAAAAAAATCGCTCGCTACATGAGAAAATAATAACGGTGCATGTTATCCCAATACAGAGTGAGTAATATTTTATGTAAAATTTTTGATATATATATATATATATATATATATATATATAATTATTATAAACTATTTATATTAAGAGTGTTGATGATAATTGGAAGAGTTGGAAAAGTAATAAATATACTTACTTCATTGGAACAGAAATGGCACGATGAGACATAGTTGCAGTTGGAAAAGAGATGGAGAAACAGAAATTTAATTCAGATTGGTGTGATCGAGGTGAGGGATATGGTAGAGGAAGCAGATTGCTTATATAGGTGTGGAAACATCTCCAAGCTGGCGAAATTATTCACTAATATCTTTTTATTTTATTTATTGCTGATCAATTGGATAGGTGGTCGTGGCCTAGTTAATTTAATTAGGCAGCCAAGATTGAATAATCATTTTTTTATTTATTTAATGCTGATCAATTGGTGGGGTGGGCGTGGGCCTAGCTAATTTAATATAAAAATTTGTATAGATCTGGTTTATGCTATAAACTTTTTTTTTTAATTCATTGCATTTGATCCTACCCAGGATATAATACGGGTTAAATGTAGTGGTTTAGAAAAATGAGTTGAAAATAAATAAAATAGGTCAAATAATTTAAGTTCATAGCATAGATTTTATTCATATCTTAATTTAATTAGGCAACTAACATTATTGTTTATGGTTGATTAGTTGGAGTAGCAGATAAAAATAGAGGAAAAATAATATGAAATAGAGAGAATTGTGTTTTTGTTCATACAATAATACCTTTTTTTTATAGTAGTACTTTAATATTTATATATTATTTTACAATTTTCAATATCTTACACGTGTTACTATAGGACAAGTATGTTAACTGAAAAGGGAGAATATGTGTTACTTGTTCTTGCAGTAATAGATATTTGTTCTTATAGTAATACATATTTTCCCTTTATATATATATATATAGTAACACAGACTTGAGACAAATTTTCCTATATAATAATTATTTTATTTCATAGAAGTGTCCCACATTATTTTATTCGATTAATAATTATTTCTCTGAAAAATATACATTATATGGTAGCGTGGATCACGTCAGCAAATTGCTACTACCCATGCATAAAAATCAATAACAAAGTCTTGTACTATATCATGTGCACCATGCAATTCATATGTATTTTTTAAACGTGCAATTTGTTTAATTAAAACATTCAATTTGTTTTGCACTTAACAAGTTGAATGTTTCAGTGTAATTAAATTGAACGTTTTAGTGAAATGAGTTGTACGTTTCAAAAATATAATGCACTTTAATTATTTTAATCAAAATATATAATGCACATGCAGGGCGTCTCCATTAGTAGTATGAATAATAGTAGGAAATGTAATTTTGTGCATCTTTCTCATCTTACAAGCATCACAAAATACATCTGAAGGAGTAAATATTCAATTCATTCAACACTCTAGACAAGGTAGCTGAACAAGGATGGCCTAACCTCTTATGCCATAACGCACTCTTATTCACATGATTAGTAACTACTTTTTTTATACTTAAAAAAAAATAAAGAATTGCTTATGGATATTAAATTTGTAACAAAAGTAATTATGTCTTTAAATGATGAAGATTGCCTACCATTTGCTTATGGATTTTAAAATTTTGAATAGGTAAATAAATTGCCTACGAATTTACCTACATACTTTAGAAATCATAATAGGTAAATAAATTACCTACGAGCAAAGTGCCTACACTTTTGTAATTTTTGTAGACAAACTTATTTACCTATGTAAATTACAAATGTGTAGGCACACTTTGCTCGTAATTAATTTTTATTGAATTATTAGGATTTCTAAAATTCATAGGTAATTTTCACTATTTAAGAACAAAATTACTTTTGTCGCAAATTCCCTAGTTATATTGACAAATTCCATAGGCAATTCTTTATTTTCTTATAGTGTATTAACAGCGAGTTGGAATCACAAATAGTCTCATAATTTTGGCCTCAAATAGACTAAAATTCCATAACTTTTTTTGTTGTCGATTTAGTCTCAATATTTTTCATAATGTCCAATTTAAGTCTTAAGTTCGTCGGAAAATTCAAAACTATGTCGTTTCGCCGATTGAATTTGGGAATTTCTGTCCGCGGGTGTCTCTAGACTGCCACATGTAATTTTATTTATTTTTAAACCTGGAATTACGGGGTCATAGAATCAAATCAATTCTTTTTAACTCTATGACTTGTAATTGTATGTGTAAAAAAAAATATTATATGTGGCAGTCCAGTCACACCCGCACCCGGAAAACCCTAAATTCAATCGACGAAACAACATAGTTTTTTAATTTTTCGGCAGACTTTGGGGACTTAAACTGGACATTGTCAAAGATACTAGGACTAAATCGACGATAAAAAAACATGAGACTGAATCTATTTGAAGTTAAAGTTATGAAATCATTTGTTAATTAAACTCTATTATCAGCTAACAACAATAAATAGTAATGTCGATTACTACCAACTACAATTTCCCTACTACTATATCTAAAAACTACAAACACTATTTAGAAGGTTACTTCTAACTACAAAGAGACTATAATGCCCTTTCTTATATTTTTGAATCCTTTAAATATTTTGAATCACATTCCCCCCCCCCCCCAACCTCTTCCTATTTTTTTGAGCCCTTTTTCGACCTTCGCTTTTAGACCTCTCTTTTTAAGACTCTTTGCTTTTTGGGCCCTTCATTTTTCGGGTCTATCTTTTTCGGGCCCTTCACTTTTCAGGCCTCTACATACTTGCTTCGGGCGGGCAAAAAAATATGAACATGTTCAGTTCAATTTTTGAACAAAATACAATATATTTATGAACATAATTTCAATTAAAATCCAAATATCAATCAAACTAATATACCTAATTAATATATATTAACATATTAATAGAGTTCCAAAATAATCTTGAATCAACAAACCGTAAAAAAAGTTTAAAACAAACAAAAAGAACTGAACATGTTCAGTTCAATTTCTGCACAAATAACATATATTTCTGTACAAAAAAAAATCGAACATGTTAGGTTTTTTTCTTGAACATATTCAGAAAAAAAACTAAACATGTTCAGGAAAAACTATCCGTTTTTCAAACCTATTCAAAATTAAAAAGCATCCAGAAAATTAAACAATACACATTCAAACCAAATCTAAATCCACATTCAACTCAAACAAAAAAACCACATTCAAACTAAAACCACATTCAATAATCCACATTCAAACCAAAACAAAATCCACATTTCAAAACCAACCCAACAATTAAAAAATAAAGCAATTAAGAAAGCACATAACCCCATTCCACAATCAACATCAAGTAAACCACACCAAAAACACAGTATTTCGAATTCAAAAAAATCAAACTACACTACTAAAAATTAATACCCAAAATCACATAAATCAACAACACACACAACATCCAAGCACAAATACCAACACTATAACTCAAATCCACAAACGAATATGAATGTCCACTTTATTTTCAAAATGCAGTTCTTTTTCCTATCTTCACCTTCATCGGCGTCTTCAAAGGAACGTTGTCGCTGTCTCTCGCCGCTTCCACAATTTGAAAAACACCATTGCCAATTGCAACAAAAGAGGAGGGGGGGAGGGGGAGGGAGAGAGAGAGAGAGAGAGAGAGAGAATCATCTTTTCTATTTTCATATCCGGGATTTTGTCAGACTCGAAATTCGACAAACTTGTCCTTGACCTCCGTACCATCTCTGCGTACTTGGCCATTTTTTCATTTTTCCTTTCATAAGTTCCTGCTACTTGCTGGGTAATCAGCTGTGAATCAGAGTGCACCACAACTCTCTGGGCACCCATATCAATCAACATTTGAATTCCTCGAACCAACGCCTCATACTCGGCTTTGTTTTTCGAGGCTTTAAACTCAAATTTTACAGCAAACTGTAATTCCTCTCCTTCAGGGGGTATGATCTTTCTTGCATTTTAGGTCCATTGCTGCATACCCAATGCACAATTGTGATAGATTTAGACGAAATACCTTCTCTATCATGACAGGGAACCCTAGCGAAAGAAAAATTGTGTTCCTCTCCTCAATATATTGATCAAAGATGGAGGTTCTCAGATTTCCATTGCTTCCATAATCTCATTCTAGTAAAGTAACAACCTATATACATTTCATTGCATTCATAGCTAAGTGTAGCATTTTTGGATTAGATTAATGAATTTATGGACCTCTTTTTAGTATGAAGAAAAGAGGCACACTTATGAATGCAGACATTGTTATTTCCTGTCATTTTTTTTCATTTTTTGTTTCAAATCTAAAGAGAGTGTTCGAATAAGGTTTTCAAAAAAAAAGATTGTTCGAATATTTAGAAGACGGATGCTCTTCTTCATGCTCGTGTTTGACGTGTCATATATATGAATACATTTTCATTTATGACTAACACTTGGGTGTACTAGCTGCACCGTGCAACTGGTACACCATTAACATTGTTCAACGAAAACAATTAACAATTTTCAGCAAACAATACAAAAAAGGCAGTGATTTACGACGGTTTTAGCGACGATAAAAACCGTCGCTACAAGATGTAGCGACGGTTTCAACGACGATTTACTGACCATTGGAGAAACGAGGGTCTCTAGACTTTAGCGACGGTTATTGTGATACCGTCACTAAATAGCGACGGTAAATAACCGTCTCTACTTATTGACGGTTTTGGCGACGGTTTCTGGGTCCGGACCCGGGTCAAAATTACCATCGCTAAAGCTGTCGACAAGCAACGACGGTATAGCGACGGTATATTACCGTTGCTATTAGCGACCAAAAAATTCATCGCTATTACCGCCGAAAACTAGTGACGGAATAGCGATGGGTAATTTCCGTCGCTATTCCGTCACTAGTTTTCGGCGCTAAAACCGTTGATAAATCGTGAATTTTCGATAAAAAAAGGGCTATCAATGGTTCGAACCCGGGCCCGATGGGCGCCCGAGCGGCCACCGAACCACCCGAGCCACGAACCATCTTGAACCAAACCACCAAACAACTCATATATAAGCACCATGCCTCCCAATTAAATGAGACAACTATTCATTTCTCATGGGGACCCGAACAGGACCTTACGGCGTTCGAGCGAGGATCAATTCCGCTCGGGCACTTGCTTTCTTAATTTTACTAAATGAAATTAATTCTATATGTCCTAGAATTCATTTTTTTTTTACAATTTCTTTTAAAATTCTTTATTTTAATTATCTTTTTTATTAATTCAATAATTTTTTTATATAATTTTTTTATGTAAATTAATTTTTAAATTAAATTATAATATATTAATCTATAAACAAGTTATATTTTTCTATTTAAACAAGTTATACTTTTCTATTTAATCAAGTAATACTTTTCTATTTAATCAAGTAATACTTTTCTATCTAAACAAGTAATACTTTTCTATCTAAACGAGTAATACTTTTCTATCTAAACGAGTTATACTTTTCTATTTAATCAAGTAATACTTTTCTATCTAAACAAGTTATACTTTTCTATTTAAACAAGTTATGTTTTTCTATCTAAACAAGTTATACTTTTCTATTTAATCAAGTAATACTTTTCTTTAAACAAGTTATACTTTTCTATCTAATCAAGTTATACTTTTCTATCTAAATAAGTTATATTTTTCTATTTAAACAAGTTATACTTTTCTATTTAATCAAGTAATAATTTTTTATTTAATCAAGTAATATTTTTCTATCTAAACAAGTTATAATTTTCTATTTAATCAAGTAATACTTTTCTATCTAATCAAGTTATACTTTTCTCTTTAATCAAGTAATACTTTTCTATCTAAACAAGTTATACTTTTCTACTTAAACAAGTTGTACTTTTCTATTTAAACAAGTTATACTTTTCTATGTAAACAAGTTATACTTTTCTATTTAATCAAGTAATACTTATCTATCTAAACAAGTTACACTTTTCTATCTAAATAAGTTATACTTTTCTTTAAACAAGTTATACCTTTCTATCTAAAAAAGTTATACTTTTCTATTTAATCAAGTAATACTTTTCTTTAAATAAGTTATACTTTTCTATTTAAACAAGTTATACTTTTCTATTTAATCAAGTAATACTTTTCTTTAAACAAGTTATACTTTTCTATTTAAACAAGTTATACTTTTTTATTTAAACAAGTTATACTTTTCTATCTAAACAAGTTATACTTTTCTATTTAATCAAGTAATACTTTTCTATTTAATCAAGTAATACTTTTCTATCTAAACAAGTTATACTTTTCTCTTTAATCAAGTAATAATTTTCTATCTAATCAAGTTATACTTTTCTATTTAATCAAGTAATACTATTCTATCTAAACAAGTTATACTTTTCTATTTAAACAAGTTATACTTTCTTTAAACAAGTTATACTTTCTATCTAAAAAAGTTATACTTTTCTATTTAATCAAGTAATACTTTTCTTTAAACAAGTTATACTTTTCTATCTAAACAAGTTATACTTTTCTATTTAAACAAGTTATACTTTTCTATCTAAACAAGTTATACTTTTCTATTTAATCAAGTAATACTTTTCTATTTAATCAAGTAATACTTTTCTGTCTAAACAAGTTATATTTTTCTATTTAATAGTGTAATAATTTTCTATCTAATCAAGCTATACTTTTCTGTTTAATCAAGTTATAATATTCTATCTAAACAAGTTATACTTTTCTATTTAAACAAGTTATACTTTTCTTTAAACAAGTTTAGGGTGTGCTTGGATGTCCTTTTGTCTTTTCATTTTTTAGTTTTATGAGAATTTTTTATTTGGATGAATAGTTATGAAAAATAAAAGTATGGTTGGATGTGAAAAAATATAATGATTAAAGTTGATGTGATATATATGTTGAAATGTTAAAAAAATTATTTTTGTTTTGAATACTTAATTAATATGATGGAATTTAGTTTATGTTGTTATAATTATTTTTTAATTTAAATATGTTAATTAATTTATTATAATTACGAAAATCAAAATTACATTTTATTTTTTAGAAAATATATAAAAACAATATAAATATTTTTCTCTTGTTATTTTCTTTATACAATGGATTTTTTTGAAATATATATATAAAAACTATTTGTAAATACAAATATAATTAAACTTCATCCGGTAAAAAAATGTCAAGCCCTTGATGACCCTCCTTATTGTTGTGTTCGATATAATAATTCAGGATTAATCGAACACGTAAGAGCGACACGTGTAATATTTATTAAAATAATCATGCCCGATGGACAAGTGTGCTCGTCGCTCGCCGACCAACCAAAGTTGCTCAACCAGCCTACCGAGCAAATAGGCATATTTTCCACTCAGATCAGGAAAGAGGAATTAAATGAGCTAAGTCAAAAGGACTCAGACAAACCTGAGGGCTCAGACAAGTCTGAGGACTCAGACGGCCAAAAGGCTCAGATATCCTGAGGCTCAGTATGCTCGCAACTCAGATATCCTGAAAGGCTCAGATATCCTGAGGGTCAAGATTTCGCGACTTCAGATATCCCGAGGGTCAAGATGCTCAGAAGACAAATATTCGAAGACTCGGGCATCCCGGCGGTCGAGTGCTCGACACTCAGTTATCCCGAAGACCCAGACATCCTGAGGGCTCAAATGATGCTTGAGAAGGACAAGATTCAAAGATAAAATTGACATGGTTAAAAGGGCGAACAAAGCATCTAGCCGGGCAAAAGGTCGATTTGGACGACCAAAAGAGTGTCTTACAGACAAGCAAGCGCAAAGATCAATCTAGAAGACGGAGTTGGAAAGGTGGCCGTATCACAAGAGTTCTTGCATGGCCCGGAGTCTCCAGCTCATGCTTGCCAACCCAGCTCATGCTTGTCGGAGTGCTATAAAAGGAAGAAAAAACAAAAAAAAGAGAAAGGTTCAGAAAAATTTCCGAGATAAAGTTACACCCACCCAAGAAATTCCCCAGAAAGGCGAGGTACAGAAAAATTCGAGTGATTATCCACACAAACAGAAACCCTAGCACTCATATGCTAACTCTCCAAATTATCTTCATTTGTATCGATTCATCTTCATAAGGTGTATCAAATATTGTACGTGTAAAGCTCGCAATACCACATCCTGGCTTGGTATGCCCCCAGAGTAGTCATTTCCACGAACTGGGTCAACAAATTCATCTTATTTACAGTCTATTTTACACGTGCATGTTTTGTTTGTGAGTTGTTCCCAAATTAGCCACATCATATTCCTCAAATAAAACGACTCGCGACAATTGGCGCTAGAAGGAGGGTGCTTCACCAAAAAACCAACCCATACACAAACCCTTAGTTAGCCGAGGTAGAAAAAAGAAATATCATGCCTCAATCTAGGAACACACAAACGGAGAGGTCGGGGCAAAGTCGACCTCATGACCGGAAAGAGGCTCAGCGCCAGCCTCATAAAGATCAGATAGGGGAGACCATCAATCTTGAGGATATTGCCAATGATCCCGTGACCACAACAAAGGCCATCACTTTCTTATTTACGAGTACGTGAAAAGAGAGGGCCGAAAAAGAGTTGGCTAAGTTAGAAACTCAAGAACATGAAGAACGACACTCGCGTACACCTGATAGCGAGCAAATTAAAAAAGAAAATCAAGCCAAGCGATAAAAAAAACCGATGATACGTCGATGATTTAATGCCTCAGGGGGTTAGACCTTCCGTTTGACGCTTTTGAGGCTCTCCGCCAAAGACCGAATCGGCAATAATAGGCGACAGGACCCAGAGAAGGAACAACCAATAAACATGCCCGCGCACTCAGATCTTCATGATCGTCAGCATGCCGAACAAAAATCAGCGGGAACAAAATTATCTATCCATCATTGATTGGGTAGTCAAGAACAAGCTTGTAAAGGGGGACTGCCCCATCACGAGCATGACCCACTGGGTCCTCATGATGGGGAAAATGGCCCGATCCAAGTCTGTCAGTTCCACAAAATTTGCGGAAATTCAGAAAGCCATCGAGGGATTACAGGCCAACCTGGCCGCAACCAAAGGCCACCCTCGGGCGAGCACAATACCTTGCTCGCCACTATCACTGGCGATCATGGCAGCCAAAATACAAGAGAAAGTGGCGAAGTCCCGACCGCCTATTCCCATGTTCGATGCTGAGTCTGACCCTCATGTCCATCTCAGCAAATACTCAGACTTTATGATCGCGATGGGGGCCACAGACGCAACGCAGTGCCGATCATTCCCCATGACTTTGGGTGATCGGGCACATAGATGGTTTTTTACTTTGCCCGCTGCGTCCATCACATCTTTCGCTCAATTGGGACAACAATTCTTGTGCCATTTCTCATCCATGTGTGCTCCCTCGGCGCCAAAACAAAGGTTGGCGCACTTTTCCCAACTAAGAGGTGAGTCAGATTGAGCATACATCGAAAGATTTGATAAATGTTTGTATGATGGGGCCCCAGTTGAAGAGGATGCCAAGATCCTCGCGGTGGTCGGGGGCCTGACTCTAAACACTGACATGTGGAAGGCCATGTATCAAGACTGGCCGAACACATATTCAGAGTTCCGAGAGCGAGCGGCCAAAATCATAGCCATGCAAGATTTGCTCGCCCAGTCACGATTGGGTTAGGAACCTACAACTAAGAAATTTTTTGGTAAGAAAGTGATGAATGAAGGGGGGTACAAACCCCCAGGCTCTTTCAAACCTTTCGAAGAAAGAGCAGAAGCAAACGCCCTATGAAGTCTACTGGGCATTTCAGCGAAAACTATTTTCAACCAAATCAGAGATCGGGATATGTTGGATTGGCCGAGAAGAATCATAATGGACAAGCATCGGCTCAATGCTTCCAAATATTATAATTATCACGAGTACATCGGGCACAATACAGAAGATTGTCGCGACTTACTTCGACAACTTTGGAAGCTATACGAAGATAATCGTCTTACCCAGTTCCTAAAAAAGCCGGCGAGCAGAGACTCCCGAACAGAAAAAATAGAAGACCGAAGGGGTAAACGTAAAGCCGAATAAACATCTGACAGTGATCCCGAAGAATCACGTAAGAGGTCTGAAATATCCAAAAGAGGGCCTCCTACTGTGGGAAGAGGTCGAGAAAGTCAAGAGATTCACATGATACGTCCTGAATATGGGCCAGTGGGTGGATGTTACCAGGCACCAACATTATCGAACAGACGAAAAAAGATGGAGATGCATGCCATGCAAAGCATCCATCAAGTGAAGGTGGCGAGCACATCAACTAGCACGCCACCCTCTCACCAAATTATGTTTTCAGATGACGATCTCGACGGAATAATAACTCCCCACAATGACTCCTTAACCATCAGTGCTCGTCTCCTCGGGTTGAAGGTGCACCGCCTCCTGGTTGACACCGGAGCTTATGCAAACATTTTGTTGGTCAACGCCCTTCACCAGATGGAAAAGCAAGTTGGGGACTTGAGCAGTTATATTGAACCGTGTGATCATACCATAATGGGTTTTGGGGAATCTGTAACCATACCCTATGGTATGATTAGGTTAGGAGTCGAGTTAGAATCAACTCTGAATCTGGAAATCCGACGAACTAGAATGCTAGATTTTGTAATCGTCGATGCTCCGTCTACTTATAACGGGTTCCTAGGTCGCCCATTTACTTAGGAATTTAAAGCGGCCTGTTCTACGTATTACTATTGTGTTAAATTTCCAACACAAGATGGAACAGGTAGCGTAAAAGGAGATCAGAAGAAAGCTCGAGATTGTTTGCTATCATGTGCACCAGAAAAACAAAATATCGTCAACATGATGGAGCAAACATGGGAGATTGGTGAGTCAAGCCAGCGAGCAAATGCCTCGCCTAAATATCTTCCGACGAACATAAGTTTGACGAGCACAGTTCCCCGCGCGAACACAGGACGCGCGAACACAGAATTCGGGATGGCAACTCATGTCCCAGATCTCCTAGATCAAATGAATATTGATCCGCCGAACGAGTAAACGGACCTAGAACCTCGCATAGGTTTCGAACCCATGGAGGTTGATGACGAACACCGGGGGTCCATTCAAGATCCTCGGTGGAAACAAAAAAGAAAGCGAGCAACACCTGTCAAACAACTAGAGTCCATCAACATTGACCCGAACAGACCTGAGTTAGAAGTGTTCATTGGTTCGGAATTACCTGAACCAATTCAAACAAAAATGATTGTTTATCTTCAAGCAAACTTGGATTTGTTCGCATGGTCGCACGAGGACATGGTTGGCATTGATCCAAAACATGCATGCCATTCCCTCAACCTTGATCTAATACAAACTCCAGTAATCCAGAAGCGCAGAAAGTTCAGTCCGGAGAAATATGGGGCCATGAATAGTGAAATCAAAAAGATGCTCGACAACAAACTGATTCGAGAAGTGGAGTGCCCAAGATGGCTTGCGAACCCTGTGCTCGTCTGCAAGTCGAATGGATCTTGGAGATTGTGTATTGATTTCACTGATTTAAACAAGGCATGCCCGAAAGATAATTTTCCGTTGCCGCATATCGATTATTTGGTCGATAATACAGCAGGACATGACCTCATGACCTTCATGGATGTTTTTGTTGGTTACCACCAAATACCCATGCATCCGGACGATCAAAAGAATACGGCATTCTGCAGTGAAAAGAATATGTACTGTTGGCAACGCATGCCGTTCGGATTAAAGAATGCCGGAGCAACATATCAACGTTTGGTGAACAAAATGTTCGACGAACACATCGACCGAACAATTGAGGTATATATTGATGATATTGTGGTAAAGAGAGAACACAAGGAAGACCACATCACCCACCTCGCACAAACGTTCGATATACTCAGGAAGTACAATATGAAGCTAAATCCGAAGAAATGCAGCTTTGGGGTTCACTCAGGAAAATTCCTCGGACATATGGTCAGTCAAAGGGGTATCGAAGCGAACCAATCAAAGATTCAAGCCATGCTCGATATGCAGGCCCCCAGGAGTGTGAAAGAGGTCCAAAAGTTAACCGGATGTTTAGCTTCCGTAAGCCGGTTTATATCACAAAATGGGGACAAATGCAAACCATTCTTTGATGCATTAAAGAAAGGGAAATTCCAGCATTGCCAAAATGCATTCGAATCATTGAAGCAGTACCTTGCAGATACTCAGACACTGTCTAAGCCTGTCAGCGAACAACTCTATCTGTATCTTCTCGCATCCGAACATGCAATCGGGCGATTCAGACGAATGCGCGAAGGACAACACATTTGCCCGTTTACTATGTAAGCCAAGTGCTTAAAGAAGCCGAGCTCCGGTATCCTCCACTGGAGAAATTAACATATGCTCTCGTAATGAGTGTTCGAAAATTGCGACCATACTTTTTCGATCACTCAGTCGAGGTACTGACCACATTCCCATTGCGCCAAGTCCTCCACCGACCAGATACTGCAGGCAGATTACTCAAGTGGGTGGTGGAGTTAGGGCAATTTGGCATTACGTTCGCCCCGCGAACAACAATGAAGGGCCAAGCTATGGCCGATTTCATGGTCGAGTTGACGTATCCACAAATGCACGAAAAAGCTATCGACCAACCATGGCATATGTATGTTGATGGCTCATCAACAAGTTCGAGAGCAGGAGGCGGCGTAGTTCTCATCAGCCCAAGCAGACAAACATTCACAACAGCCATCCGTTTTGATTTCCTAGCTACAAATAATGAAGCCGAATATGAAGCTTTGATCGCTGGACTACAGATGGCAATGATAATGGGAATCCAGAGGCTGATGATTTATAGCGATTCTCAGATAATCGTTTATCAAGTAACAGGCGAGTACGAGGCCCGAGGCGAACAGATGGCACAGTACCAGCAACTAGCGAAAGAGTTGCTCGAGCATTTCGAACAAGTTTTCATAGAACAATTACTACGATTGGGTAATTTGTTCGTTGATGCTTTGGCACGCCTGGCAACAGCAGAAGGAGTGACGAACACAACGGATATTGTGGTCATCACAACTTGTTCGCCATCAGTTCCCAGAGTTATGATCGCCCAAGTAACAAGCGAACAAGAAACTTGGATGACTCCAATCCTGGGTTACTTACAAAAGGGACTTCTCCCTGAGAATAAGGCACAAGCTACTCGCCTCAGATTACAATCTGCTCGTTATACTATCATAGACGAGCATTTGTACAAAAGAAGCTTCTCACTTCCACTATTGAAATGTATTACTCCTGAAGAGGGTCGTGTACTTCTGGAACAAATCCATGATGGAGTATGCAGAAATCATACAGGTGGGCTCGTCCTGGCACATAAAATAATCAGACAAGGTTATTATTGACCAACCCTCAAAAAAGATTCGCTAGCGTATGCTCGCATGTGCCACAAGTGCCAGGTACATGCTCCACTTATTCATAGCCCACCTGAAGAATTAGTATCAGTCTATAGCCCATGGCCATTTGCTAAATGGGGGATCGATCTGATTGGCCCATTTCCTATTGGCACGTCGGGAGTAAAATTTGTTGTGGTTGCCGTTGATTACTATACTAAATGGGCAGAAGCCGAGGCCATTGTCAAAATCACCGAACAAAGAATGTGGAACTTTGTTTGGAAAAATATCATTTGTCGATTTGGGCTTCCCCAATCATTAGTAACTGATAACGGCAAACACTTCGATGGAAGTGAATTCAGACAGAATTGTGCTCGCTGGGGCATAAAAAAGCATTACTCAACTCCGTATTATCCCCAGTAAAACGGACAAGTTGAAGCCGTTAATAAAATTATCAAGCATACCCTCAAGGCCCAGACTTGATAATTCAAAGGGGGGAGGATGGGCTGAAGAGTTGCCTGAAATATTATGGGCCTATCGAACAACTTTCAGAACATCAACTGCGGAGACCCCGTTTGCCTTGGCATTTGGTGCGGAAGCTGTTATACCCGCAGAAATCAAGATTTCAAGTCATCGAACAATGACTTTTGGAGAGCACATCAATGACCAGGCTCTCGCCCCGAGTGCAGACCTGTTGGAAGAAAGAAGGACGGAGGCTGATTTCAAGAATGCTATGTACAAAAAGAGATCAGAGAAGTTCTAAAACTCCAAAGTCCGAACACGCAGGTTCAATGTGGGCGAGCTAGTTTTAAGACGAGCAACGGGGGTATCAAGTGGTGTGTTCGGCCGAGCATGGGAAGGTCCGTTCAGAGTTACAGAACGTTTGCTAAACGGGGCATATGACTTGGAAGACCTGAATGGAGTCCCATTGTCCTACTCGTGGAATGCGTCAAATTTGAAAAAATATTATCAATAATAGCGAGCATAGCTGGCCGAACAAAGTCGTCCACACAGTTGAAGCGATCATAGTTGGCCGAACATAATGGTTGATGTAGCTAAAATGAACACAAATGGCCGAACATAATCAGCCATTCAGTTCAAACGAGTAGGACAATCCTGAAAGAAGAACACATTATGTTCGATACATATCTTTAGGAAAGAAATGCTGGCCAGCACTATCGAAAGATAGAAGATACATGTCAGAACGAGTTGTCAACCAGAAGATACGTGTCAGAACGAGTTGACAAGTGGCGGCAACCAAGCAGGGACGAGTCAATCTTTGAACATGAGCTGGCAAAAAGCTGAACAGATGGCAAAAGGGGGAGCAAAAGTAAGAGAGCCAGCACCAGCTAGCTGTGACAGCACTAGCTTGGGATAGTTCTATAAATAGGGGCATACTGATAGCTGAAAAAAGCAGAGAAAAAAAGATGAAGAAGAAAAAAGGAAAGATATTACAATTCTCAGAAGGAAGTTGGTTTAGTAGAAGAATCCAGCTCTCGATTCAGCAATCATTCAGCTGAATCGAGCATCTGTCCTGATACGAGTCTTTTACCCCATATGACATTACGAGCACAGGTTGAAGCTCGTTGCGGACTCAAGATGCTCGGCAGAGTCATGGTTGCCACTCCACTTTACTCACTGCTTATGCAGTAGTAAGTCACTAGTCCCCTATGCATCCCCAAAATCTCCTCCGAAGGGGAGGGATGTCATAGTGTCCGCTCGAAGCAATATGCGGACGCTGATGCTCAGGCATCTACTGGAGGGGACAGAATGGTGCGAGCTGAAAATTTTGCTTGCACCTGCTTTAGGCGAGCAGGTATGCGCACCACATGCTCATGTCCGCAGCAGCCCGCATAATCACAGCTTGTCCAGGAGGGACAAAAGCTTATGCTGCTGCTGCTTGAGCATGTTACTAAAGAAAGAAGGGTAGACAGGATGATGTGCCACATCCTTGTCAACATCAATTCCGCGGACAAGGTGAGGCCAGTTCGTGTCTACTCAAGACAAGCTTTAAATCCAAAACCTTAGTCTGATATCTATAGTTGTGTAATAGATAGTCTTCTTCAAATATGAAGGTTGTAATAGAATACAAAGTGTTGCAAAAAGAAAAAAATATATGTATTTTTGTTCGCTAAGATTTTCTAGTTCAAGTCTATTTGAGGTCGCACCTAAGCCGGACGGCCCGAACAAAGACGAACGAGCCTAAGTCTATGTTCACCTAACGAACGAGTTCGTACTCTGATTCCCGCAGCAAAAAGCGAGTATTGGGTACGCAGTCGCAAAAGATGACTCGTACTTACAGATACCCGTAGCGCAAGCGGGTGATGAGTGCGGGGTCGCAGCTAAATAAGACGGCCCTAGTACGAAGTGATCGCACCTAAATAAGACGATCGTGAACCAAGAAAGGAGGGGTTCATAAAGTAACCCATCTGGTCGTACCTAAATAAGACGATCAATGGATTGCAACGTCAATAAGACAATCAAAAATGAAAAAAGTCAGGAGCGGGCATAGGCAAACCCAATGTTCGAATTCATTCAGAAGAAAAGGGGCAAAAACTAGAAGGCAACAAAGCGAACACAAAGCAACAAAGCAAACATCAAGCAACACAAGTATCAACATTCATCCTCAACAATCAGGTTAGAGGAAACAGTTCAATATGCAATTCAACCATTCAGTTTCAAAAGTGTTCGAACAAAAGAGAAGAAATCAGCAAAAAATTACAAATATGGAAGACACTGTTCGAACACAACATGAAGAAGACAAAAAATTATACAACATATGTTCGACAAAACAGAAACTATACTAAGGAGCAAATTCATAATTGGGGGTGGACGGGATAGAGATGTCGAACAAATTATGCTCAGCCCCCTCAGCAACAACTCCTTCAGTATGGTCAGGAACAATATGCTCGCCAGGAAGTACATTTTGCCCGGTCACAGGGGGTTCCCTTTGCTCGGCCTGCACCTGATCGGACCCAGACTCAGTTAGGAGATTTTGGCCAGCAACACCAGCAGTATTCACATCGAGCCATCTTCCTCATCCAGGATAGGATCATCAACTTCGATCCCTCCAAGAAGAATGGAGAAATCACACAGATCGTTCAAATCTGACATCGGAAGGTTGCGATCTGGTGGATTATCGATCAAGTACTGCTGGAAACTCGATATGAGAGGGGCAATTTGTTCGCCAGTGAGTGCATGGCGAACAGATCGGATAGCATCGGCGAAGGCACAAATATAAGAGAAGTTGGACATGGAATCAACATACTCATCATTGTGCAGCCTTGAATTTTCGAGACCCAAACGAGTGTTGGTCTCCTCGGCAATGATGAGTTGTTGGCCTAGCACGTTCCTCTCACTTTCCATGGCCTCGACGCCAGCTCGGAGTCTACGAAGCTCGACATTCATCTCGCCCTAAGCTCTCCGAATGCTGATCACCTCCTCCTGAGAATGATTCAGTTCCTCCTTCGCCTGGCGAGCATCTTCCTGGGCCTGGCGAGCATTTTCCTGAGCCTGGCGAGCATCCTCCTGAGCCTGGCGAGCATCTGCTTGAGCTGAGGATGCCTGTCCCTGAGCTAACCTCAGTTCATCCTGAGTCCTGTTCAGCTCACCCGCCTTTTCTTCAAAATTCCTGATCAGAGCCAAGTAGTTGGCATGAAGGTTGGGGGACTCAGAATAAGCTTTTTCAAGGACGACCATAGACTGGCCCTGGAGTACCAAGCCAAGACGCATGTTTTCCAGAGGAGTGGGACCCGTGGTAGACTCTTCCAGATCAGTAGTCCATGCTCGAACAGGGGTCTGACACGCCTTTTGAACATACTCGGGAATGCCCGGAACCTTGCTAACACTCTGCGAGCAGAAGTAGTTTTTCAAATTGGGCATCAAGGGCGCCAACCTGCTCAACCTACACATACACCCGAGCAAATAAATATGAAAAAACGAACAGAATTAACCAAAGCAGAAGCAAAGCGAACAAAATGTACCTGTTCACACGAGCCGGATCCCATCCCAAGAATGATTTATCCTCAGGGGACCGAAGCTCAGGGTTCAACGGAGTCCATGATCGGGGTCCAACAGGAGGTGGAGAAGATGTGCCAACCTCCATTTCAACGATTTTCGAAACTGGACCGACCATGGAGGCGGCCGCTCTGATCGCCTCGGAAGTAGGGGTTTGAGTCACCCTAATGGCATCAGTGCTCGTCTGAGCCTGTTCGCTCGGCACGCTCGTTCGAGTTTGTTCGCTTGGCCCCTGCTCGCCGATTTCCACCCTCGGTCTCTTCGGCGACGGAGCTTGTTCGCTAGCCCCTTGCTCGGCCGAACGAGTACTTCTTTGCGGTCGGCTCAATTCCCCGGGGCCGGACGCGGATGCTCGACTTGCCCTGCTCGTCTCTCCTCTGTTTATTCGCTGAGCCTCCCGCTCATCTTGAATTCGAGCAAGCTCCTGTGGTCTTTTTCTCCGAGCCATCTCAGTATGTTCGGATGTACTCACAGCAACGGTCACAGTGGGGAAAGCTATAAACAGAATAATCCATTATGCACAAAAGGATAACAGCGAGCAAAATGGCACAAAGCTTATACAAATAAAAGAGGCGATCCTTACCAGCAGGATTAACAGCAACAAGATGATGAGGAGGCACGAACAAACCTTCTTTCTTCCTATGATCGGCGGTATTCAGGGTTCTCACAGATCGTTCCGAGCGAGACTCCAGATCAATTTGCCAAACGCTGCTAAAATAGCCGTCGTTGGTCTCCTTATCCGTCGCAGCTGGAATCCCTGAAATAAAGAGTAAGTTAAAATCAGTTCAAATTGAAGAACAAAAGACACAAAATCACTTACTTCGGTACACCCCGAAGTCAGTGGGGATGTCTAAATGAGCATTTGGTTCGCTTCCAGAAGCCGGGCTCTTCCAATCGCCCCCAACGAACCAAAATTTTTCCTTCCAATCACTGATTTTGTTCGGCACATCCTCAATAATTTTGCACTTGGCATTAGCTTGCATGAACAGCCACCCATTTTCACCCTTCGGACGGGTCAAGTGCACCAATCGAGCAAGTTCAGCTGCTGAGGGATAGTATCTTGGCTTCATTTTGCCGAACAAAGTCAGGAAACTTATAATCATGTTCCACCCATTCGGCTTCACCTGCGTGATGGTAATGTTCCATTCCACGAGCAAACGGGTGATGGCCGGATGGAGGGGGAATCGAAGGCCAGCTTCCATTGTGTCCAAGTTCACAGCGACACAACCCTCAGGGGGTTGGTCAGCCCGCTCATCAGGACCCGGAGCCCAGAAAAAGACATCTTTGGGGGTTTCGTAATTTCTATGCAGCTGAGCGAGCATATCTACATCAATTATGCTCGCTATCTTGCTCGCTGGGTACTCATTTTCAACCCTAATCCTATGAGGTTGCTCGGGCCAATCGAAACTATAATGAGCATTATACTCGTTATATGTTGGACTATGAGGGATACCAACAGGTATATCGAGTTCAGAATTTTGCTCACCACCTACCCCTATGTTCGATTCGGTTACATTCACAGCCGTCAAAATTTCCCCCCTCACAATATCATCATTCCTATCTACATCAACATTATCAACAGCCCTAGACCTAATTTGAGTTAGGGGTAAAGAATCGTCACTTGAATCATCCGAGAAATCATTACGGACCAAGTCCCTATCTAATTCATTTAGGGCTTCGTCGGAATCGGAGGAAAGAACGGCAAACAGTTGCCAAACTTGCCAACAAAATCCTGAATCTGAGACATTTGTCTTCTGCGCATTTGCGTCGCTACGGGGGATTCTACTGACAGAGGGGGAAGAAGAACTATGGTGGTCCGATTCTAGGGGAACAGAAGAGTTTGAGCAAAAGGCCATAATCGCAATAAGAGAAAGAATGCAGCGATTACCGGAATGATGAAGCCCTCACCGGAAATTTTCAGACACGGAAAAGATTGAAAGACAGAGCCAAAAAGAAGAAGGAAGGAGAAAAGGGTTTAAGGCGGTGAAATGAGGTATATATAAATAACGGATTCAATTTTGAAAATCTAGCACAGAATACAAAACGACATCGACTATGGCCCAATAAGATTTTAACAGCCGGGCCCCATGTTGAATACAAAGCGACCCGGCTGGGGGGTATTGTTGTGTTCGATATAATAATTCAGGATTAATCGAACACGTAAGAGCGACACGTGTAATATTTATTAAAATAATCATGCCCGATGGACAAGTGTGCTCGTCGCTCGCCGACCAACCAAAGTTGCTCAACCAGCCTACCGAGAAAATAGGCATGTTTGCCACTCAGATCAGGAAAGAGGAATTAAATGAGCTAAGTCAAAAGGACTCAGATAAACCTAAGGGCTCAGACAAGTCTGAGCCCACGAACAAGTCTGAGGACTCAGACGGCCAAAAGGCTCAGATATCCTGAGGCTCAAGATGCCGACTTCGAGATATCCTGAAAGGCTCAGATATCCTGAGGGTCAGTATGCTCGCGACTCAGATATCCTGAAAGGCTCAGATATCCTGAGGGTCGAGATGCTCGCAAAGACAAACATTCTCAAGACTCAGCATCCCGGCGGTCGAGTGCTCGACACTCAGATATCCCGAAGACCCAGACATCCTGAGGGCTCAGTATGCGCGAGAAGGACAGTATTCCAGCATAAAATTGACATGGTTAAAAGGGCGAACAAAGCATCTAGCCGGGCAAAAGGTCGATTTGGACGACCAAAAGAGTGCCTTACAGACAAGCAAGCGCAAAGATCAATCTAGAAGACGGAGTTGGAAAGGTGGCCGTATCACAAGAGTTCTTGCATGGCCCGGAGTCTCCAGCTCATGCTTGCCAACCCAGCTCATGCTTGTCGGAGTGCTATAAAAGGAAGAAAAAACAAAAAGAGAAAGGTTCAGAAAAATTTCCGAGAAAAAGTTACACCCACCCAAGAAATTCCCCAGAAAGGCGAGGTACAGAAAAATTCGAGTGATTATCCACACAAACAGAAACCCTAGTACTCATATGCTAACTCTCCAAATTATCTTCATTTGTATTGATTCATCTTCATAAGGTGTATAAAATATTGTACGTGTAAAGCTCGCAATACCACATCCTGGCTTGGTATGCCCCCAGAGTAGTCATTTCGATTTATTTGGGTCAACAAATTCATCTTATTTACAGTCTATTTTACACGTGCATGTTTTGTTTGTGAGTTGTTCCCAAATTAGCCACATCATATTCCTCAAATAAAACGACTCGCGACACTTATATATTCAATTAATATGTATATTAATACTTATGTCACGAACTTATAATTAAAATATAAAATTAAACAATTGTGAATGTATATATTAAAATTTTATTTGCTAGTGCTCTGTGATTAATAAAGAGTACCAAATATTTATGTATATTTATCTTTATGTATACTTTTTTATATTTAATTATCGTATATTATTTTGTTAAGTGGTTTTTCATTTGCTACATGGATTAATTGTTTATTACACTAGTATATATATATATATATATATATATATATATATATATATATATATATATATATATATATATATATATAAAAAAAAATTCATATGACATGCTCTCATACATGAGAGGGGGGATATAACTTAGTTTAAATCACACCCCTCCTCCCAAAATTATAAAGCGTCAATGCCTAATTTATACTCCATCTCATCGTGAAATCGTCTCATATAATTGTGTTTCTCTATACACATATATATAACTAAATAACTGTATATATTTATGTGTGTATATATTAAAATTATTGAATAAAGAAAAATATTTTTATATACAATCGTCAATGATGATTTCATTTATTCAAATATTTATGGGAAATATGAATCATGGAGTATCAATTATAAATAAAAATAACAAATAATTTTACCTCCGTCCCAATCTTAACCGGTGAATTACTGTGTGCTCGGATTTTAAGAAAAAGTGATAAAGTGTTGGGGGTAGAAAGAGTTGTTTATTAGTGATAAAGTAATGAATAATTGGGGGTAGAAAGAATTATTTATTAGTATTTTATGTGATAAAGTGAGTATTTTTATTTAAAGAAGTTTGTAGTTAAAATTGAGACGCTTAAAATTGAAAGAATGCAGTTAAGATTTAGACGAGAGAGGACTAACAATTAAATAAAAGAATTAATATTAAATTGTCTATAATCAGGGGCCTGATGTGATTTTTGATGGCAGTATATAATCAAGCCTGCAGCTGAGTCAGAATGTTGTCAGCAGAAAAAAAATTCGATTCATGTTTCTGTAGATTTGGGATGGCATTTTTTTGAAATAATACTGTAAATTTGGATGAATATGATATAAAAATGAGATTTTTTCTAAAAAAACAGATTACAAAAGAAAAATGAAAAAAACTTTCACATCCAAGCACAACCTTAGTCTCTTTTAAAACTTAGAGAGTGAATAAATCTAAATGGCATACATTTTGAATATGAATGAATAATTTATTAAGAATTTTGTTTTAAGAATAATAATTTTACAGGTTTATGAGTGTGCTAAATGAACTGTTGGATTGATTAAAATTAAATGTGTGGCGTTTGCATTTCAATTTTACAGAAAAAGTATATGAGGAGCAGTTGAATTTTAAAGAAGAAGTATATGAGCAGCAATTTTCTGCCGTGATTCACGCCATCATACCATGATATATATATTTTACTGATATCTTCACATGCAAGATTTACAATAAGAAAACAAATATTAATATAATACAACAAATCATGGTCAATCAAATCTAAAATATCTTTAAATCTTTAAATAACTTTAATTAAATGATTCTTGAATATTTTATACTCCCTCTGTCCTAATTTTGATTGTTCACTTTCCGTAAATAGTTGTCTTACTTTTGTTTGGTCATTTCCTAAAAAGGAAATAAAGTAACTTTAAATACTATTTAATACTATTATTTCTATCCACCAAATACACTTTAAATCATTTAATATTATTATTTTCCTCCACCAAACCCACTTTATCCACTTTACACCATTTAATACTATTATCTCCTACTTTTTCTTAATCTACGTGTCTACAGTAACCGGATAATAAAAAATAGGACGGAAGGAATAATATACATTTGTCAGAGAAATAATTATCGATTGAATAAAATATTAGTCATGGCTATTTTCAAAAGATTTAAAATAAGAAAACAAATATTAATATAATACTCCTACAATAAATCATCGCAAGTCAAATCTATAATATTTTCAAATCTTTCAAATATCTTGAGATATTCTTAAATATATCTAATAATATGCATTTGTCAGAGAAATAATTATTAATTGAATAAAATAATAGGTTGTCTTCCTATATTAATTAGGCTCAACTATCCAATTGATAAGTCATAAATAAAATAACAAGATAATGAATAATTTTTCCAGCCTGGAGATGCTTCCTCGCTCCCCTATATAAGGAGTGTGTATTTGCAATGCCATCTTTTTTAATCTACTGTTACACAATAATTATTATAGTTTTTGTTATATTTTTTAAATTTACATAACATGTACATCTATTAAAAGTTTCAAACATGTGCATAACATCATAACATAACCATTTAACTTATTTAAGAAATAAACTTTTATATAAAATATTTCACGGATCTAGAATTCATAAAATATATATATGGAGTGTTATGTATATGCATATATATGCATTGTCATTGTTATACATAAAGATTATCGTTATTATGTTTATACATTATCTATATTTTAAAACATATATAAAACATATTTAAATAATGATAGTACATAAAGATTAAGATTAAATGCTGCAACTTAAAAGAATAATTAAAATTATGTAGTAACTAAAATTATGCTACAACTTAAATTAAAATTAAAAGAAACAAACATGTGACCAAAATTGAACAAACGCAATAGTTATGGAACCAAAATTGGACAAATAACAATTTGGACACACGTGCGATCGGGGATCCCCAATTTTTGAACAAAAACCGATGTCGTTTTCTTTTTTCCGGCGAAAATGGGACCAAAATTGGACAAACACAATAGTTATGGGACCAAAATTGGATAGTTAAATTTTTTGGGACAAAAAATAGATTACAGGTAAGTTATGGGACCAAATTTTTTTTTTTCTCGGATTTAGGTGTGTTGGGGGAGTCATGATTTCAAAATCTTATGGATTTGAAAGTTTTGATGAATAGTAAAAAATATGTGTTTGTTTTGAAATTTTGATAGGGTGAGATTTTACTTTAGGTCAAATAAAAATTTAATAATATTGATGTAATATTATTATATTGTGTTGAGAGTGAGAAAAGTAGTGATGTGATTGTATTGAATTTTGTGACAAATAGGGGTGTAGGTGTACTTTATAGGAGATGTTTTTTAAGTCTAGTTTTAAATCTCAAACTATAATGAGACGTGATTTTGAAAATTCTAAGTATATCCGGGTGAGTCCCAAAACAAATATATCCTAAATTATTTCTCCGACAAATATGGATGGCATCAAACAGACACATCACGTGCCCAAGTATAAAAATCAATTTTTTTCTGCACCAGTACTCAACTCACATTTAATTAGTTACTATTCCAAGATAATAATTTAACTAATTTGCATCTTGGCCCTCCAAAATATTGATTTGCAACTTGTCAGGAAGAATAATACAATTTTATTATAAAACAAAAAGTTGTATTTAAGTGATATTTGCATATGTTTCTTTGTTTTTATAACTCGGTATTAAGCCCAAGAATCGATTAATTTGGGGACCAAGAACAACTATCCACTAATAAGGTCTTTATCTCAAAAATTAATCGCATATTGGGAGTTCCGAAGCTGAGACCTATGTGTATAAACTTGTGTTATACGGTTTAAACTTGTGTTATACGGTTTAGTATGTGTGTGTATATATATATATTTAATTTCTTAAAAATATTTTGACTCCTTCACGTCAGTTAATGTTGTCTAAGTTAGTTTTAGCTTGATCGATCTTTATTAATGGAAATAAATGCAACAATTAATGTATATAAATATACGCTGATATATAGTTTATGGTCTCTAATTTGGAATAATTACAAGTCAATACAATTTTTAAGTTGTGTAACTATTAGATACTACCTATTTTATATATTACTATTAGATACAAAAGTGACCCTTAAATACCTAAAGCACCCTTTCCAATTCTATATAAGATTTACTTTTATCAACCAATTTTTAATTTAAAAAAAAAAACGGATGTCCAATCATTCCCACTAATAAATGCACAAATTTTAGGTATGTTCATTTCATTTTATTGATTAAAAAAAACGGCTGCCATTGTGCATGTATATTAAAATGGACAATTTTTGTTATGTTCATTAAAAGAAAAAATGGTTATTCATTGTGTATCAACTTAATAATTGGCACAATATTTGGTAAGTTTCGTAAATGTATGCTTATGCAAATATAAAGTATATATGCAAACTTTTGGAAGAAACATGTGCAACAACACATCTTTTTATTATTACACATGAGCAATGTGTAATGAGATTTTACACGAATTTATTCTTATGACGTATAATCCTCAAGAAAAATTAAAAATAAGTCCGATATTAAAGGATTGAAATTAGGATCCGTATAAATTACAGGCTATAATTTTTCTTGTGCAAACTTGGGTTGCAAGTATTAGTTGTTCGATTAATTGCATATGCAAATGTAAAGTACCTATGACAAATTTGAAGAAACATGTGCAACATCACATCTTTTCAAAAAGAAAAAGAATTTGAAAAGCATGTGTGCAAAATTACAATCATGTTTTTAAAAAGATGCTCCATACACAGATTTTTATCTTAAATGTGTGAAAATTTTATAAATATTTTTCCAAATTTACACTTAAAAAAAATAATTAAACAACAACTCCACACCTATAACTTGTTCTTCAGGAAAATTTAAGAATAAGTCCGATAAATTAGGGTGATTACAGTTTTAGTTATATAATATATATTTTTAAAAGGTCCCAGAACGTGTCATTTTAAATCCTTTTTTGTGCTATTTTATCAAAAAATTACATCAATATCATAACGTGGAAAGTTAATGGATAGAAATTAGAAACAATATAAATTACATGACTGTAATTTTTTGGTGCAATCTTTGGGTTGCACGTATTAGTGGTTCAATAAAATACATATGCAAATGTAAAGTGCCTATAGAAAAATTGAAGAAACATGTGCAACATCACATCTTTTCAAAAAACATTTAAAAAAGCATGTGTCAAATTACATTCATGATTCTAAAAAAGATGCTTCATAAACGGATTTTATTTTACATGTGTGAAAATTTTCATAAACACTTATTCAAATATACACTTTAAAAAAAAAAAAAGTCCACACCTATAACTTGTTCTTTCAGGAAAATTTAAACGTGTCATCAAAATCATAATGTGAAAAGTTATAAGACTGAAATTAGGATCAATACAAATTTCAGGGCTAATTTTTTTTTTTGGTGCAAGTTTGGGTTGCACGTATTAGTGGTTCGATGAATTGCACATGCAAATGTAAAGCACCTATAGCAAATTTGAAGAAACATGTGCAACATCACATCTTTTAAAGAGAACCACTAAACACACCCCATAATCCTCCATTCACACCCCATAATATTTAAGACTAAAATAGGCATACAAAGAATGACTATAATGCCCTCATATAAATAGATATAAGATTAGATTTTATTTACATAAGTAATATATAAATCATAAACGCTAAAACATTTATTTCTTGGAATTTACGCCCATAAACCTTTTATCTTTTTTATTCAATTTCAGTCATCATAGTCATGGAACGTGAAAGTTCAAACGAGCACATTAATGTAAGTGTTTTTAGGTTTTTTTTTCCTATTTTTTTATCGATTTTTATGCAAAAACTTTGGTATTTTTATGATTTAATCGCGCCACTTTGAGATTACTCGGCATAAATTGCCATGCAAAAAAAAAAAAAAAATTGGTAGTGTTCGGTCCAAGGAGCCGAACGGTAATGAATTCGTGCATGATTAGTCTGACGAACACTAGTGAGTTTGTACATAACCTTACGGCCGAACACACATGAATTTGTATGAATTTGTTACCTTTGAATGGTCGATTTCCAGCCATTGTTCATGAGTTCACCTTCGATTTTGTTCCATGAGAAACAAAGCGGAAGACCTTTTTTTTTTTTTCACTGCTGTTGGATAGGGGAAGAAGTGATTTTATTTTTTGGGGAGAAGGGTATAATGGTATTAATTTGGGGTGGGTTTAGTAATACATGCAAATTAATTTTAAATTTTCAATGGGGTGAGTTTAGTAGGTGGGGTGTGAATGGAGGATTATGGGATGTGTTTAGTGGCTCTCTCTTTAAAAAAAAAAAATCTTGAAAAACATGTGTGCAAAAAAAAAAAAAAGTTTTAATTGAAAAGCATGTGTGCAAAATTACAATCATGTTTTTAAAAAGATGCTCCATACACAGATTTTTATCTTAAATGTGTGAAAAAATTTATAAATATTTTTCCAAATTTACACTTAAAAAAAATAATTAAACAACAACTCCACACCTATAACTTGTTCTTCAGGAAATTTAAGAATAAGTCCGATAAATTAGGGTGATTACAGTTTTAGTTCTATTATATATATTTTTAAAAGGTCCTGAACGTGTCATTTTAAGTCCTTTTTTGCGCTATTTCATCAAAAAATTTCAACAATATCATAACGTGGAAAGTTAATGGACAGGAATTAGAAACAATATAAATGATGGGACTATAATTTTTTGGTGCAATCTTTGGGTTGCACGCATTAGTGGTTCGATAAAATACACAGAAAAATTGAAGAAAAACATGTGCAACATCACATCTTTTCAAGAAACATTTAAAAAAGCATGTGTGTCAAATTTTTTATGATTCAAAAAAAGATGCTCCATACACGGATTTTATCTTACATGAATGTGAACATGCAAATGTAACTTACCAAATATACACTTTAAAAAAAAAATCCACACCTATAACTTGTTCACATTTCAGGGAAAAAAAAAATGTGAAAAATCATAATGTGAAAAAGTGATCACAAATTAGAATAAAAAAATGCTCCACACAACGTATTTTGGGTTACATGTGTGAAAAGTTTTCATAAAATTGCACATGCAAATTTAAAGCATCTAAAATAAAATAAGAAAATATTTGCAACATCACATTAAAAAAAAAAAATCACGTGGCATGTGTGCAAAAGTGATCACATTTTTGACAAAACCAACTCCTTCCATTTTTTAATTCCAGTCTTACACTTTTGTGTGGGAAAATTTTTAAAAAATTTTTCAAATTTAAGGTTGAAAATAAAATAAGAACAACTGAGATTGATAACTGTTTTGGGCAGGAAAATTTAAAATTAAGTCAGTTAAATTTAGGGTGATTAAAGTTTTGAGCGGTTATACCTTTTTTTAAAGGTTTGAACATGTCATTTTAAGTCATTTTTTTGATTGTTTTACCCATTTTTTTTCATCTAGATATCATAACTGGAGATTTCAATGGTTGAATTCTAGTTCCATTTTAAAACAACTTTTTTTATTTTCTGCTTTTTCAATCAACATATGATTCAACCCACTTCTCCAAATTTTCTAAACCAAAACCTTCATTTTTTAATTCCATTCTTGCTCGTTTTTTTTCCGTTGGGATCAAAAAAAAATGCCCCTTTCTCATTGGAAGGTTGCAAGTAAGGTCAAACTATTGTAGAAAATTGCATGAAAATGGGCCGCCAATTTGATTTAAACACAAGCCAATTTCAAGTAAATTTTGAGCGGTTCGACCTCCATTTTCGCGATTAAAAAAAAAGCATATTTTCATGCCGTGCACCCATTTTTTTTGCACTGTTTTATCGAAAAACTTTCCGATTGAGTTGATTCTTTTTAATGTGGAAAGTTAGTGAACTGAAATTAGAATCAATCAAAAAATTTCAGGACTATAACTTTTTAGTTCAACCTTTTGGGTTGCACGTATTAGTTTTTCGATGAATTACCCATTCAAATGTAAAGTACATATAACAAAATTGAAGAAATATGTGCAACACCACTTCTTTTCCATGTGCAATGTGAAATAAATAATTGTCTACATTCCACACTTAAATGTGTGCTAATTTCATAAACATTTAAATAATTTTAAGCACATTCCACATGTTAAATTTATATTTAAAAAAAGTCCCCAAAGGTGTCCTTTTAAGCCTTTTTTTTCAGGCGCTGATTTATCAAATTTTCCAAAAAAAATAATGTGAAAAGTTACTGGACGAAATTAGAATCAATATAAATTGCAAAACTTTTTTTTTTTTTTAGAGGTTCAAGGAATTGCACATGCAAATGTAAAGTACATACAACAAATTAGAAGAAACATGTGCAACATCACAACAATAATAATCTTAATCCATCATAAATCAATCAAAAAAAAAATATATATATATATCCGTAGCAGTAGGTTTATTGAATTTCATGAACAACAAGGACTCCATAGTCCTAGTTATTTGAAAGCATTATTTCTAATAAAATCAAAAGGTATCTAACAACCAAATTTATTCAAGTAAAAAAAAAAAAAAAATCAATCGTCCAATTCTATACTTATCGGGTCCATGAACCACTCCACCATTTTGGCCCTATAGTCACCAGCTGCTTTGGAAGAAAAAACACCCATCTTAGGTTTTGCTTCTGTAATGGTGTTTTCAATTTGGTAGCATACGATAACACCACAATCAACAGAACAAGCAGCCTGTTGAAGACAGGCCTTAGTCACAGGCTTCTTTGACCACCCATTTACCAACGGGTGATTTGTCCTTGACTTTTTAAATGAATCTAGGGGAAAATTGCACTTTTGGTCCCATAAGAATATTCTCATATCAAAATAGTCCCAGTTTAAGCACTTTTGGTCCCAAACTAATATTCCATTAATTTTTAACAGATGTAAGTGTGTTTGTTCCCACCAAAATAGCGGAATTACTAATATTCTACAAAAAAACACCAAAAATCCTCATCCCCACCTTGAACCTTAGGAATCGGCACCTCCAATATCTAGCGAACTTTATAAAAATTTATCCAAATCTTCCAAAATCAAAAGTGTACAAAAAACATTAAACATATATAGGTGGCTTTTGTGTGGTGAAGTTGTTAGATGAACATATTAGGGGTTTTTGTGATGTGCAATTAAAGGTTTGGGACCAAAAGTGCACAAAAAAGGACCACTTTGAAACAATGGGACCAAAAGTGCTTTGAAAATATTCTTATGGGACCAAAAATGCAATTTACCCCGCAATCTAGTCTCTACATATTCAACCTGTGTAGGAAAAAATCTTAACTTAGCTTCAAATCTTCACAATTTAAATCACAGATATATTATGGTAGAACGATTAAACTGGCGGTGATAAATATAGCACTCAAAAATTAACATTCGTCAAGTCAAGTAAACGCACACACACAGCAAACACTTAATATTTTAATGAAGTATATTCAACACAAATACCTACAAAGGTCAGAGATGCTTTCTCCAAAAGCCCAAGCACACTTATTTGCACATGTTCAGGTATGCAGTGTACACATAGAGGAATGCTCACAAACACACCATAACCAGGAAAACAATTAAACTCACGATGAAAAATTGCACTCAAAATACAACATTCCCGTCAATTAAGCAACACACACAACAAACACTAAAAATCTTAATCAAGTATATTTAACAAAAATTCCTACAAGGGCAGAGACAATTATTCCAAAAGCCCAAGCAATTACCTGACGCCCAAGCAATTAAGTTGAAGAAGCTGTGTTCAAATTAAAGAATTTCAGTTCCAAATTCATTTTCAGTTGTACATAGGGGATGTACAAATATAGATATATATATATATATGTCCTTCCATTGGAAATGGGGGCGGACGTACGGAGCTTAGAAAATTAATGGAGAATCTTCTCCAAAAAATCAGCCAATAATGTTTACCAATTTTCATTAATTACTTTCCATATCTATTATCCATTAATTTTGCCTACCAAAATGTCCTTAATTACTAAGGCTCGGATTGCCTATTTCACATGCTTGTTTCATCTGGTGTTTCATGCCTCGGATTTGTGCCACGTGTCCATTTCGGTCCACTCCGTTCCGTCACCCGGTCCGAGTGGTTCATGGTTCACCCGGCCCGAATAGGCCATGATTTAAGGTTTATTATTTAGTGTTTAGGGTGTAGATGGTTCACCCGGCCCATAAACACATGTAAATCCAAGACATGAAACAGGGATGAAAAAGCTTGTGAAAAGGAAACGTAATTGTAATTACTATCCATAATTGTCCACCATTAAATCCGCTGTGGCGTAAAGAGGGGAAGAAAATCTTTTTTTTTTTCAGATTTCAAATACGTGGAAGGAAATAAGATATGAAAAATAATTGATTGTTTTATTAAGGATATTTTTGTACATTAGCATCTCATTTGGTATGGGATTGTAACTTTCATTTGGGGTAGTATTAATTTGTAATATGTAGGCCCACATTGTACCTATTTGTGACCCCCTCCTCTAATTATACATGAATGACTTAGTTATGTTGATAAACATTTCAATTTATTTCTCGTGTGTTTTGAGTAAGAAATCGTTGATGTGTGCCTTTTTTTCTTCTAGCAGTGACATATATATATTTTTAGTATTAGTTCAAAAAGTAACGAAAACCGTTAGAAACTTAACGGTTGGGACCGTTTCTGCAAAAAAAAAAAAAGGGATCAGAAAAAAATGCGGGACTAAAACTGCAAACAAAAAATTCACATGGGATCACTTCTACAATTAACCCTATTTTAATCACCTAAAAAAAAGTAAATGCAAGTACAATGAACTAATATTCAAGGAATACCTTTCAAAAAAAAAAAAAAAAACTAATATTGAAGGAATAATTACATCCTACTACAACTAATTACATTCAACAACAAAAACATTATTATTATCATGACTCCATGCATAGTTACTAATTTAAAAAACTAATATTTTTTAAAACTTTTCAATACCTGTTTATGGATAAATATACAAATTGATTCATGCGTTTAATTACCAGGGTACCTAAGACATATGTTTGATTTTTGTGACATAATTTTTTATTTTTTCCCGCTAAATACTACTTCAAAGTCATGACCTGATTCTCAAGGCAACAACATGAGAATGCATGTTTATCAAAATTTCAGGTGAATATAAATAATTATATAATTAATTAATTAGAGACGAGAAAAAAGAAATAAACAGTAAAACACACAAACTTTTTTATTGAAACTTGTGAGGATACATGTAGTAACCCCAATTATTATTGTTACAATAACACAACTGCAAACAACAACAAGAAAATAAATACCATGATTAAATTAAAGACACTTCAAACAAACACAATCAGGAGAAGGTAAATGTGGACTTCTTTTGAATGGATGTCGTGGTTGGGATAAAAACCTTCCATGACATCTTCTGATCAGCACGTCGATCCCATGCGCCTTCTCCTTCAAGATGATAGTTTTCAAATACGTTTCCATCTGTATATATTTAAAAAAAAAAACACGTTCAATTAATTTATAGAAACTCAAAGTCATAAAATTCAAAACTAATAACATCAACCAAGATAACCATAATTTAAGAGTGTTGACGATAATTTGAAAAGTTGGAAAAGCAATAAGCGAAAAACATAATTACTTTGAAGGAAATGATGAATAAGAAGAAAACATAGTTGCAGTTGGAAAAGAGATGGAGAAACAGAATTTAATTTAGAAGTGTGAGCGAGGTGAGGGAAAATAGAGGGAAATGTTACTAAAACTTAATTAATTATATATGTAATTAATATGAATTAATAAAAATTAAATATTAATTGTAAAATTAAATATATGTGACTAGAAAATACAACAAATATTTTTGTAAACTAAATACTATAGCTCCGTCCCAAGATAATGTGCACACAACTTTTTTATCGAGTTTTAGCAAGTGAGTTGTTTATTAGTATTTGAAATGATAAAGTGGCTTTAAAGGAGGGGGAGAAAAAAAGTTTTTTGGTCCCATAACTTTCTTGTAATCCGTTTTTGGTCCCAAAAAATTTAACTATCCAATTTTGGTCCCCTAATTATCTCGATTGTCCAATTTTGGTCCCATTTTTATCGAAAAATAGAAAATTTTATCATTTTCAGTCATGCGCAAGTCACATATCGGTTAAAAATGCTGGTTTCCAAGCTCGTATCTGATGTCATGGCTATTTTCAAAAGATTTAAAATAAGAAAACAAATATTAATATAATACTCCTACAATAAATCATCGCAAGTCAAATCTATAATATTTTCAAATCTTTCAAATATCTTGAGATATTCTTAAATATATCTAATAATATACATTTGTCAGAGAAATAATTACTACCTCCATTCCGGAAGACTTTGCACAATTACTGTCCACTCGTGTTTTAGCGAACGAGTTTTTTATTACTATTTGAAATGATAAAGTAATTTTACAAAATCGATGATGATGAGAGGAGGGTAAGACTATCATACCCCACCTTAAAAATCACTTTATTATTTCAATTACTAATAAACAACTTGCACGCAAAAACACAAACAAAAAGTAAATGTGCTAAATCTTTTGGGACGGATGGAGTATTAATTGAATAAAATAATAGTCTTGGCTGCCTATATTAATTAGGCTCAACTATCCAATTGATAAGTCATAAATAAAATAACAAGATAATGAATAATTTTTCCAGCTTGGAGATGCTTCCTCTCTCCCCTATATATATCAGGAGTGTGTATTTGCAATGCCTTCCATTTGAATCTCCTGTTACACAATAGTTATTACAGTTTTTGTTATATTTTTTAAATTTACGTAACATGTACATCTATCAAAAGTTTCAAACATGTGCATAACACCATAACATAACCATTTAACATATTTAAAAAATAAACTTTTATATAAAATATTTCAAGGATCTAGAATTCATAAAATATGTATATGGAGTGTTATGTATATGCATATATAAGCATTGTCATTGTTATACATAAAGATTATCATTGTTATGTTTATACATTATCAATGTTTAAAACATATATAAAACATATTTTAAACAATGATAGTACATTATCAATGTGAACGGGGGGTTAGCTAGAAATTTACTCCTAATTTATATAATAAGTAAATCAGGCATACTTAATTTAATCACTCCAAGATAATTAGTTTATTCGTTGTATAATTATTTCTCTGCTAAATATATATCATAAAAATCACTAAAATCCAGACCATGTTTACTATACTTGACTTTAATTCCCTAAAAAATATTGGTTTTATTTTATATGATGTTTTCTTAAAAATATTTTTACAAAATTCAAATACTTGGAACTATTTAAAATTAAAACTATTTGTGATTCCAACTCTTCCTAAGGGTATGTTTGTTTCGGGATTTAAGTGTGCGGGGGGAGTCATGACTTCGAAATCTTATGGATTTGAAGTCTTGGTGAATAGTAAAAAATATGTGTTTGTTTTGAGATTTTGATAGGGTGTGATTTTATTTTATGTCAAATCAATGTTTAATAATATTGATGTATTATTATTATATTGTGTTGAGAGTGAGAAAAGTAGTGATGTGATTGTATTGAATTTTGTGAAAAATAGGGGTGTAGGTGTACTTTATAGGAGATGATTTTGAAGTCTAATTTTAAATCTCAAACTATAATGGGACGTGGTTTTCAAAGTTCTAAGTACATTCGGGTGAGTCCCGAAACAAATATACCCTAAATTATTTCTCCGACAAATATGGATGGCATCAAACAGACACATCACGTGCCCAAGTATAAAAATCAATTTTTTTCTGCAGTACCAGTACTCAACTCACATTTAATTAGTTACTATTCCAAGATAATAATTTAACTAATTTGCATCTTGGCCCTCCAAAATATTGATTTGCAACTTGTCACGAAGAGTAATACAATTTTATTATAACACAAAGAGTTGTGGTGTTTGTATATGCTTCTTTGTTTTTATAACTCGGTATTCAGCCCAAGAATCGATTAATTCGGGGGACCAAGAACCACTATCCACTAACAAGTTCTTTATCTCAAAAATTAATCGCACATTGGGAGTTCCGAAGCTGAGACTTAGAGAGAAGCATACACCTAAATTACAAGCATAAAGGCAACTTATGTGGGTTAATTTGTTTGTATATGTATTTGATTGGATTTGAAATTTGTCAGATGGATTTGATGAATAGGAAATGGTGTACTTGAATTTTGTATATATTTGAGATAATATATTTAAATATTTTAGGATTTAACAAGGTAAAATTTAAAATATTAATTGATAAATGATTGATTGTGCATTTAAATTTTGTGTAACGTAGGAAGGAGATTATCTACAACACCATGTTTTCTTTCGGCTTATTTGTCCCGGGGTTATCTCCTCCTCCAATGAAAAGAAAATATTTTAGAATGGCGGTTGAGAATGGTTCACGGAAAAAAAAGCAGCCATGAAGTACGAGTTAGAACATCTTATAATTAGTTAGTTTAGGATTTAAACAAATGTGTGTGATAAAAAGCTGTGAGAGGGAGCTTTGAAATTTCAGCAGGAACATTGACGCTTTCCGAGCATATGATCGATTAAAGTGATGCTTTGGGCGCCTGCTACCCCCTAAATTATTGGTTATATAGGAACATTAACGCCATCCGTACAAATGATCAATGTAGTGATGTTCTGGGCGCCTATTGATCCAATCTTTTAGGGTTTCGGAATTGGTTCTCTATAAGAGTGGTGGTCTCCCCTTCTTGGGAGTGTTGTGATTTTCTCCTAGTTGAGAATTGTAGTGTCAGTTTTTGCTTGGTTAGATGCTATGGAAGAAGAAGATGCCCTAGGTATTGAGTTAGAAGGGCTAACAAAGGCGGATCCGAACTCTGATCTTGTCTTAGTGGGGAAGTTTCGACTGAGCAACAATTCAACTTGAATGTGGTGAAAGGGCGATTGATAGGAATCTGGAAGCCTAAGAGAGGTGTCTCAATCCGAGAAATCGGCAACAGCAGGCTCTTGATCCTTTTTTTTCACATCCTCGATCTTCAAAGGGTGGTAGATGGAGGACCCTGGAGTATTAATAATCATCCTCTTCTGGTGCACCGACTGAAGGTGGGAGAGGTCCCAGATCAGGTACCCTTGCAATATATCTCGTTCTGGGTCCAAATCCACAAACTCCCTTATGGTACGTTTTTTGAGACGGTTGGAAAATCACTTGGCAATTATATGGGACGTTTCTTGGAATATGACACAACTAATATGGGTTCACCATGGATGAAATTTATGCGGGTTCGAGTGGAACTGGATATCACCAAACCGCTGAAGAAAGGACGAAAAATCACGGTGGGAGGGATTTCGACGATGGTTGATTTCAAATACGAGCATCTCAATGTGTTTTGTTACATTTGTGGCAAACTCGGGCACACGGAGCAGTTTTGTGACGTCCTCTTTAATTCTCCATCTGGGGATATTGCTCGAAATTGGAACGCCGATATAAAGGCGGAACGCCGGAGTAGTCAGAGTGATGGTGAACAGTGGCTTTGGGGAGATACGGCGGTGGATGATGGGCGGTTCACGATGCGATCAACAAACGCAAATCACGGAGTAAATCAAGGGAGAGTAATTGGTGGGTTGTCAAGCGAGAATTATGGAAAGCATATTAATGCGGACAAAAATTTAAAAAAGCAAGTTATGGGGAAGATTGTACCCAACTTTCCAAATCAATACACACACAATCCGTGTTATGAAGATTCGGTTAACAGTGATGACCCAAATTTTGATGAGCTGGCAATTATGGATATGAAGAAAAGAAAAAGGCTGGAGGAAGTTCAAAAAATGGGTGCTAGGGCCATGCATGTAGGGGAAAATAGCCATGCACACGACAATTTGCTAGAGGATGGAGAGATAATGCAACATGATCATGTGGACGACAATGCACATTTTTTAACGCCAAGCCCCGACAATGGGGCTTGCCGGGAGTTATGATCGTCTTAAGCTGGAATTGTAGAGGAATGGGCCCTGAAGGAGCTTGTGCGCTCGAGGAAGCCGGATTTGATTTTTCTTTTTGAAACTTTGTCGTTTGGTGATAGGCTTGAAGCCTTACGGGTTAGCCTTAATTTTTCTAATTTTCTTTCTGTGGATTGTGTTGGCGTGGAGGCCTTGTTGTTCTTTGGGATAATATAATAAACTCTTCTGTTTTGAGCGACTCTCGTAATCACATTGATATGAATGTTGATGACGGTCTTGGTGGATGGAGAATTACCGGTTTTTATGGATATCCTGAGAGAAGTCGTAGGCAATTATCTTGGAATCTTCTTCGTCATTTGGCGAGTGTGAACAATAAACCTTGGGTAGTAATAGGGGATTTTAATGATTTACTGAATCCTGAAGATAAGAGGGGCAGGACAGACCACCCACAATGGTTGTTTAGGGGATTCAGAGATGCTATTGATGATTGTAGACTCTCTGATATTCCTCTAAAGGGATATAGTTTCACCTGGTTTAGAGGACGAGACCCCGAGAATCGAGTTGAAGAACGTCTTGATAGGGCAATGGGCAATCCAGACTGGCTTTCCAAGTTCCCTGATGCTTTATTACATAACCTGGTTGCCCCGGTATCCGATCACAATCCAATCCTCCTGGACACCACACCAAATGTCGTACGGGCAAAAATTAGAGGCTTCAAGTTTGAAAACAGATGGCTTTTCAAACTTGAGCTGCAACGGGTGGTGGGTAGGAGTTGGTACGGGTTTCGTGACTTGGGATTAGTTTCGCGATTCAAGGCCCTGGGCGAGACATTATCTACATGGGGGAATAGGGCTGACTCGATGTTTCGTGTGAAAAAACGGGAATTGGAGTCCAACATAGAGTTCCTTCAAGGCATTGTTGGGGAATTAATTGTCCGGATCTATTCGGGATGAATATTTAAATACAAATTTAATTCTAACAATTATTACTAGCATGAATTAATCCTAAATTAATTCAAATAATAATTCAACAACAAATCATGCATATAAACAGTTCACGTAAATCCTACGCATGCGGAATTACTACGAGTTTACGTGAACATACCTCTTGGAATGGCAATGGTCTCCCTTGATGAAAACACACCAAAAGACCTTCCCAAGTATTCCCTAGTCCTTGCTCGACAATCCGGTGGAAGGATACTCGCGAACAATTAACAAAAGAAAAAATAAACTTTGTTGCACCACTTTTGTGGATTTACTAATTTTTCCAGCACATGGAATTGTACTTGGGAATGAAACATTCATCCCCTACTTATAGAGGAGGTTGGACGATTTTTAGTGATTAAAATAATATGGAAAAATCTTTTTCTTGATCTCCAAGAAATCTTGAATATATCTCCTATATTCTTTTCTCCATAATTAAAATATTCCACAAAAATCTCACCTCATCTTGTTATGGCAAGATTTTCGAAAATTCAAGAGAAAAGAATCCAAGATTTGGATCTTCTTGAATTTATGAGATATACTTGTATTTCAAGAAATACATATCTTCCATAATATCTTTTCAAGAAAATCAAGAAAATCTTTCTTTCCCTTAATTATCAAAAATTTCGAAAATTTCATATGAATAACCAAGTGGGAGATTTCTTGAATTTAATGAGATAATCTTGTATTCCAAGAATACATATCTTCATTCCATAACAAAATTCAAAGAAAATCTTTCTCCCCTTTTATCCATAATTTTCGAAAAAAATAAGGAAAAATAGGCAACAAATTTATTTTATTTTTAAACACCTTTTTCAGTTATTGAACTTTATCTTGGGCTACTTGGGGGGCCTTTAGGAGAATTAAGATTGGACCTTCCAATGGACCTTGAATTATCAATATTGAGCCACAATATTATTCAAGCCCATAAATATTAATTAATCTCACTACATAATTAATATTGCACTATCCATCTTAACCCATATTACAGTTAATATGGCTCCCGGTTATTATTTCCCGTGTTTAAGATTATCTATCCCATTAATTAATTCAAGCCACTAAAATAGCTTTCCATTAATTAATATCTTGTATCCTTGGTAAAGGAACGGTTCAACATTATTATCCATACCGGAAACTAGTTCCAATTGCAAGATTTGGTATGATAAAACTTATGAACCTCCCAAGGGGGCAAATCGAACAAGCGTACTTGCACACGATTCTCCGTATTAAATCTTAGCAATCGCATGTGACCAATAATATTGCCCAAGATATAGAGTATTGAATCTCATTGATTCTCTTCCCGTAATAAGTCAAAGCAATAGTTACTAACCAAACGCAATCCTAATTAAGGGACGAAGATTAAGAAATAACTAACCACTGAGGTCTAATTCTTCCTAGTTCAGTTCTGAAGAATTTTTCCTCCTGTAGGTCCTCTTCAATGCATCAGTCATGCACTAGTGTAATCTCTTGGTCAAGACAAACCAATCTGAGCCTTGCACTACAATCTTTCACGATGGATTGTTCATTTCCATCTAGGTCGTGAATGGTGTACTTTTAGTTGCAAGGAATTGTTAATTTAATCTTCTGTGATCTGGTATCACTAAATTAACTACAATGTAAAACGTATTATTTATTGAACAGTTATACAGTAAATATATGTAACATTCGATGATATTTAAAGCATCAGTGATAAACAATTTATTTCAGTAAATAAGTCCAAAGTAAAAGCATACTTTCCAGTATAATCCCAACAATCTCCCACTTATACTCAAAGTCTGCTTTTAAGTATACATCAGCATGTCTCGTGTAGTTCCAACGTGACATCTAATGTCACCTACACGAACCTAATAATGTCTCCCACTTATACTCAAAGCAGATTGACAACGGTCTTGACACCCATTCCTTTCACATGTCTTTCGAATGTATTCTGAGGCAGACCCTTTGTGAATGGATCAGCTAGGTTGTCTTCCGACGCGATGTTTGCCACCTCTATATCTCCTCTCTTAACGATTTCTCGTATAAGATGGTATTTCCTTTCAATGTGTTTGCTGGCCTTGTGGGCTCTTGGTTCCCTTGAATTTGCAACTGCTTCGGCATTGTCACAATAAACAGTGATTGTGCTGGGCAAATTAGGAACTACATCCAAGTCCACTAGGAAATTCTTGAGCCAAACCGCTTCTTTCGCTGCCTCGCAAACAGCTACATATTCGGCTTTCATGGTAGAATCTGCGATGCATTTTTGCTTAACGCTTCTCCACGTCATGGCTCCTCCCCCCATGCAAAACACACTACCGGAGGTAGATTTTCTGGAATCTAAGTCTGATTGGAAATCCAAGTCCATGTAGCCGATGGGGATTAGACTATCTGACTGATAAACCAACATTCTATCTCGAGTTCTTTTCAGATAGTTCAGAATGTTTTTAACTGCCGTCCAATGTTCCTTCCCCGGGTTACTTTGATATCTTGCCACCATGCCTACGGCAAAGCAGATATCCGGTCTCGTACACAGCATTGCATACATAAGGCTTCCGACAGCCGAAGCATAAGGAATGCCTTTCATGTCATCTATCTCCTTTTGTGTCTTAGGGCACATTTCCTTGGATAGATGGATTCCATGCCTGAAAGGTACGAAGCCTTTCTTGGAATCCTGCATACTGAATCGTTTCAAGATAGTGTCTATGTATGAAGCTTGCGATAAGCCTATCATCCTTTTCTTGCGATCTCGAGTGATCTTGATCCCAAGGATGTGCCCGGCTTCCCCTAAGTCCTTCATATCAAACTGTTTTGAAAGTCATGCCCTTACGTCTAATAACACCTTTACATCATTCCCGATGAGCAGAATGTCATCTACGTATAGTACTAAGAATACCAATGCAGTTCCGACACGCTTTTTGTACACACAACTTTTGAACTCGTTTTGATCAAACCCATAAGACTTTATAACATGACCAAAACATTGGTTCCAAGCTCTGGATGCCTGTTTGAGTCCATAAATGGACTTCATGAGCTTACAAACTAGGTGTTCTTGGCCCTTTTCAATGAAGCCTTGGGGTTGTTGCATATAGATTTCCTCATCAAGACTTCCGTTAAGGAAAGCTGTCTTGACATCCATTTGCCAGATTTCAAAATTGAGATGCGCAGCTATCGACAAGAGAATCCAGATGGACTTAAGCATTGCTACAGGTGAAAAGGTTTCCTCATAGTCGATCCCTTCTTTCTGAGTATTACCTTTCGCCACAAGCCTCGCCTTGAAGGTTTCCACCTTCCCGTCCGGTCCCCTCTTTCTCTTGTATACCCACTTGTAACCAATAGGTTTGACCCCATTAAGTGGTTCGACTAGCTTCCACACTCTGTTATGATCCATAGACCCCATTTCTGCTTTCATTGTCTTTTGCCAAGAAACCGCATCCTTGTCTTGGATTGTCTCATCATATGTCCATGGGTCTGATTCATCTTGTCAGGGAATCAAGTCCGAGGACTCTCCTATCCCCATGAATCTCTCGGGCTGTCTTACAACCCTCCCACTACGACGAGGTTCCGGTTGTGAAAGTGTGTCGTTTGGTATGTCATCTTGTACAGTTGGCAATGAGGTTAGCCCCCTTAGCTCACTTAAGGTAATCTCACTTCTGGGTCTTCTTTCGTTCATATAGTCTTCCTCCAAAAATCTAAAGTGGGTGCTTATTACCACCTTTTGATCTTCGGGACCATAGAACATACACCCTTTTATTCCCTCGGGGTATCCTATAAACAACCTTAATTCTAATCGTGGATCTAATTTCCCGGTTTCCTTGTCCAACACGTAGGCCGAAAACCCCCAAATTCTCATGTGTCTCAAACTAGGCTTGCGCCCGGTCCACAATTCTTTGGGAGTTTTGGGAACCGATTTGGATGACACCAAGTTCAGAATATAAGCCGTTGTTTCCAAGGCATGACCCCAGAACGACTTGGGAAGATCTGCATAACACATCATTGATCTAACCATTTCTAAAAGAGTTATTTTTCTTCGCTCTGCAACCCCGTTTTGTTGAGGGGTTCCGGGTGCAGTAAGTTGGGATGCAATTCCTTCATCTGACAAGTAGTTCAAAAAATCATCGCTGAGGTACTCGCCTCCACGATCGGATCGTAGAGACTTGATACGTTTTTCCCTGTGATTCTCTGTTTGAGCCTTAAATTCTTTGAATTTCTCAAAGGTCTCAAATTTATGTTTCATAAGGAAAATATAACCGTACCTTGAGTAGTCATCAATAAAAGTGATGAAATACTCATAACCTCCTCTTGCTTTGGTTGACATTGGACCACATACGTTTGTGTGAACGATTTCTAACACTTCTTTGGCTCTATTCATTTGGCTCTGAATGCCCTCTTGGTCATTTTACTCTCCAAACATGATTCGCAGGTTGGAATTGGTTCAACTTGAAGAGACTCTAGTGAACCATCTTTCACCAACCTTTGGATCCTCTTTGGATTAATATGTCCCAATCTTAGATGCCATAGAAGTGTTTCGTTCACGTCTGATGAACGTTTTCTTTTATTGGAAACAATTTATGTGTTATAGGATACATTTCGTGAGTGGTGTGCACAGTTAATTGTATAGAGATTACTTGACAACGTTCCATGACAGATAAATTTATCATAAAGAGAAATGGTAACAACTTTATCAAAAGTAACCGAATATCCATCAAGGTAAAGTTTAGAAACATAAATTAAGTTCTTTCTAAAACTCGGAACGTAAAGTACATCTCTTAAAATTAAAACTCTGTCTTCAAAAGACAGGTGCACTTCTCCCACTGCTTCAGCTGCCACTCTCATAGCATCACCCAGTGTGTTGAGGACCTCACTCCCACTAAGTTGCCGGGTCCGATTGAACCCCAGTAAAGTGAAACAAACATGATCAGTGGATCCCGTATCCACCACCCATAAATGGGAGGCATACGCCGCTAAGCAAGTTTCAACAACTAGTGTGTGAAAATTATCTTTCTTTCCATTCCTTTTAGGATTGGAACAGGCTGACCTCCAATGTCCCTTTTCACCGCACTTGAAGCATTTTCCTTTTGGTACTTTCTTGACACCCATCCAACTAGCTATCTTTCTCTTACTTTTCTTAGTGATGAGTGTGCTTTGGTCCTGACCACTTTCCTTTTCTTGAGTCTTGCCTGCCATTGGCCTAGATCTTGAGAAAAGACTTTTGGTCACCAATGCTTCGTCTTTCTTTCCTAAATGCTTCTCCATTATCTCCAAGGCTTCTTGTAGAGTGTCCATAGTAAACATGTGATCGCTCATCACAAAACTACAGTAAAACTCATCAAAACACCTTGGTAGAGTTAGGAAAAGAAATTCAATTTGAGCCTCATCACAATACTTAGTACCGAGATAAGCAAGTCTAACTAAATGGCATTTTATTCTGAGAACATGCTCTCTTACGGGTATTCCCTCAGTCATTTTTAGCCTAGCCACGTCTCCGGTTTTAAACTGATTGATCATGCGGTCTTTTGTTAAAAACATTTCTTCAAGACTTTGTATAATTTCTGCAGCAGACTCAACACCTTCATGAATGTGTCTCAAATCATCAGACATTGAAGTCAAGATTACACGTTTCATGGGTTCATTGCCCTGCTCCCAAATATTATACAAGTGCCTTTCCGCATCAGATCCATCAGTAGGCATACGGGGCTTGGGTACATCAAGAACCCAATAATGTTCTTGTGCAGGTTGGACAAAACTCATATTCTGTTTCCAAACAACATAGTTATCTCCAGTTAATTGGTGTTCTTTGAGTGTATATAACAGTGGATTAAAAGGTTGCGACATGATGAACTGAAATAAATAATAATATGCATAAGCACAAGTATATCACAAAATTCGATCACATGTTTCATATTAAAATCTCCAAAAAAATATGAACATGCATCAGCCAACATCTCAAAACAGTTTAAATAAGCCACGTGGGGTGGGTCATTATTTAAACACATTCAAGCAGGTTACAAACAAGAACAGTTACAAACCTTTAATATCCAGATTAATAGTTGGCTCCCACTTGACCAATATAAAATTGACAGGGACTTCGGGGAAGTATATGCATATCAATTTTATACCTAAGTAATAACCATGATTAAATACAGAATTATTATTTCGCTTTGAACGAGCCTCGTGGGGAGGGTCATCGTTGCCACTAGTAATAATCCACAATCATCCGTTTGGAATTTATTCATGTGAAAGCTATCTTTTGACCGTCCCGTGGGGGGAATTTCTCCAAAAGAATTCACAAATAAATAAATCACGGAGGTCAATAATTAATTCAATTTTATTATCCGGAATAAAATTGTCAATTAATTGTTTAAACATACTTAGTAATTTTCGAAAGTGAGATTTTTCAAAACATTTTCTCATGCATCGTAAATTTAAACACAATTTAAATAAGCATAAAATAATGCATAAACATCAAGAAAAAAATTAAACATACTGGGCACATTTATCCAATTGTCATGGTTAATTTTTGTCATGTCTTGATCTTGAGAAATAATCTTCATAGCATTCATCGTTCGTCTCGAAAAGCTCCCACTTGACCGTTTCAAAAAAAATGCCTTGTCAAGCCACGTCATCGACCAGCTCGCGGGTCGGAGTGCCCGCCTAGCACTCCCCCATCCGTGTCGAATGGCGTCCAGGCTGCGCTGGGCCAAGAAAGCGCCCGCGACGTCGCCAAGCCCATCTCGGCGGCGTCGCCCACGCTTCTCGCTGGCGCCTCGGCAGCGTTTCGCGTCTCCGTGCGTCGCCGCATCGCATCGCCGCCGCGTCACCTGCGTCGCCCCTTGGCGCCTTGGCGATATCGCCGCCCATCGCCGCCAGCGTCGCCCGGCGAATCCGCGCTTCGGCCTCTTCGGCCTCGCCCGCGCCCGTGCCCGTCGGCGTCACGGCGTTGGCAGGCGTGCCTCCCTTGGCACGTTTCGCGCGACGCACGCTGCCTACGCCCGGTTCCGGATCCCGTCTTTTAATTCTTCATTTCCGCCTCCGTTTTTCGATCCGGTTACAATTTATTTAAAAAATAAATAAACCTAGATCTAGACTAGTCTATTACATTGATCAAATCAAACAAATTCTAATCTACTCGTGGATTTTCTCACGAGGCAAAACGAATCCGAACGAATCGAGTTAAAAAACCACAATTTATATGCATGCATAAATAAACACATTAAATTCCATGACAATTGGATACCTGCAAAAAAGATCTAGCAATTCTACTATCCAATTTCAAAATTTAATGACAGCAAATTAAATTACAATTTAAAATTTGAGCTTAAACCGAGGCTCTGATACCAGTTGTTGGGGAATTAATTGCCCGGATCTATTCGGGATGAATATTTAAATACAAATTTAATTCTAACAATTATTACTAGCATGAATTAAGCCTAAATTAATTCAAATAATAATTCAACAATAAATCATGCATATAAACGTTCACGTAAATCCTACGCATGCGGAATTACTACGAGTTTACGTGAACGTACCTCTTGGATTGGCAATGGTCTCCCTTGATGAAAACACACCAAAAGACCTTCCCATGTATTCCCTAGTCCTTGCTCGACAAAACGGTGGAAGGATACTCGCGAACAATTAACAAAAGGAAAAATAAACTTTGTTGCACCACTTTTGTTGATTTACTAATTTTTTCAGCACGTGGAATTGTACTTGGGAATGAAACATTCATCCCCTATTTATAGAGGGGGTTGGACGAGTTTTAGTGATTAAAATAATATGGGAAAATCTTTTTCTTGATCTCCAAGAAATCTTGAATATATCTCTTATATTCTTTTCTCCATAATTAAAATATTCCACAAAAATCCCACAGCATCTTGTTATGGCAAAATTTTTGAAAATTCAAGAGAAAAGAATCCAAGATTTGGATCTTCTTGAATTTATGAGATATACTTGTATTTCAAGAAATACATCTTCCATAATATCTTTTCAAGAAAATCAAGAAAATCTTTCTTTCCCTTAATTATCAAAAATTTCGAAAATTTCATATGAATAACCAAGTGGGAGATTTCTTGAATTTAATGAGATAATCTTGTATTCCAAGAATACACATCTACATTCCATAACAAAATTCAAAGAAAATCTTTCTCCCCTTTTATCCATAATTTTCGAAAAAAATAAGGAAAAATAGGCAACAAATTTATTTTATTTTTAAACACCTTTTTCAGTTATTGGACTTTATCTTGGGCTACTTGGGGGGCCTTTAGGAGAATTAAGATTGGACCTTTCAATGGACCTTGAATTATCAATATTGAGCCACAATATTATTCAAGCCCATAAATATTAATTAATCCCACTACATAATTAATATTGCACTATCCATCTTAAGCCATATTACAATTAATATGACTCCTGGTTATTATTTCCCGTGTTTAAGATTATCTAGCCCATTAATTAATTCAAGCCACTGAAATAGCTTTCCATTAATTAATATCTTTTATCCTTGGTAAAGGAACGGTTCAACATTATTATCCATACCGGAAACTAGTTCCAATTGTAAGATTTGGTATGATAAAACTTATGAACCTCCCAAGGGGGCAAATCGAACAAGCGTACTAGCACACGATTCTCCGTATTAAATCTTAGCAATCGCATGTGACCAATAATATTGCCCAAGATATAGAGTATTGAATCTCATTGATTCTCTTCCCGTAATAAGTCAAAGCAATAGTTACTAACCACACGCAATCCTATTTAAGGGACGAAGATTAAGAAATAACTAACCACTGAGGTCTAATTCTTCCTAGTTCAGTTCTGAAGAATTTGTCCTCCTGTAGGTCCTCTTCAATGCATCAGTCATGCACTAGTGTAATCTCTTGGTCAAGACAAACCAATCTGAGCCTTACACTACAATCTTTCACGATGGATTGTTCATTTCCATCTAGGTCGTGAATGGTGTACTTTTAGTTACAAGGAACTGTTAATTTAATCTTTTGTGATCTGGTATCACTAAATTAACTACAATGTAACACGTACTATTTATTGAACAGTTATGCAGTAAATATATGTAACATTCGATGATATTTAAAGCATCAGTGATAAATAATTTATTTCAGTAAATAAGTCCGAAATGCAGTTAGTCTGATTATACAAAGTAAAAGCATACTTTCCAGTATAATCCCAACAGGCATTACCTCGGAGCATGGAATGGTTGAATATAGGGAGGCTCGGGAGGAGTTAGGAAAGCTTTTGGTTCAAGAAGAAGCTTTCTGGTGACAACGGGCAAAAAATTTTTGGCTTAAAGACGGGGATATGAATACTAAGTTTTTCCATCAATCGGCCTCTGCCAGACGTAGCAGAAATAAGATTGTTAAGCTCAAGAGAGATGATGGGTTGTGGGCTGAAACACAAGAAGATCTCAGTTCACTAGTGGGCACGTACTTTACGCAGCTCTTTACGCCAAGGGAAGAAGTAGAGAGTGATTTTGCCTTCCTGGAGCCGGTTGTAGGCATGGTTTCACATGACCAAAATGCGGAGTTGGTGAAAGATTTTACGGAGGCTGAATTCAAAAGAGCGATTAAGCAGATGCACCCAGATAAAGCCCCGGGACCAGACGGTTTTAACCCAGAATTCTATCAAAAGTGTTGGGATATAGTAGGAGGTGATATATTTGAAAATGGGGTGAATTGGTTAAACAGGGGCGCTTTCCCGGTCGATCTCAATGATACAAATGTGGTGCTCATCCCGAAGATTGACACTCCACAAAAAGTTAAGGATTTACGTCCAATACCCTTGTGCAATGTGGTTTACAAAATAGTATCAAAGGTTTTATGCAATCGGTTGAAAGAGGTGTTGTCAGGGTTGGTTGACAAAGGCTCAATCGGCTTTTGTTGCGGGTCGAGCTATCCAAGATAAAGTTCTTATAGCCTTTGAAATTATTCATGCTATGAAGAACAAACGAAGAGGGAGAAGGGGTGACATGGCTCTAAAAATTGACATCAGTAAAGCCTACGATCGTGTTGACTGGTCCTATATGGAACGTATCCTCTTCAAATTGGGGTTTTCTGAGAAAGGGGTTGTGTGGATGATGACGTGTGTTCGATCGACCAGGTACTCTATTCATGTAAATAATGATAGTGTGGGACCAATTATTCCTGGACGAGGGCTTCGGCAGGGGGACCCTTTGTCTCCTTATCTTTGCATCCTATGTACTAAAGGCCCCTCGGCAGCTATGAATAATGCATGTGTTAATCGGGTGTTGCATGGGCATAAGGTGTGTCGAACGGCTCCGGCCGTGAGCCATTTACTCTTCGCCGATGATTCTCTACTATTCTGCAGGGCAACTACGGAGGAGGGACATGCCCTTAGAGAGTTATTGAACGATCTTGAGGTTGTCTCTGGCCAAGCAATAAACTATAGCAAGTCAGGGATCTACTTTAGCAAGAATGTTGGAGAGGACCGAAGGCAAGAATTGAGTGATATAATTGGAGTGCACCAAGCTCCGAATACTGGAAAATATCTTGGTATCCCATCCTTGGTAGGGCGCTCTAAGTACGAAATTTTTTCGTACATCAAGAATAGGCTAGCGAAGAAATTACAAGGGTGGAGACACAAAAAGTTATCGAAGGCAGGGAAAGAAGTATTGATTAAGGCGGCAGCTCAAGCAGTTCCCACATACTGCATGACGACCTTCCTGATACCGTCCACCCTACTTGATGAGTTGCAAACGATGCTCAATAAATTTTGGTGGGGCGATAGCAACGACGAGATGAAAGGTGTGATGATAATTAGAATATCACTGTTGATGAGGTGATTGGAAGAATTCCACTATAAATAAGGATACAATTACAACAATAATGACCAAGAATTAATGACCAATAATGACCAAGATCTAATCTATTAATTACATATTAATTATCCTTAATATATAAATTAATTATCCTTAATACCCCCCGCAAGCGTTGCGTGGGGTGAAGACAAACGCGAAGCTTGGATCGAAGAAGCTCAAAAGCAGGTCGAGGCAGACTCTTGGTGAAAATATCTGCAAGCTGAAGATGAGATGGAACAAAATGTGTAGAAATCTTCCCAGAGGATACTAGTTCACGAACAAAGTGGTAGTCTAGATCAATGTGTTTTGCTCGTTTGTGAGCAACTGGATTCTGACTGATAAAAATAGCACTCTTGTTGTCACACAAGAGTTCAGGACGATTGGAGATTTTTACCCGGAGCTCATCGAGAAGATTGGTGAGCCAAACAATTCCCGCCTCTGCATTGGCCATAGCACGGTATTCAGATTCACAACTCGAGCGAGCCACTGTAGGTTGTTTCTTTGCACTCCAAGAGATGAGATTTCCGCCAAGAAAAATTGAGTAACCGTACGTGGATCGTCTGGTTTCAATGCAACGGGCCCAATCAGCATCAGAGTACCCAATGACAGCAGACTCTGGATGCCGAGTAAAGGATAAGCCAAAAGTGATTGTACCGCTTCACATAACGTAAAAATCCGCTTTTAACAAAGATTAAAATGATCATCTGTTGGTGAGTGAAGAAATTGACTAACAACATTCACAGCATACGATAAATCCGGGAGGGTAATAGTCAAGTAGTGAAGGGCCCCGACTAAAGAGCGATATAAAGTGGGATCGTGGAACGGTGGGCCATCACTTACCAAAACCTCTCCAGCGGGTAAGGGGTGGAAACTGGTTTGGAATCCAATAGTTTTGCCCGTTCCAAAATGTCAGTAGCATATTTGGCCTGACCAACAAAAAGACCATCTGAAGTGTACGAGACCTCAAGACCAAGGAAATAGTTAAGACGCCCCAAATCCTTAATAGCAAATTCCTTATGCGTGCGTGCAATGAATGTCTTGAGCATGTCACCATCATTTCCTGTGATAATTATATCATCTACGTATAAGAGTAGATAGAGAATAGAAGTACCTCGAACGAGATAGAACAAAGATGAGTCAGATCGACTCTGGCCAAATCCCAAGCTGAAGAGATATGTACTAAATCGTTGAAACCAAGCAAGAGGGGCTTGTTTCAGACCATACAACGCCTTCTTTAGACGACAAACATGATCAGGAAAGCGTGAATCAACAAATCCCGGAGGTTGAGCCATGAAAACCGGTTTGTCAAGAAATCCATTGAGAAATGCATTCTTGACATCTAACCGATGCAACGACTAATCGAGATTGCATGGCAAGAGCAAGAATAACTTTAACAAAGAGCAAGACTTGACGTTGAAATTTGAATGTATGATGAAAATCAGCCGGGAACCGAGTGAACCCCGTACACGAGGCTAACTTTATGACGCTCAATAGTACCATCGAATGAAACTTGGTCCGAAAAAACCCACTTAGAACCAACAATATTATTAGTACGTGAAGGACAAGGTACAAGATCCACGTATTATTTTGACGTAGAAAGCATCGATCTCTTTGCGATAGCGCATAACCATTCCGGAGATTTGGCAATGGATTTGAAACCTCCAGTTCGAGCTAGCAATCGAGAGAGGATAGCAAGGCAAAGGCAAGAAAGATCAACCGGTAACGAGGCTTGAACACCCCGGCACGGGCACGCCACCATAGGATGGACGGGCCAACCCCGGAAGGGACCGGTGGATCGAGGACCGCAATGAGAGCGGGTTCGGGGCGGATTGGCTAGTGGTGCCAACGGTGGGGGTGGAAAGGGCGTTAGGCGGTGCCGAGGTGCCGTGATGCGATGGGGCTGTTCCTCATCATCCAAAGGAATGATGTGAGGATGAGAAATATGCGGGCGATGACACGGGGACGGATGGATGGCGGCAGAGGCATGGGCACGCGATGATAGTACCATCCAAAAAACTTGAGAAATCCAAATTGGACATCGATTGTTGCGAGACGAAGTTCTCGAGAGAAAGGAAAACATAGTTCATCCAATTGAGCATGCCTCGATAAGAAGACCCGAGAAAGAGCTGGATTGAGGCAACGAAATCCCTTATGTGTGCTATTGTACCCAAGAAAGATGCAAGACCGACTTTTGGGTGCCAACTTGTGTTCAAAGATAGTCCTCAAAAATGGATAAACTCGACAACCGAACGGTTTAAAATTGGCATAGTTTGGAATTGATCCAAAAAGAAGCTCAAAGGGAGACTTGTTAGACAAAGACAGATGAGGGCGCATTTAATTAATAACATAAACCGCAAAGGGCAAAAGCATCAACCACAACGATACAGAGCATGTGAATGAAATAACATAGAAAGACTGTTTTGAAATATGTCTATGTCAATGCTCGCCCACCCATTCTGGCCGAGGAGTGTATGGACACGAGAGCGATGAAGAATGCCATGTAGTGACATAAATTCACGGACTCTAGAATTCACAAATTCGTGCCCACGATCACTTTGGAAAACCTTGATTTTTTCCGGAAAATCGAAAAGTGCATAAAAGCATGAAATTTCACCAAAATATCATAAAATTCGGACTTCAAAGGGGATAAATCCAAGAGAAACGAGAATGATCATCCACAAAAGAGACATAATATTTAAACCCATCAGACGAAATAATCGGGCCGGGCCCCACAGATCACAATGGACTAAGTCTGGCATCTTGATCAAAGACATTTTTCATTCAACGAAAAAGGTACACGTTTGCTCTTAGCCAACCGACAAGAGGAACAAAAAGTGTGGAGTCGGTAATAATAAAAAAGTAATAGATAATTGGCCTATCTTTTGCAATAAAGAAATAATAGTAAACGGGACATGCCCCAAACGAAGATGCCATAAATCAAAACGGCCTTCAAGTCTTTATTCATAATTCAAGAATTAAAATACGGGACACCCCGATCAAGCAAATATAAACCTTTATCAACCCTTCCTCGAGCCATAATTTTCTTTGTCACTTGGGTTCGAATGGCAAAGAACTTATCGAGAAAAAACAACGTCAACAGGTAATGTCAAGAATCAACTTAGAAATAGACAATAAGTTCTTAGTAATATGTGGCACAACCAATACATCCAACAATTTAACATCCCCGGATAATTTAGAAGTGCCAATATGCGAAATATTTAAAGCAGAACCATTACCAACAATAATGTAACCGTTACGGTGTAAAGGTCGAAGGATTCAAGAGCGATTTTCGATTCGTCATATCTTGTGAAGCACGAGTCCAAATACCAATCAGGAGTGGAATCAGAAATTTGACATGAGTGATTAAAGGCCTGAGCAAGATTGGCAGAAGAAGCAGCATTCCGAGCATCAATAAATTGAGGGCATTTATTCGCATAATGTTCACCGCTGCATATCTGACAACGAGGAGTATAGGTACAACGACCCCGTTTTCCACTCGATTCGGGTTTGCTACCCGAATTACCACCTAAAACCCCAGAGATCGTGGGACGATTGTTAGAGTCTTTGAAAAATTTCGCCTCTGTTGTTGAACCCCGATTGTTCAAGAGAAATCGAGTCGCCCTTAGGTCGACCTTGTCCACCGAGGCGACCACCACCTACACGACTATTGCCGGGTTTTAAGCCGTGAACGCCCCGAAGATGGAGAACCACCTTCCATAGCACGCAACATCATCTCAAACTGACGAGCTTGATGAAGCAAGGTACGAAACACAGGCAATGTGGTTAGCGCCATTCGAGTGTCAGCAAACGAGGCAAATTGAATGCCTAACCCTCGTAAGAACCAATGGCTTTTATCAGTTTCATCAATAGGGCGACCAATTGCCGAAAGTTGATCACACAAGTTCTTAAATTTCCGCCATAGTCGCCCACCGAGATCACCCTTCAAGAGAAAGCAACTCCTCACGAGTGATGGGGTGAGAAGCGGATGAGTCGGAGAACGCCTCCAGCAGCGTCGACCAAGCCGAATGAGAGGTTTGACAATCCAGAACCTCTGATGCCGCATCCGGAGTGAGCAACGTGAAGACGACGCTGAGTAATTTCTTGTCTTTCATATGCCACACAAGAAATACCGGATTTGGTTGATGGGTGCCATCAATCGTGATTGTAGGGGATGGGGCCACGACTGATCCATCAAGAAATCCCATTAGGTCGAAGCACTCGGCCATATGAATGACTTGACGATACCACATCAAGTAAGTAGAGGGTTCAAGTTTGATCGGTACCATTGAGAGCATGGTATTGACAGGGAGCGGATCGGTGGTGGAAGAGGATGATTCCGCCATTGAAAAACCTGAAGCATAGGGTTGCGAGAACAGAATACTTGCGAGACAATGATACTGGAGGGGACCTGTCCAGAAATCAGTTGAGGAGTTGGAGGGGACCAGTCCAACGAAGAGAGCCGGAGAGCGGAAGAGATGATCGGCGGCAGCAGAAAAGTAGGTTTAGGATCGTGTTTAGGATCGTGGTACCATGTGATGATAATTAGAATATCACCGTTGATGAGGTGATTTGAAGAATTCCACTATAAATAAGGATACAATTACAACAATAATGACCAAGAATTAATGACCAATAATGACCAAAATCTAATCTATTAATTACATATTAATGACCAATAATGACCAAGATCTAATCTATTAATTACATATTAATTATCCTTAATATATAAATTAATTATCCTTAATAAAAGGAATAATGTGGATGGGGTGGGAGAAACTCTATGTGAGCAAGAGCTTGGGAGGAAGAGGGTTTAGGGATCTCCATCTCTTCAATATTGCCTTGCTGGGCAAAATGGGATGGAGACTCATCTCAGATCCGGAGGCTCTAGTTTGCCGAATTCTCCGGGCCAAATATTTACCGCATGGAGATTTTCTACAGGCTAGATTGGGAGGGACTCTGAGTTACACATGGACAAGTATACTAGCAAGCCAAGACTTAATTCGTGATGGCCTACGTTGGATGGTAGGGAATGGGCGGTCTGTCTTGGTTTGGTCACAGCCGTGGGTCATGGATTCGGTGGACCCTTACATTCGATCCTTATGTCCGGCTGGGTACGAAGACATGAAAGTCCAAGAGCTAATAGATGAGGAAACGGGGAACTGGGATGATGAGCAGCTGGTATTTTTTCTGAACCCAAATAATAGAGAGAGAGTGCTCGGTACAACCTTGCCGCCGAGTGGTTCTATGGACAGGCAAATATGGAGCTATGATAGAAGTGGTAAGTACTCCGTGAAAACGGGTTACAATAGAGCGGCAATGTTGGCTATGGATCATGATTTAGAAGTGGAAGGCGGATGGAACCTTCTTTGGGGATTGAAAGTGCCACCCAAAGTTAGGGATTGCCTCTGGCGATTGGGACGAGACTGCTTACCTCACAAGGTCAATTTATACCAAAAAAGAGTTGTCCAAGATAAATGGTGTGTGTTGTGTGGTGATCAACTTGAAGATACTTGGCACGTCTTTTTTAATTGTCGGTATGCGCTCGAGTGTTGGGATATTGCAGGCTTACGGGATACTTTGGAAAATTCTATGTTTAATGCCGAGTCCTTATTGGATGTTTTCTTCTCGATGTTAGGGAATCAAGGCAGCAACGTGCCGACAAAGTTTGGGATGATTGCATGGCAAATATGGAAGGAAACGAATTCGATGGTTTGGGATAATTGTTGTACTACTGAGGCGGTCTATGCTTCTGCTTCAATGCTTCTTGAATGGATTCAAGCTTCGGAGTCACGAGCGAGCAGCAGGCCCTAGCCTGCGATGCTACATTGCTGTCAACTATGGCATCCACTTCCGATAAATTTCTGCAAATTTAATACTGATGCAGCCTTTTTCCAAGATGCTGGGAGGACAGGGATTGGCCTAGTCCAAAGGGACTGGTCGGGCCAATTTCTGAGGGCTCGTACTATGCATAAGCCAGGCTGCATGAAGGTTGAGGTGGAAGAAGCATGGGGATTTTATGAAGCCATTTCATGGGCTAGGGACTTGGGCGTTGAGGACGTAATTTTCGAAGGAGATGCCAAACGAGTGGTCGATGCTATTAATGCCGGGGTATGTCACGAGTCAGTGTTTGGCGATTTTATTAGAGCTAGAGTCGAGATACTTGCTAGTTTTAATTCTTATACTGTTCGATTTGTCAAAAGGGATGCTAATATTTTAGCTCACGATTTTGCGAGATCTTCTATTCACTATGGGAGCTCGTGTTGCTGGAATGACCCTCCGAACTTTGTGGATGGGCAATCTTATGCTTTTTGTTCTTACAATAATCTGAGCTAAGCATTTTTGCGCTCAAAAAAAAAAATCTCCCCCTCCAATGAAGTAATTATATTCAAATTTGTGTTATACGGTTTAGTATGTGTGTGTATATATATATATATATATTTAAATTATGTGTAACGTAGGAAGGAGATTATGTACAACACTAAAATATAATATGAAAAAAGAGTTTTTTGAAGTTGCAAATTAATACGATTTTATGTTACGTTAATTAATTAGGCGCGATTAACGATCCGAGCCACAATATAATAAATATAATAAAAAGATAATTAATAATTTCTCATCTCCTCTCCTATATAAAGAAGCTTCTTCCACTACACTTTCCCTCACCTCACACTTACACCAATCTAAACTAAATTAAATTTCTGTTTCTCTTTTTCAACTGTAATTATATTTTTCGCTTTCCAACTCTTCCAATTATCATCAACACTCTTAATTTAAACTTGTGTTATACGGTTTAGTATATATATATATATATATATATATATTTAGTTTCTTAAAAATATTTTGACTCCTTCATTTGAGTTTCAGTTAATGTTGTCTAAGTTAGTTTTAGCTTGATCGATCTTTATTGGAAATAAATGCAACAATTAATGTATATAAATATACGCTGATATATAGTTTATGGTCTCAAATTATATATTAATGACTTAGTTATGTTGATAAACATTTCAATTTATTTCTCGTGTCTTTTGAGTAAGAAATCGTCGATGTGTGCCTTTTTTCTTCTAGCAATGATATATATATAGAAGGAGCGCTATGGTGATCTTGGTTGATGTTATTTTTTTTTTTGAATTTTATGACTTAATTTGAGTTTCTGTAAATTAATTGAACATGTATTTTTTTTTTTTTTTGTACATATACAGATGGAAACGTTCTGAAAAAATCATCATCTTGAAGGAGAAGGCACATGGGACCTGCTGATCAGAAGATGTCATGGAAGGATTTTATCCCAATCACGACATTCATCCAAAAGAAGTCCACATTTACCTTCTCCTGATTATGTTTGTTTTAAGTGTGTTTATCATGGTATTTATTTTCTTGTTGTTGCAGTCGTGTTGTTGTAACAATAATTAGTGGGGCTACTACATGTATCCTCACAAGTTTCAATAAAAAAATTTATGTGTGTTTTACTCTTTATTTCTTTTTTCTCGGCTTTTCATTAACTATTTGATTATTTATCTTCAACTGGTTGATAAACATGCATTTTCATGTTGTTGCCTCTTTATTTGAGAATCGATCGGGTCATGACTTTGAAATAATATTTAGCAACAAAAATAAGATGAATAAATTCAGTCACATCCGCTATTATATGAATAAAAAATCAAACATATGCCTTACAAACCCCGGTAATTAAAGGCATGAATCAATTTGTATATCTATCCATAAATCATTAATTGATAGGTATTGAAAGGTTTTAAAAAATATTAATTTTTAAAGTAACTATGCATGGAGTCATGATAATGTTTTTTGTTTTGTTCTCCACTCTCTCTCTCTCTCTCTTTCCACAATGCAGACTATAAGTAACGCAAGGTGTCGTGAAGGAAAATCGCCTAATTAATGGTAAAATAGGATTTAAACAGTAAACAGATCAGCGATGATGCAGAAGCAAATTGACTCAAATTGGGAAATAAAAATTAAAGGACTAAAATTGAATTAAACTAACATTACATAACCAAAATTAATATTACCCTGCTTATTCAGTATTATCTAGGAATTGTAAACACTAGTAATCGAACCCGTGAGATGCTGCATTAGTGTAGTTGAACATGGGTTTTAATAGGGAGTAATATGATTTGTGCATAAATGTTTAAGAATAAAGATTTAGTTAGTTCATATTTATTATGTAAATTTAGATTAATTACATTTGTTAAGTACTGGAAATGTTTAAACTCGTCGAAATGTAAGTTGAACATGGGTTTTTAATAGAGAGTAATATGATTTGTGCATATGCATGGCTGTAGTTGAACATGGGTTTTAATAGGGAGTAATATGATTTGTGCATAAATGTTTAAGAATAAAGGTTTAGTTAGTTCATATTTATTATGTAAATTTAGATTACATACATTTGTTAAGTACTGGAAATGTTTAAACTCGTCGAAATGTAAGTGAAAGGAGATAATGGCTATGATTTCACGAAAAAGAAGTAATGTGAAAATAACTGATGGTCTAAATGTCTACAGATTCCGATAAACCTCCCTGAAAATCACATTTTTTGTTTTTGTAGTTGTTTTTTCATCATCGCCGCACACCAAAATCTTCAAGCCCTTGCGATTGGTGACTCTCGATACTGCCACGTAGAACTAGCCGTGACTGAAAACCGGTTTCTTCAAAAATATGCCACCATTTGCAAGCGATTGTCCTTGGCTCTTGTTTATATACATTGCATATGAGACAATTATCGGGAACTGTCTCCTCTGAAACTTGAACGGCAGTCTCGGGTCTGACGGAGTCAGGAAAAGTCTGGGGATCAACACCATCTCACCTGAATTGCTTCCGGTTATGACCTTGCCTTCCAGTACACGATCACCCAGTCTTGTTAGGATTAATCTAGTTCCATTACACAGTCCCCTCGAATGATCTATATTTCTGAGCAGCATTTCTGGAGTCCCAACTTTCAAAATCAATTCATGATTGGGTACGCCGGAACACCTCAAGCTATTCAAGAACTCCGGGGTATGTAAATCGGCAAGTATATCAATATTCGTATCAGACTTGCACGCACTGTCGAAACTCAAGTACGTTCTTGCCTCATGGTTGTTAATGTCTATCATGTATTCGTTAATGGAATCGACGACCTCTAGAGTGGGAGCAAGTATGGCTCTGTCCTTGAAATATTTGAGGTCGTCCCCGATATTCTTGAAGTCTGGATACGTGCTACTCACAATCGTGCCAATAGGACCGTCTCAGTATTTCAACAAAAGCTCATCAGGCACTTTGATATCTATGCCATCATCTGTCTCGTCCCCAATAGTTCCATCTCCAATTGCCGCCATCCACTCCGAGAAGGATTTTAATTCTCCCAATTCTTCGGTCGAATTGACGTTCTGGAGTCTCATATTTTTTGTCAATCTCAAAACTGTGCAAGCATCCCACAGGTATGAAGAATTGATCGTCGCACGCACAATATCCTGTCTCCGCCCCTTAGGGATGACGGGTAGTATTTGACGGAAATCTCCTCCGCATACAATTGTCTTTCCACCGAAAGGTTGCTGCGAAGACGACTGATCAGTTAGTTGCATTATGTCTCGGAGAGTATTGTCAAGTGCTTCAATACAATGCATGTGCACCATTGGAGCTTCATCCCATATTATTAGCTTGCATTTGACCAACAATTCTGCCATTTGGCTTCCCTGTTTGATGTTGAACGTTGAGTCCTCGGTGATGTTGATTGCGATGGAAAACCTTGAATGAGCAGTTCTTCCGCCCGGAAGCAGAAGGGACGCTATGCCGCTAGAAGCGACATTCAAAACAATCTCACCGTTCGATCTGAGTGCTGCAGACAGAGTTCTCCATAGATATGTCTTTCCCGTTCCTCCATATCCGTAGACAAAGAAGACACCTTTCGTTGCTCGTCGTTTAATTTCTTGAATAGGTCTTCGTGTTCCCTTTTTAATTCGGTCTTGTTGTAGGCTAATTCCCTGAAAATCATCCTATTCTGGGTGACCAAATTCTGATCCAATTGTAATTCCAGCATTCCATCGTAATCGCTCAAGCACTTGCCCATACCACGCAACAACTTGTCGATTTCGAATAGGCATAAACTCTTTATTTCATCATCGGTCATGTTTAATTCTGTTCAAATGTATTAACAAATTATAATTGTTGGTTTCATTGTAATTTTATGATTGAGAAAGAATATATTATTCCATATTAATTATTAGTTACCTGGATAATTTAAGATGCGTCGCTGTCTGTACAGAATATCATCGGAAAGTAATGTCCAACACGTTTCCCACACCAACTCTGGGCGGCTCAAGTTTTCTGATGAAAGCAATGAAACAAAAAGTCTCCGCATAGACTGCGCAAATGCCTATTGACTTGCTTCTGTTATCCCATCAATGTATTCTTTGTCGTTGTCCAACAAACCTCTGGCATAGCAAGCGTCTCTGTACGTTTCGTACCTGATATTGTTGTACTCCTTGAAATCATCATAACTTTTAGGCCCACGAACAATGTTTAGCAGTATCCTAAAATAATATCGCTCTCCCGAACCAGGTGGAAGGTAGCAAATGCGACCAATTGAGAATCCTTTTTGCCTTTTGACCCATTCTCGCTTATCTTTTTTCCAAACAAAATGTTGTGGAAACTCCGCGTAAGTAAGGTTTTTCGCTTCTGGATATTCTTTATTCGCCTGAAACCATTCCAAAAACATGTTGTCTCTTACGGTTGGTTTGTCCATTACAGTAGCCAATGACTCAGAATCTGAGAATAATATACTCTGCTCGTCCTGTAGATGGAAACTTAGACGCTTGACCGGAGGGTACCTGTACTGAATATCAAAGCCAAATATCCTCCATGCTGCCTCGCAAGGTGAAATGTATTTGCAGTCGTAGTACATTTGCACCTCATCTACCTCTTTCCCAGTACCGTCTTCTTTTGTGCTCTTGTAGAATGCCGCGGTTACACGATCGTGACCTTTATTCACATATTTGAACAAATATTTGATCGAGCATGACTGGTTGCACCACTCTACGTTTATATGGGCTCTGTACTTGAGAAGAAGATGGCGGTTGTGGGGACCACATATCTATATCGAGATGGACATCATTTTTCGTAATCTGTTCTTCCATTGTTCATGCGCGTCTCAGAACCGGGTATCCATCTTCATGGATTGTGGTTTTTGATACATAATTTTTTGGAAAATGCTTTGTACAAACACCCTTCCAACATGCAGGTGAATTTTTTCTAGCATCACCGCATGGTCCATGCATCATATAGTCACACACTTCGCTGCAAAATAATGCGGATCCATCCGCTTTCATCGGGTAGTTCAATGAAATTATGCGATCAATATCGAGCTTGACCGGTTCTCTGTTCTCCTTTTCAAAAACAACAAAAGATATGGGCATGCGGGAGGCCACGCTTTTGAAATTCAATTGTGTATACCACTGCAATTGAATTCATCCATAAATATAAAAATGAAATATTGTTTGTGGATATTTGGTTATTGTGTATGTTGTCATATAATTAATACTTGTAATATAATGAATGGACACAAAATAGAATGAGGAGTACTGCTTTGACTTCTCCGAATAGTTTTTTGTTTACGTAAAAATCGTCGATCATTGCATTCAACTTGACCTTAAAACTCGAGAAATTATATCCGGGACGGTCATCGGGTTTGAGCCCCTTTCATCAACAAAAGCGCACAATCTCGCCACTTTGGGTTGCATGTAAATGTTATGAATAAATTTGGATACCCCCCGCCCACCTACATATTGCCATTGCATCCGGTAATTTTGTACCATGTACCTTGCACCTCCGTGAACGAAGTGGGAGTATAACACGTTTTCCTTTGGTACGGAGTCGGTCTCACCATTAATGAACGATCCTCAAGGCCTTTGTACATCATCTCACAACAAGCAACTCTTTTCGATGTGTTGCAATGTACTTCAACCTTCCAGCCTCTACCATCGTATAAGCTTCGACAATGAACTGTTTCAATTGCCTTTTGGAAGATAAAATGGTAGGCGGTTCATCCTGTCTATCTTACAAGTGTGATAAAAAAAAAGAATTCCTCGACTTTCACCCTCGCCGGCCTCTCATTATCGCATCATATTTTTCGAATAAGGTATGTCTTCTCTGTATCCATCCTCACCAGAAGGAAAAAAGTAGGTGATATTGTAATCCAAGGTAAGTTTGCGTTAAGTTCATTTATGCGTTGAGGATTCAACTTTTGTCTCCACTATGATGTCGCGGTCACCCATTGTTTTGCCAATATCATCGGGATAACTCTGCGACCTCTCGGACATCGTAGGCGATTATACCTTCGTGCATCGGTGCCCCTCCTACCTATGAGCTTTAGCTTAATTCCTGTTTTGCCTTCTTGTAATCCCTGTCCAATCATCCTGAAATTCTGTTGGGATTATACTAGAAAGTATGCTTTTTACTTTGTATAATCAAAACTTAATTTCGAACTTATTTACTGAAATAAATTGTTTATCACTGATGCTTTAAATATTATCGATTGTTACATATATTTCTTTGCATAACTGTTCAATAAGTAAATGACGTGTTACATTGTAGTTAATTTAGTGATACAAGATCACGAAGATTAAATTAAAAAGTCCTTGTAACTAAAAGTACGCCATTCACGACCTAGATGGAAATGAACAACCCATCGTTAAAGGTTGAAGTGTAAGGCTCAGATTGGCTTGTCTTGACCAAGAGATTACACTAGTGCATGTCTGATGCACTGAATAGGACCTACAGGAGGACAAATTCTTCAGAACTGAATAAGGAAGAATTAGACCTCAGTGGTTCGTTATTTCTTAATCTTCGTTCCTTAAATAGGATCACGTGTGATTGGTAATTATTGCTTTGACTTATCATGGGTAGAGAATCAACGAGATTCAATACTTTTTATCTTGGGCAATATTATTGGTCACATGTGATTGCTAAGATTTAATACAAAGAATCGTGTGCAAGTACGCTTTTTTGATTTGCCCCCTTGGGAGGTTCATAAGCTTTATCATACCAAATCTTGCAAGTGGAATTAGTTTCCGGTATGGATAATAATGTTGAACCGTTCCTTGACCAAGGACAAAAGATATTAATTAATGGAAAGCTATTTTTGGTGGCTTGAATTAATTAATGGGCTAGACAATCTTAAACATGGAAAATAATAACCGGGAGCCTTATTGACTGTAATATGGGTTAAGATGGATAGTGCAATATTAATTATGTAGTGAGATTAATTAATATTTATGGGCTTGAATAAAATTGTGGCTCAATATTAGATATTCAAGGTCCATTAGAAGGTCCAATCTTAATTCTCCCAAAGGCCCCCTAAGTAGCCCAACATATAGTCCAATAACTAAAAAAGGTGATTAAAATAAAATAAATATTGTTGCTTATTTTTTCAAGTATTTTTCGAAAATTGTGGATAAGTTGGGAGAAAGATTTTCTTTGAATTTTGTTATGGAATGAAGATATGAATTCTTGGAATACAAGATTATCTCATTAAATTCAAGAAATATCCCACTTGGTTATCTATAATAAAGATTTCGAAAATTTTGAAATATAGTGGGCAAGAAAGATTTTCTTGATTTTCTTGAAACGATATTATGGAAGATATGTATTTCTTGAAATACAAGAATATCTCATAAATTCAAGAAGATCCAAATCTTGAAATCTTGGACCTATATTTTCGAAAATATCCATAGCAAAAGAGTAGGTGGGATTTTTGTGGAATATTATAATTATGGGAAAAAAGATATAAGAGATATATTCAAGATTTCTTGGAGATCAAGAAAAGATTTTCCCACATTGTTTTATCACAAAAATTTCGACCACCTTGTGCTCTATAAATAGGGGATGATTCTTTCATTCCCAAGTATAATTCCATGTGCTGGAAAAATTAGTAAATCCACAAAGGTCGTGCAACATAATTTATTTTCCTTTTGTTAATTGTTCACAAGTGTCCTTTCACCGGATAGTCGAACAAGGGCTAAGGGAATACTTGGGAAGTTCTTTTGGTTAGTCTAATCAGCCACACCGTTGCCATTCCAAGAGGTACGTTCACGTAAACTCGTAGAATTCCGCGTGCGTAGGTTTTAAGTGAATTATTATATGCATGATATGTTGTTGGATTATTATTTGAATTAATATAGGATTAATTCATGCTAGTAATAATTATAAAAATTAAATTTGTATTTAAATATTCACCCGAATAGATCTGTGCAACCTATTCCCCAACAAATTCTTCACAAGCACATTGTTTTCATCCAGCATCTCTTTCAAGTCTGCAACTATTTCTGCATGAAGACTATTGATATCTTTCTTTTTGCTGTAAATTATTGTATATAATTTATCGTTAGTTAGGATGTTCAATTTGTTTATTGTATGTAAATATATAAATTTATACAAATTTCAAATAATTATTACGAAGTATACGTACCTTAGTGCAGTGATTCGATTTTGAACTTCGTTTGATGTATCATTTATGTAAAGTTGTCGAACTTTGGTTTTTTGCCTTCGCGTGGCAAAAGACTATTGAATGATAGTTTTGTCCATTTAGTCTGAAAACAGGAGGTCCATCACCATTGCTGTAGCTTCTATCTATCGTTCCGCCCATAGATGTGAAAGAGAACATACTATTGTAAGTACAGATATTTTCTTTATAATGATCGCTTCTGTCATCATCTCCGTGTAGAAGGTCGTGCAGAATTTGAGGCGGCCTTTTCAAAGAAGGTATTTGTATCTTTCCTTGCACGCAACACAATGAAATTTCGGGTTGTCCGATTTATAGATTTAAAGCAAACGTTCCTCGTACCAAAAATTGCGCCGCAGTACTGACATTTGTAGCTTGGGTCTCCAATGTCCCAGTAGTCGCATGCTACAAAATGTAATTTTTTTTTAATAAACATATTAACATTGCAAAATTTGAATATGATCCAAGGTGCATATACATACATTCGGCAAAAGTATCAGGGAGACATGTCTCGTCAGGGTGAAGATCGACAATTTCTGGACTATCGTCATTCATTGTACAGAATACCCTAAAAACATGATCTTTGGAGTTGAGGTTATCGATGATGTCGTCTTCTATAGTTAAATCTATCACATTTTGGTGATTCTCCTTGAATGCTACAAAATTAGAAATTCAGTTGAAAAATATGTGAAGAATGTAAAATCAACTTTTAAGGGACAAAGTTTTTTCAATTTATATGATTTAAGAAGAATATACATACTTTCGACAACAGTATGTGGAATACATGTCTCGTCAGGGTGGTCAAGGTCGAGATTCTCCGAACAATATAAATTCACAGAATGCAATGTTCCAAAAGTAGGATCATTTGACTTGAAATTTTCGAAGACATTGTCTTCTCTAGTTAAATCAATGAGATTCGAATCATTTTTTTGGATTGTTGCTCTTTTTGGTTGTGAGCTTGATTCTCCAATACAATTAGAATAAGATTCAGTTCTACGAAAAGTGGAATTTGGACCGTAAACTGCATTTGTAGTATAAATAAATAAAAAGTTAAATTTCCTGAAATAAATGTTAAAAATTAATACATACTTGCTTGTACTCTACAAACAATAAATATTACCATTGTTGGTGTTTGTCAAGTGTGTCGTAGGAGGTGTTATTCCCCTGTTGTTTGTAGTTGTATCATCCAATACGCGTGGAACCTTACTAACTGGTGTAGAAATCCCATTGTTAAAATCAGCAGTCTAAATAAATAAATAAGTGTCTTTTTTGTTTTTTTTTTATTTATTATTGAAGTTTTAATATAAAATTTACAAAATTTGATACTGTCACTTGAAAAATATACACATTAATTTTTAATCATTATATTATTATACATGCAAATTGAATACTTATTTTTCCATATAAATAAATTGTTAGATGAAAAAATTCTCTATACGAATTATTTAAAATACTGATATAAATTGTCAAGTTGATTTTAAATGTGGATGCCATTCTAAAATTTCATTGTTGATTTTTATTAAATTTTGAATGATAATTTTATTTTAAAAATCCAAAAAAATATTTATGGTCATTATTTCCTTTATTTTATCTGCTAATGTATTCATACACATAACTAACATCAGTTTATGTAAAAAGTTTTTTTTTTTTTTTTTTTTAAAAAGTAGCATATTTTATGGTAAATATGTGCATAAAGTTACTTATATATAAAACTACATATATTAACAAACTTTGAGAATTAAGATTGATACAATATTCTCCTCAATTGAAATGTCAATGATAATAATACGTACCTTTGTATTATTATTTGTCTTTCTCTTTTCTTATTGCGGATGAGAGACATTACATATTATGTTCTGCAAAAAAAAAAAAAAAATTAATCAAACATTATAGGTGAATATATGTAGGAAGACAAGTCAACTGAGTGGGTTATAATTGGAGAAACATGTCGAAGAGCAGATACATGTGAAAAAATACATATCATTTCAAATTTGAAAGACAAAAACACCAATTAAATAATTTGAATTAAAAAATAGTAATTTTAAGGAATCCATCAAACAGCTTATAGTACTTTATAATTGAATTTTGTAAATATATACTACACTGAATATACATAATAGATTCACCTATTGCAAATCATTTTTTTTTAACTCAATGACCGACTAATTTGGGGGACCATAATTCTTTTTCCAATGTTTCAACGCCCATATAGTAACATATACATTTATATCCCTTGTGTTAATTATGAACATTATCGCACTCAGTTAATGAAATACGACGCACGAATAATTTACGTGGCAATACGACGACTAAAGCAGTATAAAAAGATCACATCTCAAAAAAAAAAAAAGACATACCTCTCAGGCGTGTCAATGGCGATTCTAATAGAGAAAAAAAAAAAAGGTTTACAGTTTATTATATAGAGGTTGAAGATCACATCTCAAAAAAAAAAGAGAAAAGACATACCTCTTAGGCGTGTCAATGGCGATTCTAATACAGAAAAAAAAAAAAAGGTTTACAGTTTATTATATAGTGGTTGAAATCCAAAGATCTTTCATATCAAATCTTTTCGATTTTTTGCAGATATTTATTCTTTTCGATTTTTGGCAGATATTTGTTCTAAAAATTATGAAAAAAAAAAGTACCAGGTATGAGTTTTGAGCTTGTTGCTTTTAAGGCGATGAAAGTACGTACAATGATCGGGATTTGTATATATATAGATACGGGGATGGATGAAAGAATTTAGAAAATAAATAATATATTTGGAAAAAAACTAATGAATTATTTTTTAAGATATCAATAGATTTGATTTTGAATTTATTTTGGATATTTTGATTCGATCATAATTTTATTTATAATATATTATAATATTGAAATATTTTTAATTTTTTTAACGTGTAAATAATAATTGAATGTGTGGGTATTATCTGCATACACCTTGATTCTTTAAATACGTTTGTAAATTTTTTAAAAAGGTTTCAAATTTCCAACTAATACATTGTGAAATTATATTGTAATTTATTGTTGAATTAATTAAAAAGGAAGGCGAGGTAAACGTTGGGAATGATTGGTTTGATTTAAGAGAGGAATTTAGGTGAGAATGTTAAATAACATTATATTTAGGTTCAATGATCCCAATATTCAAATTGAATTACCGATATCAAATTTTTTAAAAGAATATTGGCTATATATATGATTCAAAAAAAATATCTAGAGAATGTGAATTTTTATATGTATGAGGGATATGAATTTATCTAAAGTTTTTATTATAATATATTTTATTTTATAAGATTTAAGGAATATATTTAATTAAAATATAGATGCATAAAATATATAGATATAACTAATCTTTTTTTTTTTTTTGGTTGAGTGGATCTTATATAAAAAAATAGGAGAATTATCAAATCTAGTAAATTTTTTATTAAAATATATTTGTACTCCTATTACTCTTCACTTCATTAAATTTATTCTCTTTCCATATCAGCTTTTCTGTTAAAGAAAATATGGTAAACGAATGAAAAATATGAAAATTCCTCCAATGTAGTTAGAGTTGCATGTGGAGCTAAACATATGTTTTTATTCTTTATTTCGTTTTTTGTCCAGGGAGTAATTCTCAATCGCTGTTTCCAAAAACTACAGTACTTTCAACTATAATTAAGATGATATATTATGTTTTTTGTCCAGGGAGTAATTCCTCTAATGTGTTTTTTTTATTAATAATGTGATATTAGTTTCATAGAGTATGTGTATATGGATAGAAATAAAACAGAAACTGAGTCACGATACCAGTAAAAATTTAAGTAATATATTTCTTAATAAAATATAGATACATAGAATATATAGATATAATTAATCTCACATTCTTATCATATAAATTCTTAACTTTATACTTATAGGACCAATACTACTTTCAATTTATTCCGGTACTCAACATATTTGGTGAAATTGTAAATTAATTGATAGCGTAAGAAAGATAAAAAATATTTAATAAAATATTCGTAACATTATTGTAGTAAAAAAAAATAAAAAAAAAAAAAAAAAGAAGGTTCATAACAAAAGGAAATAAGAGACATAAATTAATATTGAACTATTCTTTCTCAATCTTGATTTTAGTCATCATTTTTTCTTCTTTGGATTTGAACTTGTCATATCATTGGTAGACAATGGTCTTTTAAAATTTTCTTCATCGGTTATATCAATTAGGTCGAGATTGGGATCTTCTGATTGAATTGGAGTGTTTTGTTGAATTGAAGAGTTGGCGGTCTCGTCGATGGAATCATCCTACACGAAAATATTTAATAATTACTTATTTGTAATAATAACTTTAGAATAAAAATATTGTAACAATAGAAAGACTTACTTGAGTACTACTTAAAATTTATAGAATACTTAGAGACGATTTTTCATCCATATTAATTTTAATAACACCGTAAGTGTTATTAGAATTACGATATATGCTCATGTTTAACGCCAATTTTTGAACATCATCTCCTTTTCATAATATCTTGCAGTTCTTTGCTATACCATCCTCCTTTAATCTGTATAATAATTTAGATTATATTTTAAATTTAGTAAATAACACGTAAATGAATTAAGAATAATATATTTTATTAAAAAGATTTTACCTCTGAAGAGTTGATCATCATATCACTTGCACTCTTACCAAAGAGTTCTAAACATGCAGCATCCCATAAAGTCAAAGAAATATTGCTTGTACCATCCATCACAAGCACTTTAACTCTATACCTCAAGTTTGCCAAAACATCACTCTTATTGCAGTTTTTACAATCAAATGTATTACCATTTTTGTTCACTATTTTCGTGCAACGTTTGCATTCTGGATAGCACCAGTCAATATAACTATTCAAATCAATTATTTTTCCACATATCCAGAAATTACCCACCTGTTCATGTATAATACAATAAATATGAAATGAAATAAATTAAAATTATAATAACAAAGTTAATAATTTCCTATAGAATACTTATTAATAAAATATTTAATGAAGGTTGAATTACCTCTGGGGTCTCTATTAATTCAAGTATAGTTTTTATTTTGAAATTTTCACTCTCGCAACATCTTCATCATATGTTAATATAGGCTCTGATATATTAGTTCATGAATTTTCATATGTGAAATATGTTCTCAATCTAATTAAATACACAAATATTAATAAAGGTCATATATAGTTTATAAGAAAATAAATGATATTATAAAAATAACGAAAGTATTTAAGTGACTTACCTTGCTTTAAAATCTTGTATTTCCTTTACGTCCAAAGAATGAATGATTTTTGAGGGATTAAATGCACTATTGACTGGTATGGTATCTTCACAATTAATAGATGTTCAAATTAGAAACACATATATTTATACGTACTAATATAATTATTTAGATGCATAAATTTAAATGAAAGCATAATATATGAATTATACCACTAAAAAGCTTCGGGCGAAACATTTGTAAAATTATCACTGGAGCCTTTTCACCTCTTTCTTTCTTCACTTTGAATATTTCATCAATGAATTCTTCCCATAATGTAGTTGTTATACGATTACTCCTACATGTTTTAAAGAAAAAAAATATTATATATACATGTTTTGAAATCTAAAAATAAACGCATTTCATATATAAATTTATGAATAAGTAATAAATAAATAAATAATACTTACTCTGTATCCTCCAAAGTTATCTCCATCATCCTCACTTTTGCTAATTTGCCTTTAACAGATTTAAGTGACACTTTGCCAGTATCGACAATAGTTCCAATAATATCTATATAAAAAAAATTGTAGATATATATACACACATATATTCAAAGGAATTACACCAAAAAAATAATAATAAAGTCACATTAAAATTACCAATTAATTGGGTGTCATCCAATGAAGTTGCAGAAATCAAGTCAACATAGCTCTTGAAGTTGTACATATTACGCAAAAAATTTGAATCGAAAAACTCTGTTACGCGTGTGCTAGAGATAAATAGAATCTTTTTTTTGTTCGGGGTAGTCCTATATGTATTGTTATCTTCTATAACAACAAAGTTACGAATGATGTATAATCGATCCTCAAATATTATTTTCTTGTTGATCTCAACCTCTTTGTGCCTTATTGTTGCATGAATTCGGTCGCCCTTTAATCAAAGAAGGTCAATATTAACAATAGAGGAAAAATAAATATATAAGTATTATAAAATATGATATTTGTTGGGCTTTTAATGTACCTAGCTGTCATGAAAAACATATTCGAGATTCATTGTTTTGTTATTATGATAACTAGTTTTTTGTCAGCCCGTGCGTTGCACGGAAGTCATTGATATTAATATATTTTATTAACTTATTGTTGTTTATTTTTAATATCATTTCAAGTTATAGATTATAAATAATCTTTTAAATATTAATTGGTAATTTAATCATGAAATTTTTTTTTTTACTAAAATATATATTAGTTAAAATGAATTTTAATAATTATTGCAATTCCCAAAATTTCAACTGCAGAAGATCTAATAATTAGAGCTTCCGTTTACAACTTGACAATTTGGTTTTAAAAACGGCACTTATTATGCATAAGTAATTCTTATTCTCTAACACTTAATATAAAAAAAATAAATAGATACAATATATTAAACATTAATTAATAAACATACATATAGCAGTAATTATATTTTTAAAAAATATATAAAAATAAAATAACAACAACCATTTATAAAAAAAATAACATTCACTCTTTCAAATAAAAACAATGTAAATAAACAATAATTAAAATAAAAAATCATAATATAATTCCAAAAATCTAAACATTTCGGAACAATTCTTGAAGTATAACATTCTTTGTTGTATTATGTTCAAAACTATCATTATTACACAACATAATCCTCAAATCATGTTGACTGGTAACCCTCGAAACTGCGACATAAAGCTGGTCATAGTTAATAGAGGTGGCAAATCAGGCAGCCCGACTAGGCCCAGCCCATCGAACCAAGTCATGTTCATGGGCTGGGTCGGGCCAGCCCATCTTTTGATCAGGCCTACAGAAATGGTGCCCAGCCCAGCCCAATATGGGCTCACCGGACCATGGGCCAACCCGGCCCATGAATTTTTTATTTTTTTTTAATTACTTCATTTGCTTTACAAATTTTTCATTATTAGCAACATCTACTAATATATCAAATAGAATAAAAAAAAAAAAAAATTCCTAACATAATTTATTAAATAAAATTAAAGGTCATGATCGACATCAATTCATCATAAACTTCACAATGCGTGCCTTAATTTTTTGGGTTTCTCATGAACTGTAATTCTATTATGTTACTTCTGTATATTATGTGGTGTTTAGTTTACAAAAATTGAGTTGGGCCTGGGTGTGTTTATTTTACAAATAAAGATCCATTGGTCATTAGTATTAATTATCAATATTAAACAATTATAGTAATTAAATAATTAATACAGTAATAAAAAAATAAAAAATAGAATATTGGTAGGGCCAGCTAGGCGGCCCGTGGCCCATCGGACCAAGGCCATCAAGCCCGTGGGTCAAATGGGTCGGGCCAAATAGGACTGACTTTTTTGGGTCCTCTAATTTTTTAGCACAGCCCATACTTAGCCTCGGGTTGGCAGGGCCGACCCGAAATTTTCGACTCTAAATTGGCTGAACACCGGCTTCTTAAGAAATACTCCAACATGGGAAAAAGATTGTCCTTGACTTTTATTTATAGACATAACATACGAAACAATCAAAGAAAATTGTATGGGTGTAAACTTGAAAGGTAACCTAGGATCATAATGAGTCAGTGACAATCTAAGTATCAATGTTAATTCACCCGGTATTTGCTACCAAGAAAATTTTAACCCGATTACTCTATCACTCAACCTAGTGATCACCAACCTACACATATAGAAAAAGAAATTATAAAATTAATCTTATAAAAAATGGTAAATATTACTAAATAGCAAATTTAATTTCCAAATATTTTATTTTGGTGAATGTCACGAATCAGTGCATCCAATTTAACCTTAAAGATGCGACACACAATATCATGTCGATCTTTGGGATTTTGACCTCTATGCGACATATAGTGAAAAATCTATTTTCATTTTGAATTGCACGTAAATGTTATAAACAACTGTGGATAACCAGCCCAACGACAAATAGCCATAGCATCTTGATAATTCTGCTTCATGTACCGTGGACCTTTAGTAAATGAAGGAGACAACACAATACGTTTACCAATAGCTCTTTCTTCACTTTCTCCATTCAAATAAGCATCTTCAAGACCAACATATATATCACAACGAAGTTCCTTTTGATGATTTTTTATGTACAAAGCTTTTTGCAGACTCAACCATTGTATATGCATCTACAATGAATTATTTCATCAACCTCTTGCAAGATAATATTGTAGGCGGCTCCCCATTCCTCTCCTGAAGACGATATGCAAAAAAACTCTCTGATGCTAATACCAGTCCTTTGTCCAACCCTTCCCATTGCAGATTGAGAAAATGGTATATTTTCCCTGTATTCATCATCACCATAAGGAAAAAGAAAAGTATATTGCAAAGTTATTAATGATAATGTTGCAATATACCATAATAGGTTTGAATGATAATGTTTCTGGAAAGTTATTAAAAAAAAAGGTTTGAATAATAATGTCATGAACCTCAATAGTATTATCAAGATCACCAATAATCACAACTACAACTTCTGCAACTGTAGGTAAGTTGTGCGTCCTTGGATCATAGCCTCCACTTCCAACTAATTGCATAGTTACGGTCTGTGAACAGATCTGAATCTATCTCTAGCAGCATCAATTGAAAAAAAATGTCAAAAAACATAAAATTTAATAAAATAAAATATATAAAAAGGAAAAAAAAATTCCAAAACACATACTCCGTTCTCCTAATCAATACATGTTATGAACCAATAAACAATAATTGAAGAAATTCTAAGTCGTTCGTCAATCAAAATTAAAATAATATACCAAAAATATGACCTTAATTTAAGTGTGACTATGACCCAATTTATAATACTTATATGCATTGAAGAACATTATTATTTTTAGATTCTATACATAGAGATATTAATTCTAAAATATTCATCTACCGATTTTGTGATACCATATAGAAAATTGATTTTATCAAATCTATATATGAAAATTGGAAACAAATCCTCCTAAATTATAGAGTGAATCCCCTTGACACAGGGGAGAGATTTAATGATGGTGTGTTTGGAAATTATATTTTCTATTATGAGTAATGTACATTCAATTTATAGAATAAATGCAATTTAACATATAGAAAAGTATGCAACGTCAACCATAAACTATAAGAATAATAAGAACAACATGTGTTTTTAATTTTTTTTACAATACATTAAAATAAATAAATAACAAGGTAAATCTACCTAAAAAATATAAACAAAATTATATTAAATTCTTTGCATGCAATTATGATAGAATGTTCATAAAAACAAAATATGTGTAATAACTCACTTACAAATAAATGACACACGTAAAATAATAATTGAAGTAATATCAAAATTAAAGGATAGTTACCAAATTAATGTTCGACTCCAAATCAGTGCACAATCATAAACATCACTATACATGGCGAGGTCATTTTGTGGACGACAACAATCATTAGGCAATTAATATAAATATTATTTATATATTAAAGTATAAATAAAAATGTTAAAATTCAAATGTACCACAATAAAATCATATTATTAGAAAATGTCAAAACTTATTCTTAAAACATAATAGATTTAAAAAAAAAAAAAAAATATAGAAGTGAGTTGATCACTCATATGCGCAATTAGAAGGTTATTTCTTATTTTCACTAAAAAGATATTAGTTGCTTTTACTAAAAGATACTCCCTTTGATTGGCTAAATACTATAGACATGGAGATTAAGAAAAAATGGAAAATAATATTATTAAATGGTGTTAAGTGGGTAAAGTGGGTTTGGTGAAGAGAAATAACAGTATTAAATGGTGTAAAGTGGGTTTGGTGGAGGGAAATAATAGTATTAAATAGTATTGAAAGTTGTTTTATTACATTTTTAGGAAATGACCAATCAAAATTAGGACGGCTATTTACGAAAAGTGGCCAATCAAAATTAGGACAGAGGGGGTATACTTATGAAAGGGATTAATTGATTACACCGAAGAGTATTAATTGAACTGTACGAAGATTATTAGTTGTTTAATCATGTTGAACATGTCATTACCTGAAATCACAAAACAAAAAATATATACAAATTAATTAATTAAAAAAATAACCATATATGAAAATTTAGAAAAAAAAAATCAACATTAAATTCATAATGTAAGATTTTTGGTTAATAGTAAAATTACCCAAAATCTTGACCGGAAAGTTAAGAAAACGTTCACCAACATTCTTCTTCATGCTAAGATTAGTACCATTAAATTTTACATGTGAAAAAACACCAACAGATTGTTCATCTAAAAAAATTAAATCCTGAGATTGAACATCATAATTTTTTTTTATGCAAATGCTAAATCTTAAAAACTATATTCCTTCATTAAAAATAACTTCAACTTGTTGTTCATTTAATCCAAGAATCGGACATTGAGCGTTGTCTAAGTTTGAATTCTTGAATATTAGTCAAGTTGCTAAACCTCTTCTGGAACTGCAAGGGTAAAGGTTAACAAAAAAGCCAACATAATAAAAAATAAATAAATGTGTTAAAAAAATGCACATTCAAATTTGAAATACAACATTCATAACTTACAATACACTCAGATTCCTTAGCTTTCTTAAACTGAAGATAAAACTTGAACTTTTGTTTCTTATAAACATTCATAGTGTACTTATGAATATCCTTAATTTGAAGGCACAAGCACATCATCCCCTACCAAAATCAATTGAAAAGAAATGTCAAAAAACATAAAATTTAATAAAAAAATATATATAAAAAGGAAACAAAAAAAGTATTCCAAAGCACATACTCCTTTCTCCTGATCGATACATGTTATGAACCAACAAACAATAATTGAAGAAATTCTAAGTCTTTCGTCAATCAGAATTGAAATAATACAAAGAGAGTATGACCTTAATTTAGGTGTGACTATCACCATAATTTTATTAACATTATCATGTGGCATTTGCACCATAAACGTCTTCCATCAATCAATGTATTGAAATCCACCAGTGTAATTATATTATTCCATATTTATACCTTTTCAGTAAAAATTTGTAATTAAATTGATATAAAAATATATTGGTCAATTGATATTTAATACATGTTATATATATATATATATATATATATATATATATATATATATATATATATATATATATATATATCTAAACAAATCTATATCTACAAAGTAATTAATTCGATGATTTAGTAATTTTTTTTTTAAATAGAGATAGTAATTTGATATTTAAATTTTTCTAAATAAAATATTAACTATAATTGATGCAAAATATACAATAATATCCCCTTAAATTATAATGTACATTTTATAATTAAATGAATCAGACATTAAAATATATAAAAAAAAAAAAAAAAAAACGTAATAATGGCAATGAGACAATGTAAATATTAGTAAAAAAAAAAAAAAAACGTATCATCTTCTCCTAAACTTCCGTCAAATTTGATACAATTTGATATCAATTGTTTCCTTATATATATCAATTAGATAATAATAGTTAAGATTTTAATTTGCTATATTAATGTGTTTATATATATCTAAACAAATTTATATAGTAATTAATTCGATGATTTAGTATTTTTTTTAAATAGAGATAGTAATTTGATATTTATAATATGTAACATCTAACTATAATGTAAATTTCATAATTAAATAAACCAGACATTAAAATATATATAGTCAAATGTGTGTATATATGTATATATGTATATATATATATATATATATATATATATATATCAAAATTTTATAAGATTTAATAAGAATGGATCAAAATTCAATTTTTATTTATAATTGTGCACTTATTTGTTGTCTTAATTTAGGTTTCCAGTTGAGCACTAAATTTGTTACTACCCTTGAATTTTGGAATTACCTTGGTTCCATCTTATGATCTCCCATCATTTTTGTTATTTTTGGAGAATTTCAAATTAAAATGGTACGAAGAATATTAGTTGTTTAACGGAACAATATTAGTTGGTTACACGTAAAGGTACTACTTTGTTTTTTACCAAATTATATTAAATTCTATAGTAGAATGTTCATGAAAATGAAATATATGTAATAACTCAATTACAAATAAGTGATACACGAAAATAATACACAATATGTAATATTATATACACTTGATGTGTTCTTGAAATTAAAAAAAAAAGAGATAGAGCGGAGAATATCTAAGTGTAGGCGGTCAATGGAAAAAATATTATCAAAAAAATCAAGAAAATACAACATTTGTAATTCAAAATTTATATAGAACATAAGGAATGAATCTTGTCTTAGAATGGATTTTATATCCTTACAAACTAAACTAAATAGTAAAATTTATACATAAAAAAAAAACATCATTAAAAAAAAAAAATCATATGGAAGAATCTATCTATATCAAGAATATAAAGCATATCTTTGTAGCTAATCCAAAGAAATGCAACCAAAATATTGATGAATATTTTATACAAGTGTTGAAGAATAGCTGCACAGGCAATAAATTGCCTCCATCTCTAAATAAAACAAGTGAATTTATGCTCATAAATAGCCTAAAATCATGTTATATGATGTTTAGTCTATTTTTTTCCTTCCAATTTCCATGAAAAGGACTCTCCTATCTCTTCCATATTGGCTGAATTTTGAATAAAATACAAAAATACTCATATTTATTAGTTTGTGAAAAAAAATTTAATCTCATCTAAGAGTCCGAACTTGTAGAGAGGGTCGGGGAATCAATTCATTTATTTAATTTCCCTCAACACGAAACAATCACTCGTTTTAACACTACAACAAATATTAGATAATGCGACACTATTTTGGGGTCATTTATTTATAAGGGACTATTGTTGGCGCACTTAACAAAATATTTTCGTTTCCCGCACCTTCCTGTGCAAAATTGAGTTATTGACGGAAATTTTTTTTCCCTATTAATCTTTTTTAATTTCCCAATTAATTAATGCGTTCACCTTCAGTTAATTATCTAGGGCATAAAAGCTTAATAACTTGATTCCATCTCACAAACTTCTTCTTCCCTTACTCACATATCTCTTGGATTACAATGGACGGAAACATCGACGTGTTACTTCGCAGATTCCTCTCGCTGGCGGGCGCTGGTCTTCATCCGCCGAGAGAAAGAGCGGCGTGGAGGTAGTGGCGGCATCTTTAATCGCCGGGAAACGGAGCGACATGGAGGTGTTTGAGACAAGGACAACGATGCAAGTAATTTGCAGTTTTTAGGTATGAGATTGGTCTTCAATTTGAATCTGGTACAAAAATATTTGTTGCAGAATTATGAATATGTATATCTGAATCGTTAATATGAAGAGATAGAAGTGTTTCAGGAATTGTGAAATCAGATTCACAAATTTAGAATCAGAATTGCAGAAATCCCTTTTGATTTTCTTGTATTCAGAGACAAATTATTGTGATGAAGCTCTTTCTATCTCTGTGTATCAATAAAGCAGAATAAATTTTCTTGGTCTGTTTAATTTGTCTTGGAAAATATATTTAATTAGGTTGTATATTTGGTTTTTTTGAATTTGAAACATTGAGAAAAGGAATATAAGAGGCTGGACCAAAAACCAAATTCCAGGTTTTGGTTCCTTAGACTAGGATTGGTGGCACAACGTCAATTCTGGTTTTGCAGTTTTCTTCTCAAGATGATCCTTATTGATGTTCTAAAATCAAGACTCTAGTGTTTTATTTTCAGGGCCAGTTATTGACACTTGCATTTATGTGTCTTAGATTGAAGTTTATGTTTAAATTGGCGATTCTTGTTTGTTCGAGGATAGTGATTTATTATCTATTGTACTTTTTTTTTTATGGTTAATTACCAGGAAATGATGAAAAGTAAGCAAGATGAATATATTGGGCTCGGAATTGAGAAGACTGAAGATGAGATAGTCTTGGAGGTGTTGAGTCATGGGACTGGATATACCAAAGATCTTGGTTTATGGTCCAAAGCCTCCAAATAGACATAGTTCATTGCACCATTCTTCTACTAAATATAATGATGAACTAAAAGAAGTTGCAACACTCTAGAGTTTAGGTGCAAGAACTCCAAACTCAAGTAACTAGTTTAAAGATAAGCTTGCTACGCAAAATGCAGCAAAATTCTCTGAGAAAATGCAATTCTCTATGCAAAACTCTCTGAATAAAGTACAACTATCAACAAACTATGACAAAAAATATACTGTCACCATATATGAACTTTTGTGATGATTATTATTATTTTCGTTATTGAATATTATATTATAATGACAAAAATAATTTGTCACCTTTTAGTGACAATAAAAATTTTATCACAAAATCATACTAATTAGTGACAAAGTTTGGCGTCATTATATATGTACTATATAACAAAAATTAACATATTTCATCACGAAATAACAACTCTTTTGTGACGAATTATTCAAGATATAACGAAATAACAAATCTAATTGTGACAAAAGTAACGTCACTAAAGTTTGTTGAGTAAAGTAATATACATATAATTGTCCCAAAAAACTTATTTTTTTGGAAGAAGATGGATATGGAGGAAAGCAACGTTAGCGAGGTTGAAAATGAGGTCGATTTGGAGAATCAATATAAAACTCTGTATGGCGAAACTTGACCAAATGTTTAAGAATGTAAATGAATCATGAAAGCTATTATTGTTGAAGAGGTTGCAAGAGATTGTGAAAGAGTTTACAAAAGGTTGAGAATTGACTTAGTCTCTGTAGTTAATCTCTTTGTTTAGCCCATGGATGATGTAGTGGTTAATGCCCTATTTCTTGGTATGACTTATTTATGTAGTATAGATATGTTCCTTATTACATTATTGAATGAAGAGGCATAGTTGCATGAGACGGAACATAATTTTATCATAGCTTTAACACTTTACAAGTGGTGGGTGTTGATTTTTGCTAATTTATACCCCGTCTCATGTATGAGACCATCTCATACAAGTTTTTATCTTGAATGAAATATTTCTTGTAAAAGATGATTATCTCCTCATTTGAGAGATATGAGAATATTATTGCCCACAATATAATGTACAAGGATTACAACAATAAAGGAAAGAAATAATTACACAATTAATATCGATGCGGATGGGGATCAATGCAAAGTTTGGAACGAAAAAATTCAAAAAGCGGACGCGGGAGACTCTTGGTGAAAATGTCTGCCAACTGGAGAGAAGATGGAACAAATCGTGGGGAGAAGAAAGCCTCACGGCATTACCGCATAACCACCGTGCCACCACCATCACCAGTCACAACCACCTTCACATCACTGACGGAAAAACAGTGCTCCCTCCACCGCGCACATCGGACTTCTGCACGCGCAGAGAAACAGTCGTCCACCTCCGCAACTGGCCCTTGTGCAGTCAAGCACGACCATGCTGTGTCGCCTGCCCTGTTCCAATCCGGATGCAAACCAACCGCTGTCGCCGTCCACCGCCGAAGGAATGAAAAGCGCCGCTCTGCAATTTCTCAGTCCCGCTTCTGGAGATGACGCAGATTGTGATGCTGCCCATGGACTGGGATTCCTGACTTAGAAAGGGCTTCAATTGAGTTTGGGTTAATTTATTCCTTCGGGCCTTTTCTTAATATGAAGCACGTTGGGTCATATCCTATTAATTATATTATGCAAACAGGGACCTTAAGTTAGTGTAAAGATGGAGGCCGATGTGGGTTTGTAGAAAAATTGGAAATTGAATTCCTTTGGCCTGAATTTAATTTGAAGAAGGGTGAAATTGGGCCTTCCCATTTTCTTAATGCATGTATTGGAGATGGGCAGTCTATTTTCAGTGTTAATTCTAAGGAAAAAAAAAATAGATCTTCACGTGAGAATTATTTTGTAGAGGTTGAGGATAATGAGCCAATTTTTTCTGACGGATCTAAGGATTCTTTTGAGAAATTGGAGTATGATGGACCACCTATTTATGATGAAGAGCCGTCCGGAAGTGATTTCATGTTTCCCATTTATGGCACCAATGCCGAAGATGAGCCGTACAAAAAATTTGCTAAGGAATATGAAGACGGGGCAATTTTATCGGGAATTGATATGACATCCGCCAAGTCCTACTTCGATGAAGATAATGGTTTTGACTCCCATAATAATAATTATTATTTTATAATTAATAATAGTTATTTTGTTGGCAGTATTATGAAAAATCCGCGCTATCGCCTAAAGGTTTTTGGCCACACCCGAACAGCTGATAATTTTGAACTCAATATTTTGGTGGCAAGCAGTCACCTATTAGATCTAGAGGGGAGCATTTAGGCTCGATGAGAGAGAGTTCCCGAAATTGGTCCTTGAGGATAAGGACGATCTTGAAGGGGACCGAATGATGCGAACAAGGGTTTTGTGCCCAAGACTACGTGCAAGATTATTCGCGAAATTGTCCCAAAATTGTTAATTGCGAAATTGTCTCATATTTACCAAAGACAGTGTCCAAGATTTGACAAGATCTACAAGATTTGGCAAGATTGGCAAGAGTGATTTGATTTTATTGTTTATTTCTTTCTTTTTCGGTTTAAGTCTTTTAATTCATATCTAATAGATTTAGGGAGATTTGGTCCTTTTTAGATTAGGGTTAGTCTTTTCTTGTCTTTAAATACTTGCAGATGTTTTTCTTCTGTTTTGGATAAGATGAATAATAATTTTTCTTTGGCAACTTTGTCAAAAAATCAATCGTTCTCCTGCTGGACTGAGCCAGGGCGTCAATTTTATCGTGTTTTCTATTCGTTCTCCTGCTAGCCTGCGCTAGGGCTACAAATTTATCATGCTCCCAAATCGCGGTTCTCATCACTGGACTTCCACGTGTATTTTTAAGTGTGTTTGACTAACTTTTTCCTTTAGACTATTTGATTATATGTCTGAAATTTAATTATATGTCCGAAATTCAAATTGTTAAATTAAAAAAAAAATGTACATCCATCCCAAAAACCTCCAAATTGAAAAGGCAAAAAGACGTTGTTCCGACCATATGTGATTAAAATTAGACACTATCAAAGTTATTGGGACTAAATCAACCACAAAAAATTTATGGGACTAAATCTATTTCGGGTCAAAGTTATGAGACTATTTGTGATTCAAACTCTCTTTTTCCCTTCTGTTGTCTTATCCGCAGGTGATGGGTTTGTCCTATGTAGTGGGCCATTTAATTCTAGTTGGGGTCTGTTTGGTAGGTTAGATGAGAAAATACGAGAAAAGAGAAATAAGAAAAGGTGAGAAAAAAAATATAGTGGGACCCTCAAGATAAGATAAAATATATTTAATATGGTTGTTTGGTATGATGAAAATAAAATGTTATAAAACTTAATAAGTTGTTTGGTAAGAGAGATAATACATAATAAAACAGGGAAAAATACTATTTTACCCTTCAATACTATTTTAAATTTGGTCTCCTTCAATATCAGTAGATGAAACCGGCGACGAGATGATAAATATGCATGGCGTCCCAATGAGGACACGTTAGGGTAACAGGCACGACGGGAAGCTGACGACAATCACGAATGGAGGACAAGAATTTCAGAGGTAACAGGAGGAAGGTAAAAGAGAGGGCAATTTTAACACATATTCTCCCTTTTCAGTTAACATACTTGTCCTTATAGTAACACGTGTAAGATATTGAAAATTGTAAAATAATATATAAATATTAAAGTACTACTATAAAAATAAATAAATTATTGTATGAACAAAAACACAATTCACTCTATTTCATATTATTTTTCCTCTATTTTTATCCGCTAGTTAGTTGCCTAATTAAATTAAGATATGAATCATGTCTATGCTATGAACTTAAATTATTTGACCTATTTTATTTATTTTCAACTCATTTTTCTAAACCACTACATTTAACCCGTATTATATCCTGGGTAGGATCAAATGCAATGAATTAAAAAAAAGAGTTTATAGCATGAACCAAATCTATACAAATTTTTGTATTAAATTAGCTAGGCCCACGCCCACCCAACCAATTGATCAGCATTAAATAAATAAAAAAATGATTATTCAATCTTGGCTGCCTAATTAAATTAACTAGGCCCACGACCACCTATCCAATTGATCAGCCATAAATAAAATAAAAAGATATTAGTGAATAATTTCGCCAGCTTGGAGATGTTTCCACTCCTATATAAGCAATCTGCTTCCTCTACCATATCCCTCACCTCGATCACACCAATCTAAATTGAATTTCTGTTTCTCCATCTCTTTTCCAACTGCAACTATGTTTTCTTTTGGTTTTGTTTTACTTGGAGGTTTGCCAATGAAGTAAGTATATTTATTGCTTTTCCAACTCTTCCAATTATCATCAACCCTCTTAATATAAATAGTTTACACTATTTATATATATATATATTCAAGAATTTTACATAAAATATTACTCACTCTGTATTGGGATAAGTAGTCTGCTTCCACTACCTTTTCCCTCACCTCACTCACACTTCTAAATCAAATTCTGTTTCTCCATCTCTTTTCCAACTGCAACTATGTTTTCTTCCGGAATTGTTATTGACGGAAAAGTTGTTTCAGTTTTTACTCCAATGAAGTAATTAATTTTATTTTCGCTTATTGCTTTTCCAACTCTTCCAATTATCATCAACACTCTTAAATTATGGTTGAATTTTATGACTTTGAGGTTTTGTAAATTAATTGAACGAATTTCTTTTTCTACATATACAGATGGAAACGTTCTTGAAAATCATCATTTTGAAGGAGAAAGGTGGGACCTACTGATCATAAGATGTCATGTAAGGATTTTATCCCAATCACGACATCCATTCAAAAGCAGTCTTCATTTACCTTCTCCTAATTGTGTTTGTTTGAAGTGTGTTTTAGTTTAATCATGGTATTTATTTTGTTGTTGTTGTTTGCAGTTGTGTTGTTGTATCAATAATAATTGGGGTTGCTACATGTACCCTCAAAAGTTTCAATAAAAAAGTTTCTGTGTTTTTCTACTCTAATTAACTATATATAGTTACTTATTTTCACCCGAAACTCTGATAAACATGCCTTTTTCACTCGAGTAAAGTTTTTTTTTTTTTTTTTGGAAATTAATGAGGGACAAACTAAAAAGAAAGGTGACCAAAATATAATAAATAGAAGGGAAAATTAAATTTTTATACTGTAAGTTTGACCTATTTTGATTTTGATCCTAATAACTTTGGTTGTTTGATTTTCATTCTAATAACTTTGTAAAATTCGACTTTTTGGTCCTATGACCTGCTATGAAAGGTGGCCTTTCAGGTAAATTTGGCGTGGATTTTTTTTATTTTTTTTTATTAATGTTAATTACACCTTGCCGAAGATTGGAGAGAGAAAAGTTAATAATCTGAAGCCCGCAATACATCTCTAATTTGAAGCCCGCTCAGCCTGCAACACATCTCTAATTTATGTTATGAACTTAAATTATTTGATTTATTTTATTTATTTTCAACTCATTTTTCTAAATCACTACATTTAACCCGTATTATATCCTGGGGAGGATCAATGCAATGAATTAAAAAAAAAAGTTTATAGCATGAACCAGATCTATACAAATTTTTGTATTAAATTAGCTAGGCCCACGCCCACCCAACCAATTGATCAGCATTAAATAAATAAAAAAATGATTACTCAATCTTGGCTGCCTAATTAAATTAACTAGGCCCACGACCACCTATCCAATTGATCAGCCATAAATAAAATAAAAAGATATTAGTGAATAATTTCGCCAGCTTGGAGATGTTTCCACTCCTATATATAAGCAATCTGCTTCCTCTACCATATCCCTCACCTCGATCACACCAATCTAAATTGAATTTCTGTTTCTCCATCTCTTTTCCAACTGCAACTATGTTTTCCAACTCTTCCAATTATCATCAACACTCTTAATATAAATAGTTTATACTATTATATATATATATATATATATATATATTCAAGAATTTTACATAAAATATTACTCACTCTGTATTGGGATAACATGCACCGTTATTATCATCAACCCTCTTAATATAAATAGTTTACACTATTTATATATTTACATTCAAGAATTTTACATAAAATATTACTCACTCTGTATTAGAATAACATGCACCGTTATAAGTAGTCTGCTTCCAATACCTTTTCCCTCACCTCACTCACACTTCTAAATTAAATTCTGTTTCTCCATCTCTTTTCCAACTGCTACTATGTTTTCTTCCGGCATTGTTATTGACGGAAAAGTTGTTTCAGTTTTTACTCCAATGAAGTAATTAATTATATTTTTAGCTTATTGCTTTTCCAACTCTTCCAATTATCATCAACACTCTTAAATTATGGTTGAATTTTATGACTTTGAGGTTTTGTAAATTAATTGAATGTATTTTTTTTCTACAAATACAGATGGAAACATTCTTGAAAATCATCATTTTGAAGGAGAAAGGTGGGACCTACTGATCAGAAAATGTCATGGAAGGATTTTATCCCAATCACGACATCCATTCAAAAGCAGTCTTCATTAATTACCTTCTCCTAATTGTGTTTGTTTGAAGTGTGTTTTAATTTAATCATGGTATTTATTTTGTTGTTGTTGTTTGCAGTTGTGTTGTTGTATCAATAATAATTGGGGTTGCTACATGTATCCTCAAAAGTTTCAATAAAAAAGTTTCTGTGTTTTTCTACTCTAATTAACTATATATAGGTATTTATTTTCACCTGAAACTCTTATAAACATGCCTTTTACACTCGAGTAAAGTTTTTTATTTTTTTTTTGGAAATTAATGAGGGACAAACTAAAAAGAAAGGTGACCAAAATATAATAAATATAAGGAAAAATTAATTTTTATCCTGTAAGTTTGACCTATTTTTATTTTGATCCTAATAAATTTGGTTGTTTGATTTTCATTCTATAACTTTATAAAATTCGACTTTTTGGTCGTATGACCTGCTATGAAAGGTGGCCTTTCAGGTAAATTTGGCGTGGATTTTTTTTATTTTTTTTTATTAATGTTAATTACACCTTGCCGAAGATTGGAGAGAGAAAAGTTAATAATCTGAAGCCCGCAATACATCTCTAATTTGAAGCCCGCTCAGCCTGCAACACATCTCTAATTTGAAGCCCGCAGAATAACCCTCATCAGACGCTAGAAAATAGCCGCATCCAAAATCGCAGAACAACCTAATCAGACAAATGCGAACAGCCCAACCTAATTACACACTGGAAAATAGGCCGCAACTGCTAACCTTCATCCTGCGGCACTAATCGCGATTCAGAAAATTTTAACAGCCCCAAAAAACACATTACAAGAACCCACGAAGCGACACTGTTTCTGAGATTCAAGAATTTAATAAGTTTAGTATATAAGTTGGGGCAATAATTAAGTGGAAAATGCGGGTGTACAAATCTAGAGAAAAAAAGTTTGTTAGTCCCACAACTTTCCTGTATTCCGTTTTTGGTCCCAAAATATTTAACTATCTAATTTTGGTCCCATAACTATCCTGAATATCTAATTTTGGTCCCTTTTTTTCAAAAAATAGAAAATCTCGTTGTTTCACGCACAAGTCACGTGCCGGTTAAAATTGGGAGATGGTGTGGACGCTAACTGTTACGAAAATAATAATTGTTTCTATAACTTAGGAATAATTTCCATGCTCTTTCTAATTTTTTAAAAAATGAATATTTATTGTGACAGTCAGTGTCCACGTTAGCTACGAGTTTGGAAATCTCCAAATTTAATTGGAACGTGGCTTGCGCATGACCGAAAACGACAAAATTTTCAATTTTTCAACAAAAATGGGACCAAAATTTGACCAACTGTATTGTATGTTGAAAAATGTGGAAATAATTGGGTCGGCCAAAATTAAATTGAGAGAAAGGGGTGAAAGAGCCCATGGGAAAATCTGGACATTAAATTAATAATACTGTGTTTGTATGTTTATAATACTGTAGTGTATGGCAATTGTCCAACGTCTGATTAGGTTGTTCTGTAGTTAGGTTGTTCTGTGGTTTTGGGTGTGGCTATTTTCCATGGTTATTCTGCGGGCTTCAAATTAGAGATGTGTTGCGGGCTTCAGATTATTAACTTTTCTCTCTCCAATTTTCGGCGAGGAGTAATTAACTTTAATAAATAAAAAAATCCACGTCAGATTTAACTGAAAGTCCACCTTTGATAGCAGGTCATAGGACCAAAAAGTCAAATTTTACAAAGTTATAAGACGAAAATCAAACCGCCAAAGTTAGTAGGACCAAAATCAAAATATATCAAACTTACAAGATAAAAAAAATCAATTTCCCCTAAATAAAATAAACAGATAATGAATAATTTCTCATCTCATCTCATCTCCCATATAAGCAATCTGCACTTGCACCGTTAATCTAAATTAAATTTATGTTTCTCCATCTCTTTTCCAACTGCAACTATGTTTTCTTATAATGCTCATTCTTAAGGCGAGCAATCTCCTGCTCTTCAGCTACTATCATGTCTAAATTCTCTTTTCTCAACTCTGAATTTTGAGCCTCATCGTAGTTCAAAATTCGATGAGTTTCCATCTTAACCTCGACCAGGGTCACCGCAGATGACCCGTACACCAGATTAAAGGGGGATTCCCCTGTTGCAACTCTAGGACTTGTTTTATAAGCCTAGAGCACTGCATCCAATTCTTCCACCCAAGCTCCACCAGCTTTGTCAAGCCTGGTTCTAATTCCGTCTATAATCGTTTGATTAGTGACTTCCACCTGGCCATTAGCCTGAGGGTGAGCCACGGATACAAATCTCTGAGTAATTCTCATCTCTCGACACCAACTCTGGACCTCAGACCCGGTAAACTGGGTTCCGTTATCAGACACCAGAATTATGGGGATGCCAAATCAGCAACAAATATTCCTCTTGAGGAATCTGATAATGGCTGCTTCATCAATCTTATTAACGAAACATATTGATGTCAGTATCACTTTATTAGAAGTGAGAAGAGGGTTAAGGTGAAGAAAGTTGGGACTGGTGATAACCCCGCTGAAGTTCACCAAGCCGGTTCCAAATAATAAGTTTAAACACTATTTGAACTTATTAAATGTTACAAGCTGTAAGTTGCCCTGTTTTGGGGGCAAATTTGTGTTCAAGGAGTTGTTCGTACATTAGACACTTTTATGGTGCATCAGGGTGGAATTTTGTTGGGATTTATTAAAATAAATGAGTTTTTTTTTTCCACATCGGATTGTGTCAAAAGTAAGAGAACTTCATAATCTTATTTAAGAAATTTTAATCTGTCCCACATCAGGTTGTGAGAAAAGTTAAAGAGCTTCCTAATGTTATTTAAGAAGCTTATAGGTTTTTTATACAAGTGCATCAGTCGGTTTTGATTTTGGGCTTATTTATTTAGGCCCAGTCGGTTATGGATTATTTATATTCTCTCGGTCAGGGATTATTTATATTCTCAGTTGATTTGTATATTATTGTCGGTTATGAATAATATACGAGATTCTCTCTTTTGCCCGTGGATGTAGCTAACAAATTGTTAATGAACCACATAAAATTTCAGTATCGATTTATTTATCGTTTTTATATCTTTCTCGCATCAGTTATAACATAAATATTTAATCAAATTATATTATGTGCATCATCATTATTTAATCAAATAATCAAATCAATCCATAAAAAATTCAATCACTGTACCGTCATATATTACTTCACAAATTACACCATAAATATATAAATATTACAGTAGTGATATTTTATGAGCAACCTTCGGTGCCACATAATTAGAAAAAGCCATCTGTCATGCAATATTACAGCAAATGCAACGTCAATTTTGTTACATTCAATTTGTTTATTGTAAAATTTTAATATTAATACATAATATCATATTTATGAATTAAAAAAAAATGTCTTTTTATAAATTAAAAGATATTAATATGAACAGATTAAATTCCACGCTCATGTGCATAAGTAAAAATTAATATTTTTTAGCAAAATAAATAATAATCCACCCTGACAGTCCTAATGAAGTCCGTCCTTATCGTGGAGTGTAATTCCATGTGCATTGAGTGGTCGTGCATGATTTCGAGAATTATTAATGTGTGATGGGGCATGGGAGCACATGACATGTTTCATATAAAAGTACTTGACTTTTTTTTTTTTTTAAATATGTTAAATGGTTATCTTATTAATGTGTGATGACCGGGCATATATGAAATTTTAAATAGATGTAGTATAGCGTAAAATCTAAACAATATAACAATAGACTTCATATAAAAATGGAACATATATAGCCTCATTGTTTTTATTTAATTTAGTTTTTTACGTTTTTCTTTAAGTTTATGCCGGGTAGGTAGAGGAACAAAGGCTATGAACAATATGCGAAAATATAATTAATTACTTCATTAGAGGAAAAACTTAAATACTTTTTCCGTCAACAACAATGCCGGAAGAAAACATAGTTGCAGTTGGAAAAGAGATGGAGAAATAGAAATTTAATTTAGATAGTGCACGTGTGATCGACGTGAGGGAAATGGTAAAGGAAGCTGCAGATTGCTTATATATTTACTTTCAAGATTTAATTTGTAAATTAATCGTTGCCCGCATAGGCTGCTTTAATTTACTGGATTTATTTATGGAAATTAATTTTTCATTGGACATATAAATTCAGACACAGAAAAATTGTATGCTTTAGGTGTATCATCCAATTGAAGTGTATTTTTAAATATTACTAGTTTGTTATTATTGGTTGTATTACACTACAAAAAATGTGGGTTTTAACGACGGTTTTTAGCGACGGTATCTAGTACCGTTGATAAGTGCGACGGTTTTGTCGACGGTTCAGGTTAGACAGTCAAAGTCCTCGATTTAGCGATGGTTTTCAAAACTGTTGCCAGTAGCGACGGTTCAGCGACTGTTCTTTCGAATCAGGTTGAGTCGGGTTGAAACGGGTCACTTAGCTACGGTTTATCGACGGTTTGAAACCATCGCTAAGTCGCGTACGAGACACGTGGCGACTCGGCACTTGGCCTACCGCACCAAGGGCGGTTAGCGACGGTTTTTTAAAAAGTCGTCGTTAATCTGTCGCTAAATCTGATTATATAACTTCCCGCAACTTTCTTTCTGCGATTTTTTTCGCAAATTAGGAGTCGTCTCGCCGCTGTTCGTTGTTCGTTGTTGTCGTCCTGAGCATTCCACCCATTAGACAATAATCGTAACATCGCACTCTTCAATTTGACGGTAATTTTCTTACTTTTTACCGTTCATTTTCAAATTGTTATATATATATATATATTTATAAATTATATATATATTTATATATTATATATATATTTATATATTATTTAAATATATATATATTAATATATATTTCAAAATTATATATATATATATATATATATTAGAAATTATTTGTATACATTAGATATATAGTATTACTTGTATATGCATGTTAAATTCGAAATGTGCTTGTTAGAAATTATACTAGTTAGATATTATAATTGTTAGAATTGTTAGATTGTTGGTTGAATAGGATGAGTTTAAAATAATACAGTCGAAACTCTGTCGAAATTATTTGTAAATATTAGATAATATTACTTGTATATACATGTTATATTAGTTTTATAGTATTACTTATATATGCGTGTTAAATTAGTTTTATAGTATTACTTGTATATGCATGTTTAATTAGTTTAGCTAGTATAGTTAGAAATTAGACTAGTTAGATATTATAATTGTTAGAATTGTTAGATTGTTGGTTGAATAGGATGGATTTAAAATAATACAGTAGAAACTCTGTCGAAATTTAGGCGCGATTTTAATTAATTAATTAATAGTTTTAATTAAGTAATTTATGTCAAATGACATTCATTTTTTTTTATATAATGCAGATGAGTACTACTGGTAGTGGTCGCGGCAGCGGCGGTGGCCGAGGCAATGGCGGTGGTCGAGGCGAAGGAAGTGTTCCTCAGAGCACTAGGAGGAAGAGGATCCTTCGACCGACAGTGAAGCACCCACCCACCCCCGCCGGGTCCAGCTCGCAGAACTCGCCACCGATAGGGGCATCTGCAGGAGGGACGAGCTCAGGTTTGGCCTCTGTTCATCGTGCGATGAGGGATTCCAGCTTTTGTGTCCACTATGATGTCGCGGTCAGCCATTGTTTGGCCAATATCATCTAGGATAACTGTTGCGACCTCGGACACTGTAGGCAGATTATACCTTCGTGCATCGGTGCCCCTCCTACCTATGAGCTTTAGCTTATTTCCTGTTTCGCCTTCTTTTAATCTCTGTCCAATCATCTTGAAATTCTTCACAAGCACATTGTTTTCATCCAGCATCTCTTTCAAGTCTGCAACTATTTCTGCATGAAGACTATTGATATCTTTCTTTTTGCTGTAAATTATTGTATATATTTTTTTTCGTTAGTTAGGATGTTCAATTTGTTTATTGTATGTAAATATATAAATTTATACAAATTTCAAATAATTATTACGAAGTATACGTACCTTAGTGCAGTGATTCGATTTTGAACTTCGTTTGATGTATCATTTATGTAAAGTTGTCGAACTTTGGTTTTTTGCCTTCGCGTGGCAAAAGACTATTGAATGATAGTTTTGTCCATTTAGTCTGAAAACAGGAGGTCCACCACCATTGCTGTAGCTTCTATCTATCGTTCCGCCCATAGATGTGAAAGAGAACATACTATTGTAAGTACAGATATTTTCTTTATAATGATCGCTTCTGTCATCATCTCCGTGTAGAAGGTCGTGCAGAATTTGAGGCGGCCTTTTCAAAGAAGGTATTTGTATCTTTCCTTGCACGCAACACAATGAAATTTCGGGTTGTCCGATTTGCGAGACGAACGCAAACGTTCCTCGTACCAAAAATTGCGCCGCAGTACTGACATTTGTAGCTTGGGTCTCCAATGTCCCAGTAGTCGCATGCTACAAAATGTAATTTTTTTTTAATAAACATATTAACATTGCAAAATTTGAATATGATCCAAGGTGCATATACATACATTCGGCAAAAGTATCAGGGAGACATGTCTCGTCAGGGTGAAGATCGACAATTTCTGGACTATCGTCATTCATTGTACAGAATACCCTAAAAACATGATCTTTGGAGTTGAGGTTATCGATGATGTCGTCTTCTATAGTTAAATCTATCACATTTTGGTGATTCTCCTTGAATGCTACAAAATTAGAAATTCAATTGAAAAATATGTGAAGAATGTAAAATCAACTTTTAAGGGACAAAGTTTTTTGAATTTATATGATTTAAGAAGAATATACATACTTTCGACAACAGTATGTGGAATACATGTCTCGTCAGGGTGGTCAAGGTCGAGATTCTCCGAACAATATAAATTCACAGAATGCAATGTTCCAAAAGTAGGATCATTTGACTTGAAATTTTCGAAGACATTGTCTTCTCTAGTTAAATCAATGAGATTCGAATCATTTTTTTGGATTGTTGCTCTTTTTGGTTGTGAGCTTGATTCTCCAATACAATTAGAATAAGATTCAGTTCTACGAAAAGTGGAATTTGGACCGTAAACTGCATTTGTAGTATAAATAAATAAAAAGTTAAATTTCCTGAAATAAATGTTAAAAATTAATACATACTTGCTTGTACTCTACAAACAATAAATATTACCATTGTTGGTGTTTGTCAAGTGTGTCGTAGGAGGTGTTATTCCCCTGTTGTTTGTAGTTGTATCATCCAATACGCGTGGAACCTTACTAACTGGTGTAGAAATCCCATTGTTAAAATCAGCAGTCTAAATAAATAAATAAGTGTCTTTTTTGTTTTTTTTTTATTTATTATTGAAGTTTTAATATAAAATTTACAAAATTTGATACTGTCACTTGAAAAATATACACATTAATTTTTAATCATTATATTATTATACATGCAAATTGAATACTTATTTTTCCATATAAATAAATTGTTAGATGAAAAAATTCTCTATACGAATTATTTAAAATACTGATATAAATTGTCAAGTTGATTTTAAATGTGGATGCCATTCTAAAATTTCATTGTTGATTTTTATTAAATTTTGAATGATAATTTTATTTTAAAAAATCCAAAAAATATTTATGGTCATTATTTCCTTTATTTTATCTGCTAATGTATTCATACGCATAACTAACATCAGTTTATGTATTCAAAGGTTTTTTTTTTTTTTTTCAAAAGTAGCATATTTTATGGTACTGGGATTACACATGTGCATAAAGTTACTTATATATAAAACTACATATATCCTAACAAACTTTGAGAATTAAGATTGATACAATATTCTCCTCAATTGAAATGTCAATGATAATAATACGTACCTTTGTATTATTATTTGTCCTTTCTCTTTTCTTATTGCGGATGAGAGACATTACATATTATGTTCTGCAAAAAAAAAAAATTAATCAAACATTATAGGTGAATATATGTAGGAAGACAAGTCAACTGAGTGGGTTATAATTGGAGAAACATGTCCGAAGAGCAGATACATGTGAAAAAATACATATCATTTCAAATTTGAAAGACAAAAACACCAATTAAATAATTTGAATTAAAATATAGTAATTTTAAGGAATCCAGCAAACAGCTTATAGTACTTTATAATTGAATTTTGTAAATATATACTACACTGAATATACATAATAGATTCACCTATTGCAAATCTTTTTTTTTTAACTCGGTATCCGACTCAATGACCGATTAATTTGGGGGACCATAATTCTTTTTCCAATGTTTCAACGCCCATATATTAACATATACATTTATATCCCTTGTCTTAATTATGAACATTATCGCACTCAGTTAATGAAATACGACGCACGAATAATTTACGTGGCAATACGACGACTAAAGCAGTATAAAAGGATCACATCTCAAAAAAAAAAAAAGACATACCTCTCAGGCGTGTCAATGGCGATTCTAATAGAGAAAAAAAAAAGGTTTACAGTTTATTATATAGAGGTTGAAGATCACATCTCAAAAAAAAAGAGAAAAGACATACCTCTTAGGCGTGTCAATGGCGATTCTAATACAGAAAAAAAAAAGTTTACAGTTTATTATATAGTGGTTGAAATCCAAAGATCTTTCATATCAAATCTTTTCGATTTTTTGCTGATATTTATTCTTTTCGATTTTTGGCAGATATTTGTTCTAAAAATTATGAAAAAAAAAAGTACCAGGTATGAGTTTTGAGCTTGTTGCTTTTAAGGCGATGAAAGTGCGTACAATGATCGGGATTTGTATATATATAGATACGGGGATGGATGAAAGAATTTAGAAAATAAATAATATATTTGGAAAAAAACTAATGAATTATTTTTTAAGATATCAATAGATTTGATTTTGAATTTATTTTGGATATTGTGATTCGATCATAATTTTATTTATAATATATTATAATATTGAAATATTTTTAACTTTTTTAACGTGTAAATAATAATTGAATGTGTGGGTATTATCTGCATACACCTTGATTCTTTAAATACGTGTGTAAATTTTTTAAAAAGGTTTCAAATTTCCAACTAATACATTGTGAAATTATATTGTAATTTATTGTTGAATTAATTAAAAAGGAAGGCGAGGTAAACGTTGGGAATGATTGGTTTGATTTAAGAGAGGAATTTAGGTGAGAATGTTAAATAACATTATATTTAGGTTCAATGATCCCAATATTCAAATTGAATTACCGATATCAAATTTTTTAAAAGAATATTGGCTATATATATGATTCAAAAAATATCTAGAGAATGTGAAGTTTTATATGTATGAGGGATATGAATTTATCTAAAGTTTTTATTATAATATATTTTATTTTATAAGATTTAAGGAATATATTTAATTAAAATATAGATGCATAAAATATATAGATATAACTAATCTTTTTTTTTTTTGGTTGAGTGGATCTTATATAAAAAAATAGGAGAATTATCAAATCTAGTAAATTTTTTATTAAAATATATTTGTACTCCTATTACTCTTTACTTCATTAAATTTATTCTCTTTCCATATCAGCTTTTCTGTTAAAGAAAATATGGTAAAAGAATGAAAAATATGAAAATTCCTCCAATGTAGTTAGAGTTGCATGTGGAGCTAAACATATGTTTTTATTCTTTATTTCGTTTTTTGTCCAGGGAGTAATTCTCAATCGCTGTTTCCAAAAGTACTTTCAACTATAATTAAGATGATATATTATGTTTTTTTGTCCAGGGAGTAATTCCTCTAATGTGTTTTTTTTATTAATAATGTGATATTAGTTTCATAGAGTATGTGTATATGGATAGAAATAAAACAGAAACTGAGTCACGATACCAGTAAAAATTTAAGTAATATATTTCTTAATAAAATATAGATACATAGAATATATAGATATAATTAATCTCACATTCTTATCATATAAATTCTTAACTTTATACTTATAGGATCAATACTACTTTCAATTTATTCCGGTACTCAACATATTTGGTGAAATTGTAAATTAATTGATAGCGTAAGAAAGATAAAAAATATTTAATAAAATATTCGTAACATTATTGTAGTAAAAATAAAAGACAAAGAAAAAAAGAAGGTTCATAACAAAAGGAAATAAGAGACATAAATTAATATTGAACTATTCTTTCTCAATCTTGATTTTAGTCATCCTTTTCTTCTTTGGATTTGAACTTGTCATATCATTGGTAGACAATGGTCTTTTAAAATTTTCTTCATCGGTTATATCAATTAGGTCGAGATTGGGATCTTCTGATTGAATTGGAGTGTTTTGTTGAATTGAAGAGTTGGCGGTCTCATCGATGGAATCATCCTACACGAAAATATTTAATAATTACTTATTTGTAATAATAACTTTAGAATGAAAATATTGTAACAATAGAAAGACTTACTTGAGTACTACGAAAATTTATAGAATACTTAGAGACGATTTTCTCATCCATATTAATTTTAATAACACTGTAAGTGTTATTATAATTACGTATATGCTCATGTTTAACGCCAATTTTTGAACATCATCTCCTTTTCATAATATCTTGCAGTTCTTTGCTATACCATCCTCCTTTAATTTGTATAATAATTTAGATTATATTTTAAATTTAGTAAATAACATGTAAATGAATTAAGAATAATATATTTTATTAAAAAGATTTTACCTCTGAAGAGTTGATCATCATATCACTTGCACTCTTACCAAAGAGTTCTAAACATGCAGCATCCCACAAAGTCAAAGAAATATTGCTTGTACCATCCATCACAAGCACTTTAACTCTATACCTCAAGTTTGCCAAAATATCACTCTTATTGCAGTTTTTACAATCAAATGTATTACCATTTTTGTTCACTATTTTCGTGCAACGTTTGCATGCTGGATAGCACCAGTCAATATAACTATTCAAATCAATTATTTTTCCACATATCCAGAAATTACCCACCTGTTCATGTATAATACAAAAAATATGAAATGAAATAAATTAAAATTATAATAACAAAGTTAATAATTTCCTATAGAATACTTATTAATTAAATATTTAATGAAGGTTGAATTACCTCTGGGGTCTCTATTAATTCAAGTATAGTTTTATTTTGAAATTTTCACTCTCGCAATCATCTTCATCATATGTTATTATAGGCTCTGATATATTAGTCCATGGATTTTCATATGTGAAATATGTTCTCAATCTAATTAAATACACAAATATTAATAAAGGTCATATATAGTTTATAAGAAAATAAATGATATTATAAAAATAACGAAAGTATTTAAGTGACTTACCTTGCTTTAAAATCTTGTATTTCCTTTACATCCAAAGAATGAATGATTTTTGAAGGATTAAATGCACTATTGACTAATATGGTATCTTCACAATTAATAGATGTTCGAATTAGAAACACATATATTTATACGTACTAATATAATTATTTAGATGCATAAATTTAAATGAAAGCATAATATATGAATTATACCACTAAAAAGCTTCGGGCGAAACATTTGTAAAATTATCACTGGAGCCTTTTCACCTCTTTCTTTCTTCACTTTGAATATTTCATCAATGAATTCTTCCCATAATGTAGCTGTTATACGATTACTCCTACATGTTTTAAAGAAAACAAAATTATATATACATGTTTTGAAATCTAAAAATAAACGCATTTCATATATAAATTTATGAATAAGTAATAAAGAAATCAATAATACTTACTCTGCATCCTCCAAAGTTATCTCCATCATCCTCACTTTTGCTAATTTGCCTTTAACAGATTTAAGTGACACTTTGCCAGTATCGACAATAGTTCCAATAATATCTATATAAAAAAAAATTGTAGATATATATACACACATATATTCAAAGGAATTACACCAAAAAAATAATAATAAAGTCACATTAAAATTACCAATTAATTGGGTGTCATCCAATGAAGTTGCATAAATCAAGTCAACATAGCTCTTGAAGTTGTACATATTACGCAAAAAAATTGAATCGAAAAACTCTGTTACGCGTGTGCTAGAGATAAATAGAATCTTTTTTTTGTACGGGGTAGTCCTATATGTATTGTTATCTTCTATAACAACAAAGTTACGAATGATGTATAATCGATCCTCAAATATTATTTTCTTGTTGATCTCAACCTCTTTGTGCCTTATTGTTGCATGAATTCGGTCGCCCTTTAATCAAAGAAGGTCAATATTAACAATAGAGGAAAAATAAATATATAAGTATTATAAAATATGATATTTGTTGGGCTTTTAATGTACCTCGCTGTCATGAAAAACATATTCGAGATTCATTGTTTTGTTATTATGATAACTAGTTTTTTTTGTAACCCGTATGCGTTACCGGAAGTCATTGATATTAATATATTTTATTAACTTATTGTTGTTTATTTTTAATATCATTTCAAGTTATAGATTATAAATAATCTTTTAAATATTAATTGGTAATTTAATCATGAAATTTTTTTTTTTACTAAAATATATATTAGTTAAAATGAATTTTAATAATTATTGCAATTCCCAAAATTTCAACTGCAGAAGATCTAATAATTAGAGCTTCCGTTTACAACTTGACAATTTGGTTTTAAAAACGGCACTTATTATGCATAAGTAATTCTTATTCTCTAACACTTAATATAAAAAAAAAATAAATTGATACAATATATTAAACATTAATTAATAAACATACATATAGCAGTAATTATATTTTTAAAAAATATATAAAAATAAAATAACAACAACCATTTATAAAAAAAATAACATTCACTCTTTCAAATAAAAACAATGTAAATAAACAATAATTAAAATAAAAAATCATAATATAATTCCAAAAATCTAAACATTTTGAACAATTCTTGAAGTATAACATTCTTTTGTTGTATTATGTTCAAAACTATCATTATTACACAACATAATCCTCAAATCATGTTGATTTGGTAACCCTAAATCTGACATAAAATTTGGTCATAGTTAATAGAGGTGGCAAATCAGGCAGCCCGACTAGGCCCAGCCCATCGAACCAAGTCATGTTCATGGGCTGGGTCGGGCCAGCCCATCTTTTGATCAGGCCTACAGAAATGGTGCCCAGCCCAGCCCAATATGGGCTCACCGGACCATGGGCCAACCCGGCCCATGAATTTTTTTATTTTTTTTTAATTACTTCATTTGTTTTTTACAAATTTTTCATTATTAGCAACATCTACTAATATATCAAATAGAATAAAAAAAAAAAATTCTAACATAATTTATTAAATAAAATTAAAGGTCATGATCGACATCAATTCATCATAAACTTCTGTCGTGCCTTAATTTTTTGGGTTTCTCATGAACTGTAATTCTATTATGTTACTTCTGTATATTATGTGGTGTTTAGTTTACAAAAATTGAGTTGGGCCTGGGTGTGTTTATTTTACAAATAAAGATCCATTGGTCATTAGTATTAATTATCAATATTAAACAATTATAGTAATTAAATAATTAATACAGTAATAAAAAAATAAAAAATAGAATATTGGTAGGGCCAGCTAGGCGGCCCGTGGCCCATCGGACCAAGGCCATCAAGCCCGTGGGTCAAATGGGTCGGGCCAAATAGGACTGACTTTTTTGGGTCCTCTAATTTTTTAGCACAGCCCATACTTAGCCTCGGGTTGGCAGGGCCGACCCGAAATTTTCGACTCTAAATTGGTTGAACACCGGCTTCTTAAGAAATACTCCAACATGGGAAAAAGATTGTCCTTGACTTTTATTTATAGACATAACATACGAAACAATCAAAGAAAACTGTATGGGTGTAAACTTGAAAGGTAACCTAGGATCATAATGAGTCGGTGACAATCTAAGTATCAATGTTAATTCACCAGCGCTGCTACCAGTAAAAATTTTAACTTCGATTACTCTATCACTCAACCTAGTGATCATCAACCTACACATATAGAAAAAGAAATTATAAAATTAATCTTATAAAAAATGGTAAATATTACTAAATAGCAAATTTAATTTCCAAATATTTTATTTTGGTGAATGTCATGAATCAGTGCATCCAATTTAACCTCACAGATGCGACACACAATATCATGTCGATCTTTGGGATTTTGACCTCTATGCGACATATAGTGAAAAATCTATTTTCATTTTGAATTGCACGTAAATGTTATAAACAACTGTGGATAACCAGCCCAACGACAAATAGCCATAGCATCTTGATAATTTTGCTTCATGTACCGTGGACCTTTAGTAAATGAAGGAGACAACACAATACGTTTACCAATAGCTCTTTCTTCACTTTCTCCATTCAAATAAGCATCTTCAAGACCAACATATATATCACAACGAAGTTCCTTTTGATGATTTTTTTATGTACAAAAGCTTTGCAGACTCAACCATTGTATATGCATCTACAATGAATTATTTCATCAACCTCTTGCAAGATAATATTGTAGGCGGCTCCCCATTCCTCTCCTGAAGACGATATGCAAAAAAACTCTCTGATGCTAATACCAGTCCTTTGTCCAACCCTTCCCATTGCAGATTGAGAAAATGGTATATTTTCCCTGTGTTCATCCTCACCATAAGGAAAAAGAAAAGTATATTGCAAAGTTATTAATGATAATGTTGCAATATACCATAATAGGTTTGAATGATAATGTTTCTGGAAAGTTATTAAAAAAAAAGGTTTGAATAATAATGTCATGAACCTCAATAGTATTATCAAGATCACCAATAATCACAACTACAACTTCTGCAACTGTAGGTAAGTTGTGCGTCCTTGGATCATAGCCTCCACTTCCAACTAATTGCATAGTTACGGTCTGTGAACAGATCTGAATCTATCTTTAGTAGCATCAATTGAAAAAAAATATCAAAAAACATAAAATTTAATAAAATAAAATATATAAAAAGGAAAAAACAATTCCAAAACACATACTCCGTTCTCCTAATCAATACATGTTATGAACCAATAAACAATAATTGAAGAAATTCTAAGTCGTTCGTCAGTCAAAAATAAAATAATATACCAAAAGTATGACCTTAATTTAAGTGTGACTATGACCCAATTTATAATACTTATATGCATTGTAGAACATTATTATTTTTAGATTCTATACATAGAGATATTAATTCTAAAATATTCATCTACCGATTTTGTGATACCATATAGAAAATTGATTTTATCAAATCTATATATGAAAATTGGAAACAAATCCTCCTAAATTATAGAGTGAATCCCCTTGGCACAGGGGAGAGATTTAATGATGGTGTGTTTGGAAATTATATTTTCTATTATGAGTAATGTACATTCAATTTATAGAATAAATGCAATTTAACATATAGAAAAGTATGCAACGTCAACCATAAACTATAAGAATAATAAGAACAACATGTGTTTTTAATTTTTTTTACAATACATTAAAATAAATAAATAACACGGTAAATCTACCTAAAAAATATAAACAAAATTATATTAAATTCTTTGCATGCAATTATGATAGAATGTTCATAAAAACAAAATATGTGTAATAACTCACTTACAAATAAATGACACACGTAAAATAATAATTGAAGTAATATCAAAATTAAAGGATAGTTACCAAATTAATGTTCGACTCCAAATCAGTGCACAATCATAAACATCACTATACATGGCGAGGTCATTTTGTGGACGACAACAATCATTAGGCAATTAATATAAATATTATTTATATATTAAAGTATAAATAAAAATGTTAAAATTCAAATGTACCACAATAAAATCATATTATTAGAAAATGTCAAAACTTATTCTTAAAACATAATAGATTTAAAAAAAAAAAAAAATATAGAAGTGAGTTGATCACTCATATGCGCAATTAGAAGGTTATTTCTTATTTTCACTAAAAAGATATTAGTTGCTTTTACTAAAAGATACTCCCTTTGATTGGCTAAATACTATAGACATGGAGATTAAGAAAAATGGAAAATAATATTATTAAATGGTGTTAAGTGGGTAAAGTGGGTTTGGTGAAGAGAAATAATAAGATATTAAATGGTGTAAAGTGGGTTTGGTGGAGGGAAATAATAGTATTAAATAGTATTGAAAGTTGTTTTATTACATTTTTAGAAATGACCAATCAAAATTAGGGACGGACTATTTACTAAAAAGTGGCCAATCAAAATTAGGACAGAGGGGGTATACTTATGAAAGGGATTAATTGATTACACCGAAGAGTATTAATTGAACTGTACGAAGATTATTAGTTGTTTAATCATGTTGAACATGTCATTACCTGAAATCACAAAACAAAAAATATATACAAATTAATTAATTAAAAAAATAACCATATATGAAAATTTAGAAAAAAAAAATCGACATTAAATTCATAATGTAAGATTTTTGGTTAATAGTAAAATTACCCAAAATCTTGACCGGAAAGTTAAGAAAACGTTCACCAACATTCTTCTTCATGCTAAGATTAGTACCATTAAATTTTACATGTGAAAAAACACCAACAGATTGTTCATCTAAAAAATTAAACTCGAGATTGAACATCATTTTTTTTTTTTTATGCAAATGCTAAATCTTAAAAACTATATTCCTTCATTAAAAATAACTTCAACTTGTTGTTCACGAATCCAAGAATCAGACATTGAGCGTTGTCTAAGTTTGAATTCTTGAATATTAGTCAAGTTGCTAAACCTCTTCTGGATCTGCAAGGGTAAAGGTTAACAAAAAAGCCAACATAATAAAAAATAAATAAATGTGTTAAAAAAATGCACATTCAAATTTGAAATACAACATTCATAACTTACAATACACTCAGATTCCTTAGCTTTCTTAAACTGAAGATAAAACTTGAACTTTTGTTTCTTATAAACATTCATAGTGTACTTAATTTAGAGTATGACCTTAATTTAGAGTATGACCTTATAAACATTCATAGAGTATGACCTTAATTTAGGTGTAACTATCACCATATTTTTATTAACATTATCATGTGGCATTTGCGTCATAAACGTCTTCCATCAATCAATGTATTGAAATCCACCGGTGTAATTATATTATTTCATATTTATACCTTTTCAGTAAAAATTTGTAATTAAATTGATATAAAAATATATTGGTCAATTGATATTTAATACATGTTATATATATATATATCTAAACAAATCTATATCTACAAAGTAATTAATTCGATGATTTAGTATTTTTTTTTTTAAATAGAGATAGTAATTTGATATTTAAATTTTTCTAAATAAAATATTAACTATAATTGATGCAAAATATACAATAATATCCCCTTAAATTATGATGTACATTTTATAATTAAATGAATCAGACATTAAAATATAAAAAAAAAAAAAAAAAAAACGTAATAATGGCAATGAGACAATGTAAATATTAGTAAAAAAAAAAAAAATGTATCATCTTCTCCTAAACTTCCGTCAAATTTGATACAATTTGATATCAATTGTTTCCTTATATTATATCAATTAGATAATAATAGTTAAGATTTTAATTTGCTATATTAATGTGTTTATATATATCTAAACAAATTTATATAGTAATTAATTCGATGATTTAGTATTTTTTTTAAATAGAGATAGTAATTTGATATTTATAATATGTAACATCTAACTATAATGTAAATTTCATAATTAAATAAACCAGACATTAAAATATATATAGTCAAATGTGTGTATATATGTATATATGTATATATATATATATATATATATATATATATCAAAATTTTATAAGATTTAATAAGAATGGATCAAAATTCAATTTTTTTTTATAATTGTGCACTTATTTGTTGTCTTAATTTAGGTTTCCAGTTGAGCACTAAATTTGTTACTACCCTTGAATTTTGGAATTACCTTGGTTCCATCTTATGATCTCCCATCATTTTTGTTATTTTTGGAGAATTTCAAATTAAAATGGTACGAAGAATATTAGTTGTTTAACGGAACAATATTAGTTGGTTACACGTAAAGGTACTACTTTGTTTTTTACCAAATTATATTAAATTCTATAGTAGAATGTTCATGAAAATGAAATATATGTAATAACTCAATTACAAATAAGTGATACACGTAAAATAATACACAATACCTGTAATATTATATACACTTGATGTGTTCTTGAAATGAAAAAAAAAAAGAGATAGACGGGAGAATATCTAAGTGTAGGCGGTCAATGGAAAAATACGTGGCGAAAATCAAGAAAATACAACATTTGTAATTCAAAATTTATATAGAACATAAGGAATGAATCTTGCAGAATGGATTTTATATCCTTACAAACTAAACTAAATAGTAAAATTTATACATAAAACTCGACATCATTACAACAAAAAAATCATACGAATCTATCTATATTGTGAATATAAAGCATATCTTTGTAGCTAATCCAAAGAAATGCAACCAAAATATTGATGAATATTTTATACAAGTGTTGAAGAATAGCTGCACAGGCAATAAATTGCCTCCATCTCTAAATAAAACAAGTGAATTTATGCTCATAAATAGCCTAAAATCATGTTATATGATGTTTAGTCTATTTTTTTCCTTCCAATTTCCATGAAAAGGACTCTCCTATCTCTTCCATATTGGCTGAATTTTGAATAAAATACAAAAATACTCATATTTATTAGTTTGTGAAAAAATTTCGTCTCATCTAAGAGTCCGAACTTGTAGAGAGGGTCGGGAATCAATTCATTTATTTAATTTCCCTCAACACTCCCCCTCACTCGTTGGCCGAACACTACAACAAATATTAGATAATGCGACACTATTTTGGGGTCATTTATTTATAAGGGACTATTGTTGGCGCACTTAACAAAATATTTTCGTTTCCCGCACCTTCCTGTGCAAAATTGAGTTATTGACGGAAACCTTTTCTTTTCCCTATTAATCTTTTTTAATTTCCCAATTAATTAATGCGTTCACCTTCAGTTAATTATCTAGGGCATAAAAGCTTAATAACTTGATTCCATCTCACAAACTTCTTCTTCCCTTACTCACATATCTCTTGGATTACAATGGACGGAAACATCGACGTGTTACTTCTCAGATTCCTCTCGCTGGCGGGCGCTGGTCTTCATCCGCCGAGAGAAAGAGCGGCGTGGAGGTAGTGGCGGCATCTTTAATCGCCGGGAAACGGAGCGACACGGAGGTGTTTGAGACAAGGACAACGATGCAAGTAATTTGCAGTTTTTAGATATGAGATTGGTCTTCAATTTGAATCTGGTACAAAAATATTTGTTGCAGAATTATGAATATGTATATCTGAATCGTTAATATGAAGAGATAGAAGTGTTTCAGGAATTGTGAAATCAGATTCACAAATTTAGAATCAGAATTGCAGAAATCCCTTTTGATTTTCTTATATTGAGAGACAAATTATTGTGATGAAGCTCTTTCTATCTCTGTGTATCAATAAAGCAGAATAAATTTTCTTGGTCTGTTTAATTTGTCTTTGGAAAATATATTTAATTAGGTTGTATATTTGGTGTTTTTGAATTTGAAACATTGAGAAAAGGAATATAAGAGGCTGGACCAAAAACCAAATTCCAGGTTTTGGTTCCTTAGACTAGGACTGGTGGCACAACGTCAATTCTGGTTTTGCAGTTTTCTTCTCAAGATGATCCTTATTGATGTTCTAATATCAAGACTCTAGTGTTTTATTTTCAGGGCCAGTTATTGACACTTGCATTTATGTGTCTTAGATTGAAGTTTATGTTTAAATTGGCGATTCTTGTTTGTTCGAGGATAGTGATTTATTATCTATTGTACATTTTTTTTTATGGTTAATTACCAGGAAATGATGAAAAGTAAGCAAGATGAATATATTGGGCTAGGAATTGTGAAGACTGAAGATGAGATAGTCTTGGAGGTGTTGAGTCATGGGACTGGATATACCAAAGATCTTGGTTTATGGTCCAAAGCCTCCAAGTAGACATAGTTCATTGCACCATTCTTCTACTAAATATAAAGATGAACTAAAAGAAGTTGCAACACTCTAGAGCTTAGGTGCAAGAACTCCAAACTCAAGTAACTAGTTTAAAGATAAGCTTGCTACGCAAAATGCAGCAAAATTCTCTGAGAAAATGCAATTCTCTATGCAAAACTCTCTGAATAAAGTACAACTATCAACAAACTATGACAAAAAATATACTGTCACCATATATGAACTTTTGTGATGATTATTATTATTTTCGTTATTGAATATTATATTATAATGACAAAAATAATTTGTCACCTTTTAGTGACAATAAAAATTTTATCACAAAATCATACTAATTAGTGACAAAGTTTGGCGTCATTATATATGTACTATATAACAAAAATTAACATATTTCATCATTTAAATAACAACTCTTTTGTGACGAATTATTCAAGATATAACGAAATAACAAATCTAATTGTGACAAAAGTAACGTCACTAAAGTTTGTTGAGTAAAGTAATATACATATAATTGTCCCAAAAAACTTATTTTTTTGGAAGAAGATGGATATGGAGGAAAGCAACGTTAGCGAGGTTGAAAATGAGGTCGATTTGGAGAATCAATATAAAACTCTGTATGGCGAAACTTGACCAAATGTTTAAGAATGTAAATGAATCATGAAAGCTATTATTGTTGAAGAGGTTGCAAGAGATTGTGAAAGAGTTTACAAAAGGTTGAGAATTGACTTAGTCTCTGTAGTTAATCTCTTTGTTTAGCCCATGGATTATGTAGTGGTTAATGCCCTATTTCTTGGTATGACTTATTTATTTAGTATAGATATGTTCCTTATTACATTATTGAATGAAGAGGCATAGTTGCATGAGACGGAACATAATTTTATCATGGCTTTAACACTTTACAAGTGGTGGGTGTTGATTTTTGCTAATTTATACCCCGTCTCATGTATGAGACCATCTCATACAAGTTTTTATCTTGAATGAAATATTTCTTGTAAAAGATGATTATCTCCTCATTTGAGAGATATGAGAATATTATTGCCCACTATATAATGTACAAGGATTACAACAATAAAGGAAAGAAATAATTACACAATTAATATCGATGCGGATGGGGATCAATGCAAAGTTTGGAACGAAAAAATTCAAAAAGCGGACGAGGGAGACTCTTGATGAAAATGTCTGCCAACGGGAGAGAAGATGGAACAAATCGTGGGGAGAAGAAAGCCTCACGGCATTACCGCATAACCACCGCGCCACCACCACCACCAGTCACAACCACCGTCACATCACTGACGGAAAAACAGTGCTCCCTCCACCGCGCACATCGGACTTCTGCACGCGCAGAGAAACAGTCGTCCACCGCCGCAACTTGCCCTTGTGCAGTCAACCACGACCATATTGTGTCGCCTGCCCTGTTCCAATCCGGATGCAAACCAACCGCTGTCGCCATCCACCGCCGAAGGAATGAAAAGCCCCGCTCTGCAATTTCTCAGTCCCGCTTCTGGAGATGACGCAGATTGTGATGCTGCCCATGGACTGGGATTCCTGACTTCGAAAGGGCTTCAATTGAGTTTGGGTTAATTTATTCCTTTGGGCCTTTTCTTAATATGAAGCACGTTGGGTCTTATCCTATTAATTATATTATGCAAACAGGGACTTTAAGTTAGTGTAAAGATGGAGGCCGATGTGGGTTTGTAGAAAAATTGGAAATTGAATTCCTTTGGCCTGAATTTAATTTGAAGAAGGGTGAAATTGGGCCTTCCCATTTTCCTAATGCATGTATTGGAGATGGGCAGTCTATTTTCAGTGTTAATTCTAAGGAAAAAAAAAAAAGATCTTCACGTGAGAATTATTTTGTAGAGGTTGAGGATAATGAGCCAATTTTTTTCTGACGGATCTAAGGATTCTTTTGAGAAATTGGAATATGATGGACCACCTATTTATGATGAAGAGCCGTCCGGAAGTGATTTCATGTTTCCCCTTTATGGCACCAATGCCGAAGACGAGCCGTACAAAAAATTTGCTAAGGAATATGAAGACGGGGCAATTTTATCGGGAATTGATATGACATCCGCCAAGTCCTACTTCGATGAAGATAATGGTTTTGACTCCCATAATAATAATTATTATTTTATAATTAATAATAGTTATTTTGTTGGCAAAGATTATGAAAAAATCCGCGCTTATCGCCTAAAGGTTTTTGGCCACACCAACAAAAGTGATAATTTTGAACTCAATATTTTGGTGGCAAGCAGTCACCTATTAGATCTAGAGGGGAGCATTTAGGCTCGATGAGAGAGAGTTCCCGAAATTGGTCCTTGAGGATAAGGACGATCTTGAAGGGGACCGAATGATGCGAACAAGGGTTTTGTGCCCAAGACTACGTGCAAGATTATTCGCGAAATTGTCCCAAAATTGTTAATTGCGAAATTGTCTCATATTTACCAAAGACAGTGTCCAAGATTTGACAAGATCTACAAGATTTGGCAAGATTGGCAAGAGTGATTTGATTTTATTGTTTATTTCTTTCTTTTTCGGTTTAAGTCTTTTAATTCATATCTAATAGATTTAGGGAGATTTGGTCCTTTTTAGATTAGGGTTAGTCTTTTCTTGTCTTTAAATACTTGCAGATGTTTTTCTTCTGTTTTGGATAAGATGAATAATAATTTTTCTTTGGCAACTTTGTCAAAAAATCAATCGTTCTCCTGCTGGACTGAGCCAGGGCGTCAATTTTATCGTGTTTTCTATTCGTTCTCCTGCTAGCCTGCGCTAGGGCTACAAATTTATCATGCTCCCAAATCGCGGTTCTCATCACTGGACTTCCACGTGTATTTTTAAGTGTGTTTGACTAACTTTTTCCTTTAGACTATTTGATTATATGTCTGAAATTTAATTATATGTCTGAAATTCAAATTGTTAAATTAAAAAAAAAAAAACATGTACATCCGCCCGAAACCTCCAAATTGAAAAGGCAAAAAGACGTTGTTCCGACCATATGTGATTAAAATTAGACACTATCAAAGTTATTGGGACTAAATCAACCACAAAAAATTTATGGGACTAAATCTATTTCGGGTCAAAGTTATGAGACTATTTGTGATTCAAACTCTCTTTTTCCCTTCTGTTGTCTTATCAGCAGGTGATGGGTTTGTCCTATGTAGTGGGCCATTTAATTCTAGTTGGGGTCTGTTTGGTAGGTTAGATGAGAAAATACGAGAAAAGAGAAATAAGAAAAGGTGAGAAAAAAAATATAGTGGGACCCTCAAGATAAGATAAAATATATTTAATATGGTTGTTTGGTATGATGAAAATAAAATGTTATAAAACTTAATAAGTTGTTTGGTAAGAGAGATAATACATAATAAAACAGGGAAAATACTATTTTACCCTTCAATACTATTTTAAATTTGGTCTCCTTCAATATCAGTAGATGAAATCGGCGACGAGATGATAAATATGCATGGCGTCCCAATGAGGACACGTTAGGGTAACAGGCACGACGGGAAGCTGACGACAATCACGAATGGAGGACAAGAATTTCAGAGGTAACAGGAGGAAGGTAAAAGAGAGGGCAATTTTGACAAATATTAGGCCAACAAAACAACAAGAAAATATATCGGAGGGTTTGATTAAGATTTATTCTATGAAGAGCTACAATATTTAGGAAGAAAAGGTTTCCTGACCGGTCTTTTTCTCGGGCAAGCCTGAAAATAAATATGTGCTACCAAACATAGTAAAAGAAGTGAAACCGTTTTTTTCTTGGGCTTTTCTGCCCTACCAAACAGGGCCTTATACTACAAGAAAAAAGGATTTTAGCATCGGAATTTTTTTGATACTAAGGGTAAAATATTTGATACCCATCCAACACTTATACTCCCGATCCTAAAGACCTCGTATCAGAAATAAAAATCTGATACTAAAGGATGGACTTTTTAGTATCAGAATGACATTTAGTATCGAATAATAGTATCAATTTTTTTGAAACAACATTATATTTATAGTATCTGAAATTTTTACCGATACTAAACATATGGTATCAATACATATTTTCTGATACTAATTAAAGGACCGAGCTTTTTGTATCAGAAAAGTATTTAGTATCAAATAATCGTATCAATATTTTTTTTGATACAAAATTGTATTTTTAGTATCTGAAATATATACAGATGCTAAACATATTGTATCAATACTGTTTTCTGATACTAAAAGGTCTATATCAACTTTAATTTCCAAACCCCCACAAATACCCCCACAAAAAAACTAAATTGAAAATTCTATAAACAAACTCACCATTCTTAAAGTGGGTATACAAATTACAGAGAAAAAAATTGTTATCAGGGGCATCAAACATTGTGCACAGTTCAATTGAAAAAAAATAACAACATAGTACGGTGAGGGAATCACAACATAGTGCACCAATTGCTATAGGAGACGATCTCCAGTAAATGATACTGACAACAGTCATTGTGGAAGCATAGCATAATGGCCCCTTAAGTAGTTCCCTGAAACCATGCAAATTATGTTACCATTAGGCATAAATATTACAAATTTCCCAGAAGGAAGGGAAACAAATTGTGAACCTCGTGCGTTTGTTCCCCAACCATACAAAATATTAGAAGCTTTCGTTGTTCCCCAACCTCATCTTTCGTTTATTCTTTCATCAAGTGCACTACACGAAAAACAAATTAAAGGGCCTTTATTCCTATCTTGGAATTTTTCGCCTTTTACTTTTTATTAGAGCTGCAGCTCCATGATGAGAATCGCGATTTGGGAACAGATAAATTCGTCACCCTAGCGCAGACTAGCTAGAGAATGAATAAAAAATCGACGTCTTGGCTCAGGCCAGTATGAAAACGATTGGTTTTTGACAAAGTTGCCAAAGAAAAATTATTATTATTCATTCAAGAAAAAGAAGAAACACGTGTATGAGTATTTAACGAACAAAAAAAACTAACCCTAATCTAAAAGACTAACCCTCAAAAGCCCAAGAAAAAAAACCGTTTCAAGTGTTTTATGGTGTTTGGTAAAAGCGCAATGATTTCTCACCAGACCGTGAAAATGTCGGGCAGAGGAAAGAAATCAGCCGAATCACTCTAGCTCTTCAGAACGCCATCTCGACTTCCCCCACGAATACATTTTCAGAATTTTTATCATGAATGCTTTTGTCAAAAATACCCTTCCTTCTTCTCTCTGTTCTTTTGTCAAAAATATCTTCACTTTGAAATCGTCTTTCGCCTTGCTCACTTACTTTTGCAACTATTTTCGCCAGGGTTCTGCTCTTCTCAAGCTAGACTATAAAATTAACCATTAAACGTGGCTAATGAAATAAAACAAAAATAAACAAACTAAATGTTCTTGCATCTCTCAGTTCTCACCAATTATTTCTTGTTTTCTTTATATTTTCTTCTTCCAAGGTTGTGAGGTTATATAGTGCTCCTAGAGGCATAAATCTGGCAAGAATAAAGACGCTCATTCATGGCCTCCTTGATATTTGCTCACATGGCCAATTCTTTGGCCATTAGTATTGAAGATGCAATGAATGGGCAAAGATTTGTGCTCGATTTTCGGTTGATTTTTTCTTTGTTTGCATGTTTCTGTGGTTTTGGTCTACACACATCTTGCATCCAATTTGTTAATTTGTCTCCAGCTAAAAAGGACTCCAAAATAGCCCAAAATCCACAGAAAACACAAAATAACAATAATCGAGACCAAAATATAATAAGTCGAGCAAAAGTAAAATAATAGTAAATTAATAACCACAAAATGATTATAATTTAACACAATAATAACTCATTAAAATCGGCTAATCAATGTCTCAGGTTCCCAATGCTAGTGCACTAGGGAGTTTGATGTATGTTATGATATGTACTAGACATGATCTTACACATGTTGTTAGTTTTGTTAGTAGGTTTATGGTTCAACCTGAAAACGAACATTTGGCAGGATGTGAAGTGGATATTTTGGTACCTTAGAGGTACTTCTAATGTCGGTCTCATATATGGAGGTGATAGTAATTGTTTAATTTCAGGCTAATGTGATTCTAATTATGCACGAGATATTGGCAGTAGAAGGTCTATGATCGGTTATACTTTTACTCTTGGTGGTTCTGTTGGAAGACAACTTTGCGACCCTCTGATTACTTTTCTACTATAGGTGCAGAGTACATGGTCTTGATTGAAGCGACCAAAGAGGGAACCCGTTGAAAGGGTTGGTTAGTAATCTTGGTCTACATCATGATTATGCTGCTGTGTTTTGTGTCAGTCTGAGTGCACTATGTTTAGCCAAGGATCAAGTTCATCATGAGAGAACAAAACATATTGATTTCAGGTATCACTTTATGAGAACTGAGAAGAGGGTTAAGGTGAAGAAAATTGGGACTGCTGATAACCCCGTTGAAGTTCACTAAGCCGATTCCAAATAATAAGTTCCACCACTGTTTGAACTTGTTAAATGTTACAAGTTGTAAGTTGCCCTATTTTGGGGGCAAATATGTATTCAAGGAGTTGCTCGTACGTCAGGCACTTTTATGGTGCATCAGGGTGGATTTTTGTTGGGATTTATTAAAATAAATAAGTTTTGTTTTGTCCCACATCGGATTGTGTCAAAAGTAAGAGAACTTCATAATCTTATTTAAAAAATTTTAATCTGTCCCACATCAGGTTGTGAGAAAAGTTAAAGAGCTTCCTAATGTTATTTAAAAAGCTTATAGGTTTTTTATACAAGTGCATCAGTCGGTTTTGATTTTGGACTTATTTATTTAGGCCCAGTCGGTTATGGATTATTTATATTCTCTCGGTTAGGGATTATTTATATTCTCAGTTGATTTGTATATTATTGTCGGTTATGAATAATATACGAAATTCTCTCTTTTGCCCGTAGATGTAGCTAACAAATTGTTAATGAACCACGTAAAATTTCGGTATCGATTTATTTATCGATTTTATATCTTTCTCGCATCAGTTAAAACATAAATATTTAATCAAATTATATTATGTGCATCATCATTATTTAATCAAATAATCAAATCAATCCATAAAAAATCCAATCACTGTACGATCATATATTACTTCACAAATTACACCATAAATATATAAATATTACAGTAGTGATATTTTATGAGTAACCGTCGGTGCCACATAATTAAAAAAAAGCCATCTGTCATGCAATATTACAACCGTTCCACTCCAACTTTTTGGTAAAGAAGATAACAAAATTAGGGCTTGAACTTCATCATCAAAATCAATCTCAATCGAGCTCAATTGAGCTATGATCATATTGAACTCGTTGAGATGGTTGGCTACCACAGTATCCTCTGTCATCCTCAGGTTGAATAACCTCCGCATCAGATGAACCTTGTTCGCTGCAGACGGTTTTTCATATATCTCAGTCAATATCTCCAGCATCTCCTTTGTGGTTTTTGCTTTCACAGTATGTAGGGCGACGTTCCTGGATAACGACAGACGAGCCACACTCATCGCCTTCCTATCCAGCAACTTCCACTCATCGTCCTTCATATCTTAAGGCTGTTCACCCAACGGTTGATACAGGTCTTTACCGTACAGGTAATCCTCGATCTGCAATTTCCAGAATCCAAAATTCATTCCATCAAACTTCTCAACAGGCGATTTCCCTTCAGCCATCATAATTGCTCTCCACTGATCCCTTTAACCCGATGCTCTGATACCAGTTGTTAGGATTTAAAGAAAGCAACTATAGGAGAAATAATGGAACAACGAATTAAGGAACAAACAATTTGGTTACCCAGTTCATCAGGAATGACTACGTCTGGGGGCACTACCAAGCCAGGAGATTCACTATTTTCGTGTGTTTTTCGTACAAGAGGCAAATACAATGAGTCAAAAGTAATTAAACAAAGACTTGGGCCGAAGCCCTAATTCGCGCACAGAGCTGCGGAACCCGCTCGACCTGGGGCTTTGGTCGAGCGGTTTTGCTCGACCACTCCTCTTGCTCGAGCGCCTTGTGCGGTCTGGAATCTGAGGTGCTCGATCGAGCAGATGTGCTGGACCACATGCTTGGTCGAGCGCCTCCCATACTCTGCCTTCCCGATTTCACTCAGGCTCCAACAATCCCAACATATAAAAGTACTTGTCTAAGAAATGTCCTAAGTGCCAGAGACATGGATCTCTAATCCATGTCCCAGCTGGGGAGTTAGGAGTCATGCATTCTCCTTGTCCCTTTGACAAGTGGGGAATTGATATTGTCGGAAAATTCCCAGTGACTTCAGGAGGGAGAGTTTTCCTGATTGTTGTTGTAGATTATTTTAGCAAGTGGGCTGAGGCAGTGACCGTTAATAAGATTGATGAAGCAGCCATTATCAGAATCCTCAAGAGGAATATTTGTTGATGATTTGGCATCCCCCTTTAATCTGGTGTACGGGTCATCTGCGGTGACCCTGGTCGAGGTTAAGATGAAAACTCATCGAATTTTGAACTACGATGAGGCTCAAAATTCAGAGTTGAGAAAAGAGAATTTAGACATGATAGTAGCTGAAGAGCAGGAGATTGCTCACCTTAAGAATGAGCATTATAAGAAACCATAGTTGCAGTTGGAAAAGAGATGGAGAAACATAAATTTAATTTAGATTAACGGTGCAAGTGTAGGTGAGGGAAATGGTAGATGAAGCAGATTGCTTATATGGGAGATGAGATGAGATGAGAAATTATTCATTATCTTTTATTTTATTTAGGGGAAATTGATTTTTTTATCATGTAAGTTTGATATATTTTGATTTTGGTCCTACTAACTTTGGCGGTTTGATTTTCGTCCTATAGCTTTGTAAAATTTGACTTTTTGGTCCTATGACCTGCTATCAAAGGTGGAATTTCAGTTAAATCTGACGTGAATTTTTTTATTTATTAAAGTTAATTACTCCTACTTGAAAATTGAGAGAGAAAAATTAATAATCTGAAGCCCGCAACACATCTCTAATTTGAAACCCGCACAATAACCATGGAAAATAGCCACACCCAATCTCACAGAACAACCTAACTACAGAACAACCTAATCAGACGTTGGACAATTGCCATGCACTACAGTATTATAAACATACAAACACAGTATTATTAATTTAATGTCCAGATTTTCCCATGGGCCTCTTTCACCCCTTTCTCTCAATTTAATTTTGGCCGACCCAATTATTTCCACATTTTTCAACATACAATACAGTTGGTCAAATTTTGGTCCCATTTTTGCTGAAAATTTGAAAATTTTGTCGTTTTCGGTCATGCTCAAGCCACGTTCCAATTAAATTTGGAGATTTCCAAACTCGTTGCTAACGTGGACACTGACTGTCACAATAAATATTCATTTTTTAAAAAATTAGAAAGAGCATGAAAATTATTCCTAAGTTGTAGAAACAATTATTTTTTTCGTAACAGTTAGCGTCCACACCATCTCTCAATTTTAACCGGCACGTGACTTGTGCGTAGTTCTAACTTTACTCGAGTGAAAAAGGCATGTTTATCAGAGTTTCAAGTGAAAATAAATAACTATATATAGTTAATTAGAGTAGAAAAACACAGAAACTTTTTTATTGAAACTTTTGAGACCTGGAACAGTACCGCTAAAAGAAACATAGTTGCAGTTGGAAAAGAGATAGAGAAACAGAAATTCAATTTAGATTGGTGTGATCGAGGTGAGGGATATGGTAGAGGAAGCAGATTGCTTATATAGGAGTGGAAACATCTCCAAGCTGGCGAAATTATTCACTAATATCTTTTTATTTTATTTATGGCTGATCAATTGGATAGGTGGTCGTGGGCATAGTTAAATTAATTAGGCAGCCAAGATTGAATAATCATTTTTTTATTTATTTAATGCTGATCAACCAATGGGTGGTTGTGGGCCTAACTAATTTAATATAAAAATTTATATAGATCTGGTTAATGCTATAAATTCTTTTTTTTTAATTTATTGCATTTGATCCTACCCAAGATATAATACGGGTTAAATGTAGTGGTTTAGAAAAATGAGTTAAAAATAAATAAAATAGGTCAAATAATTTAAGTTCACAGCATAGACCTGATTCATATCTTAATTTAATTAGGCAACTAACATTATTGTTTATGGTTGATTAGTTGGAGTAGCGGATAAAAATAGAGGAAAAATAATATGAAATAGAGAGAATTGTGCTTTTGTTCATACAATAATACTTTTTTTTATAGTAGTACTTTAATATTTATATATTATTTTACAATTTTCAATATCTTACACGTGTTACTATAGGACAAGTATGTTAACTGAAAATGAAGAATATGTGTTACTTGTTCTTGCAGTAATACATATTTGTTCTTATAGTAACACATATTTTCCCTTTATATATATATATATATATATATAGAGAGAGAGTAACACAGACTTGAGACAAATTTTTCTATATAATAATTATTTTATTTCATAAAAGTGTCCCACATTATTTTATTCGATTAATAATTATTTCTCTGAAAAATATACATTATATGGTGGTGTGGATCACGGCAGCAAATTGCTACTACCCATGCATAAAAATCAATAACAAAGTCTTGTACTATATCATGTGCACCATGTAATTCATATGTATTTTTTAAACGTGCAATTTGTTTAATTAAAACATTCAATTTGTTTTGCACTTAACAAGTTGAATGTTTCAGTGTAATCAAATTGAACGTTTTAGTGAATGAGTTTACGTTCAAAAAAAAATATAATGCACTTTAATTATTTTAATCAAAATATATAATGCACATGCAGGGCGTCTCCATTAGTAGTATGAATAATAGTAGGAAATGTAATTTTGTGCATCTTTCTCATCTTACAAGCATCACAAAATACATCTGAAGGAGTAAATATTCAATTCATTCAACACTCTAGACAAGGTAGCTGAACAAGGATGGCCTTACCTCTTATGCCATAATGCACTCTTATTCACATGATTAGTAACTACTTTTTTTATACTTAAAAAATAAAGAATTGCTTATGGCTATTAAATTTGCAACAAAATTAATTATGTCTTTAAATGATGAAGATTGCCTACCATTTGCTTATGGATTTTAAAATTTTGAATAGGTAAATAAATTGCCTACGAATTTACCTACATACTTTAGAAATCATAATAGGTAAATAAATTACCTACGAGCAAAGTGTCTACACTTTTGTAATTTTTGTAGACAAACTTATTTGCCTATGTAAATTACAAATGTGTAGGCACACTTTGCTCGTAATTAATTTTTATTGAATTATTAGGATTTCTAAAATTCATAGGTAATTTTCACTATTTAAGAACAAAATTACTTTTTGTCTTAAATTCCCTAGTTATATTGACAAATTCCATAGGCAATTCTTTATTTTCTTATAGTGTATTAACAGCGAGTTGGAATCACAAATAGTCTCATAATTTTGGCCTCAAATAGACTCAAATTCCATAACTTTTTTTGTTGTCGATTTAGTCTCAATATTTTTCATAATGTCCAATTTAAGTCTTAAGTTCGTCGAAAAATTCAAAACTATGTCATTTCGCCGATTGAATTTGGGAATTTCTGTCCGCGGGTGTCTCTAGACTGACACATGTAATTTTATTTATTTTTAAAACTGGAATTACGGGGTCATAGAATCAAATCAATTCTTTTTAACTCTATGACTTGTAATTGTATGTGTAAAAAAAAAATATTATATGTGGCGATCCAAGTCACACCAAGACTTTAGGAAAGCCCTAAATTCAATCATTTAAAGGTCATAGTTTTTTAATTTTTCGGCAGACTTTGGGGACTTAAACTGGACATTGTCAAAGATACTAGGACTAAATCGACGATAAAAAAATATGAGACTGAATCTATTTGAAGTGAAAGTTATGAAATCATTTGTTAATTAAACTCTATTATCAGCTAACAACAATAAATAGTAGTGTCGATTACTACCAACTACAATTTCCCTACTACTATATCTAAAAACTACAAACACTATTTAAAGGTGTTACTTAACTACAAAGAGACTATAATGCCCTTTCTTATATTTTGAATCCTTTAAATATTTTGAATCACATTCCCCCCCCCCAACCTCTTCCTATTTTTTGAGCCCCCTTTTCGGGCCTTCGCTTTTCGGGCCTCTCTTTTTCGGGCTCTTTGCTTTTTGGGCAATTCATTTTACGGGTCTATCTTTTTCGGGCCCTTCACTTTTCGGGCATCTCTTTTTTGAGCTCTTCACTTTTCGGGCCCTTCACATTTCAGGCCTCTACGTTCTTGCTTCGAGCGGGCAAAAAATATGAACATGTTCAGTTCAATTTTTGAACAAAATACAATATATTTATGAACATAATTTCAATTAAAATCCAAATATCAATCAAACTAATATACCTAATTAATATATATTAACATATTAATAGAGTTCCAAAATAATCGTGAATCAACAAACCGTAAAAAAAGTTTAAAACAAACAAAAAGAACTGAACATGTTCAGTTCAATTTCTGCACAAATAACATATATTTCTGCACAAAAAACTGAACATGTTCAGAAAAAAACTGAACATATTCAGGAAAAACTATTCGTTTTTCAAACCTATTCAAAATTAAAAAGCATCCAGAAAATTAAACAATACACATTCAAACCAAATCTAAATCCACATTCAACTCAAACAAAAAACCACATTCAAACTAAAACCACATTCAATAATCCACATTCAAACCAAAACAAAATCCACATTTCAAAACCAACCCCACAATTAAAAAATAAAGCAATTAAGAAAGCACATAACCTCATTCCACAATCAACATCAAGTCAACCACACCAAAAACACAGTATTTAATTCAAAAAAATCAAACTACACTACTAAAAATAAATACCCAAAATCACATAAATCAACAACACACACAACATCCAAGCACAAATACCAACACTATAACTCAAATCCACAAACGAATATGAATGTCCACTTTATTTTCAAAATGCAGTTCTTTTTCCTATCTTCACCTTCATCGGCGTCTTCAAAGGAACGTTGTCGCCGCCTCGCCGCTTTCCACAATTTGAAAACACCATTGCCAATTGCAACAAAGAGTTTGGGGGAGAGAGGGGAGGAGGGGAGGGAGGGGGGGGAGGAGAGGAGAGAGAGAGAGAGAGAGAGAGAGAGAGAGAGAGATAATCATCTTTTCTATTTTCATATCCGGGATTTTCTTTCAGACTAAATTCGACAAACTTGTCCCTTGACCTCCGTACCATCTCTGCGTGCTTGGCCATTTTTTCATTTTTCCTTTCATAAGTTCCTGCTACTCTTTGGGTAATCACCAGAATCGAGTGCACCACAACTCTCTGGGCACCCATATCAATCAACATTTGAATTCCTCTAACCAACGCCTCATACTCGGCTTTTTATTTTTTGAGGCTTTAAACTCAAATTTTACAAGAAACCTGTAATTCCTCTCCTTCAGGGGTATGATCTTTCTTGCATTTTAGGTCCATTGTTGCATACCCAATGCACAATTGTGATAGATTTAGATTTAAATACCTTCTCGATCATGACGGGGAACCCTAGCGAAAAGAAAAAATTGCGTTCCTCTCCTCAATATATTGATCAAAGATGGAGGTTCTCAGATTTCCATTGCTTCCATAATCTCATTCTAGTAAAGTAACAACCTATATACATTTCATTGCATTCATAGCTAAGTGTAGCATTTTTGGATTAGATTAATGAATTTATGGACCTCTTTTTAGTATGAAGAAAAGAGGCACACTTATGAATGCGGACATTGTTATTTTCTGTCATTTTTTTTCATTTTTTTGTTTCAAATCTAAAAGAGAGTGTTGAATAAGGTTTTCAAAAAAAAAAAGATTGTTCGAATATTTAGAAGACGGATGCTCTTCTTCATGCTCGTGTTTGACGTGTCATATATATGAATACACTTTCATTTATGACTAACACTTGGGTGCACTAGTTGCACCATGCAACTGGTACACCATTAATATTGTTCAACGAAAACAATTAACAATTTTTAAAGCAAACACTACAAAAAAAAGGAGGTGATTTACTGATCGCTTTTTTAGCGACGATAAAAAACCGCCGCTCATGAGGATGTAGCGACGGTTTCAACGACGGTTTACTGACCGTTGGAGAAACGAGGGTCGCTAGACTTTAGCGACGTTTATTGTGATACCGTCGCTAAATAGCGACGGTAAATAACCATCTCTACTTATTGATGGTTTTGGCGGCGGTTTCTGGGTCCGGACCCGGGTCAGAATTACCATCGCTAAAGCTGTCGACAAGCAACGACGGTATAGCGACGGTATATTACCGTTGCTATTAGCGACCAAAAAATTCATCGCTATAACCGGCGAAAAAAAAGTAGACGGAATAGCGATGGGTAATTTCCGTCGCTATTAGCAACCATAGATTTCGTCGCTAAAGCCGTTGATAAATCGTGAATTTTTGAGAAAAAAAAGTGCTATCAATGGTTCGAACCCCGGGCCCGATGGGTTTCAAGCGCCACCAAACCACCCGAGCCACGAACCATCTTGAACCAAACCACCAAACAACTCATGTATAAGCACCATGCCTCCCAATTAAATGAGACAACTATTCGGCCCCATGGGGGACCGAACACGGGACCTTACGCGTCTGAGTGGGGATCAATTCCGCTCGGGCACTTGCTTTCTTAATTTTACTAAATGAAATTAATTCTATATGTCCTAGATTTTTTTTTTTTTTTACAATTTCTTTAAAAATTCTTTATTTTAATTATCTTTTTTATTAATTCAATAATTTTTTTATATAATTTTTTTTATGTAAATAAATTTTTAAATCAAATTATAATATATTAATCTATAAACAAGTTATATTTTTCTATTTAAACAAGTTATACTTTTCTATCTAAACAAGTTATATTTTTCTATTTAAACAAGTTATACTTTTCTATTTAATCAAGTAATACTTTTCTATCTAAACGAGTAATACTTTTCTATCTAAACGAGTTATACTTTTCTATTTAATCAAGTAATACTTTTCTATCTAAACAAGTTATACCTTTCTATTTAAGCAAGTTATGTTTTTCTATCTAAACAAGTTATACTTTTCTATTTAATCAAGTAATACTTTTCTTTAAACAAGTTGTACTTTTCTATCTAAATAAGTTATACTTTTCTATCTAAATAAGTTATATTTTTCTGTTTAAACAAGTTATACTTTTCCATTTAATCAAGTAATAATTTTCTATTTAATCAAGTAATACTTTTCTATCTAAACAAGTTATAATTTTCTATTTAATCAAGTAATACTTTTCTATCTTATCAAGTTATACTTTTCTCTTTAATCAAGTAATACATTTCTATCTAAACAAGTTATACTTTTCTACTTAAACAAGTTATACTTTTCTATTTAAACAAGTTATACTTTTCTATCTAAACAAGTTATACTTTTCTATTTAATCAAGTAATACTTATCTATCTAAACAATTTACACTTTTCTATCTAAACAAGTTATACTTTTCTTTAAACAAGTTATACTTTTCTATCTAAAAAAGTTATACTTTTCTATTTAATCAAGTAATACTTTTCTTTAAACAAGTTATACTTTTCTATTTAAACAAGTTATACTTTTCTATTTAATCAAGTAATACTTTTCTTTAAACAAGTTATACTTTTCTATCTAAACAAGTTATACTTTTTTATTTAAATAAGTTATACTTTTCTATCTAAACAAGTTATACTTTTCTATTTAATCAAGTAATACTTTTCTATTTAATCAAGTAATACTTTTCTATCTAAACAAGTTATACTTTTCTATTTAATCAAGTAATAATTTTCTATCTAATCAAGTTATACTTTTCTATTTAATCAAGTAATACTATTCTATCTAAACAAGTTATATTTTTCTATTTAAACAAGTTATACTTTTCTTTAAACAAGTTATACTTTCTATCTAAACAAGTTATACTTTTCAATTTAATCAAGTAATACTTTTCTTTAAACAAGTTATACTTGTTTAATTATACGTATATTATTTCTATACACCAAATACACTTTACACCATTTAATGTTATTATTTTCCTCCACCAAACCCACTTTATCCACTTTACACCATTTAATACTATTATCTCCTACTTTTTCTTAATCTTCGTGTCTACAGTAACCGGATAATAAAAAATAGGACGGAAGGAGTAATAATAATTATCGATTGAATAAAATATTAGTCATGGCTATTTTCAAAAGATTTAAAATAAGAAAACAAATATTAATATAATACTCCTACAATAAATCATCGCAAGTCAAATCTATAATATTTTCAAATCTTTCAAATATCTTGAGATATTCTTAAATATATCTAATAATATGCATTTGTCAGAGAAATAATTATTAATTGAATAAAATAATAGGTTGGCTTCCTATATTAATTAGGCTCAACTATCCAATTGATAAGTCATAAATAAAATAACAAGATAATGAATATTTTTTCCAGCCTGGAGATGCTTCCTCGCTCCCCTATATAAGGAGTGTGTATTTGCAATGCCATCTTTTTTAATCTACTGTTACACAATAATTATTATAGTTTTTGTTATATTTTTTAAATTTACATAACATGTACATCTATTAAAAGTTTCAAACATGTGCATAACATCGTAACATAACCATTTAACATATTTAAGAAATAAACTTTTATATAAAATATTTCACGGATCTAGAATTCATAAAATATATATATGGAATGTTATGTATATGCATATATATGCATTGTCATTGTTATACATAAAGATTATCGTTATTATGTTTATACATTATCACTGTTTAAAACATATATAAAACTTATTTTAAATAATGATAGTACATAAAGATTAAGATTAAATGCTGCAACTTAAAAGAATAATTAAAATTATGCAGTAACTAAAATTATGCTACAACTTAAATTAAAATTAAAAGAAACAAACATGTGACCAAAATTGGACAAATGCAATAGTTATGGAACCAAAATTGGACAAATAACAATTTGGACACGCGTGCGATCGGGGATCCCCAATTTTTGAACAAAAACGACGTCGTTTTCATTTTTCCGGCGAAAATGGGACCAAAATTGGACAAACACAATAGTTATGGGACCAAAATTGGATAGTTAAATTTTTTGGGACAAAAAAAAGATTATAGGTAAGTTATCGAACCAAAAAACTTTTTTTCTCGGATTTAGGTGTGTTGGGGGAGTCATGATTTCGAAATCTTATGGATTTGAAAGTTTTGATGAATAGTAAAAAATATGTGTTTGTTTTGAAATTTTGATAGGGTGGGATTTTACTTTAGGTCAAATAAAAATTTAATAATATTGATGTAATATTATTATATTGTGTTGAGAGTGAGAAAAGTAGTGATGTGATTGTATTGAATTTTGTGGAAAATAGGGGTGTAGGTGTACTTTATAGGAGATGCTTTATAAGTCTAATTTTAAATCTCAAACTATAATGAGACGTAATTTTTAAAGTTCCAAGTATATCCGGGTGAGTCCCGAAACAAATATATCCTAAATTATTTCTCCGACAAATATGGATTGCATCAAACAGACTCATCACATGCCCAAGTATAAAAATCAATTTTTTTCTGCACCAGTACTCAACTCACATTTAATTAGTTACTATTCCAAGATAATAATTTAACTAATTTGCATCTTGGCCCTCCAAAATATTGATTTGCAACTTGTCAGGAAGAATAATACAATTTTATTATAAAACAAAAAGTTGTATTTAAGTGGTATTTGCATACGTTTCTTTATTTTTATAACTCGGTATTAAGCCCAAGAATCGATTAATTCGGGGGACCAAGAACCACTATCCACTAATAAGGTCTTTATCTAAAAAATTAATAACACGTTGGGAGTTCCGAAGCTGAGACCTAGAGAGAAGCACACACCTTAATTACAAGCCTAAAGGCAACTTCTGTGGGTTTGTTTGTATATGTATTTGTTTGGATTTGAAATTTGTCAGATGAATTTGATGAATAAGAAAATGTATACTTGAATTTTGTATATATTTGAGATAACATATTTAGATATTTTAGGATTTAACAAGGTAAAATTTAAAATATTAATTGATAAATGATTAATTGTGTATTTAAATGTTGTGTAACGTAGGTAGGAGATTATGTACAACACCATGTTTTCTTTCGGCTTATTTGTCCCGGGGTTATCTCCTCCTCCAATGAAGTAATTATATTATGGACAATTTTTGGTATGTTCATTAAAAGAAAAAATGGCTATTCATTGTGTATCAACTTAATAATTGGCACAATATTTGGTATGTTTAGATTCCTAGTAACGTATTTGGGAGTGCACGTGAATGTGTCGTTTTTCGTATATGTATGCTTATGCAAATATAAAGTATATATGCGAACTTTTGGAAGAAACATGTGCAACAACACATCTTTTTTTTATTACACATGTGCAATGTGTAATGAGATTTTACACGAATTTATTCTTATGACGTATAATCCTCATAAAAAATTAAAAATAAGGCCAATATTACAGGATTGAAATTAGGATCCGTATAAATTACAGGCTATAATTTTTCTTGTGCAAACTTGGGTTGCATGTATTAGTGGTTCGATTAATTGCATATGCAAATGTAAAGTACCTATGACAAATTTGAAGAAACATGTGCAACATCACATCTTTTCAAAAAGAAAAAGAATTTGAAAAGCATGTGTGCAAAATTACAATCAAGTTTTTAAAAAGATGCTTTATACACGGAATTTTATCTTAAGTGTGTGAAAGTTTTTATAAATATTTTTTCAAATTTACACTTAAAAATAATAATTAAACAACAATTCCACACCTATAACTTGTTCTTCCGGAAAATTTAAGAATAAGTCCGATAAATTAAGGTGATTACAGTTTTAGTTATATAATATATATTTTTAAAAGGTCCCAGAACGTGTCATTTTAAATCCTTTTTTGTGCTATTTTATCAAAAAATTACATCAATATCATAACGTGGAAAGTTAATGGATAGAAATTAGAAATAATATAAATTACATGGCTGTAATTTTTTGGTGCAATCTTTGGGTTGCACGTATTAGTGGTTCAATAAAATACACATGCAAATGTAAAGTGCCTATAGAAAAATTGAAGAAACATGTGCAACATCACATCTTTTCAAAAAACATTTAAAAAAGCATGTGTCAAATTACATTCATGATTCTAAAAAAGATGCTTCATACACGGATTTTATTTTACATGTGTGAAAATTTTCATAAACACTTATTCAAATATACACTTAAAAAAAAAGTCCACACCTATAACTTGTTCTTTCAGGAAAATTTAAACGTGTCATCGAAATCATAATGTGAAAAGTTATAAGACTGAAATTAGGATCAATACAAATTTCAGGCTATAATTTTTTTGGTGCAAGTTTGGGTTGCATGTATTAGTGGTTCGATGAATTGCACATGCAAATGTAAAGCACCTATAGCAAATTTGAAGAAACATGTGCAACATCACATCTTTTAAAGAGAACCACTAAACACACCACATAATCCTCCATTCACACCCCATAATATTTAAGACTAAAATATGCATACAAAGAATGACTATAATGCCCTCATATGAATAGATATAAGATTAGATTTTATTTACATAAGTAATCTATAAATCATAAAAGCTAAAACATTTATTTCTTGGAATTTACGCCCATAAACCTTTTATCTTTTTTATTCAATTTCAGTCATCATAGTCATGGAACGTGAAAGTTCAAACGAGCACATTAATGTAAGTGTTTTAAGTTTTTTTTTCCTATTTTTTTATCAATTTTTATGCAAAAACTTTGGTATTTTTATGATTTAATCGCGCCACTTTGAGATTACTCGGCATAAATTGCCGTGCAAAAATAAAAAATAAAAAAATTGGTAGTGGTCGGTCCAAGGGGCCGAACGGTAATGAATTCGTGCATGATTAGTCCGGACGAACACCGGTGAGTTTGTACATAACCCACGGCCGAACACACGTGAATTTGTATGAATTTGTTACCTTTGAATGGTCGATTTCCAGCCATTGTTCATGAGTTCACCTTCGATTTTGTTCCATGAGAAACAAAACGGAAGACCTTTTTTTTTTCTTTTTTTTTCGCACGCACACTGCTGTTGGAAAGGGGAAGAAGTGATTTTATTTTTTGGGGAGAAGGGCATAATGGTATTAATTTGGGGTGGGTTTAGTAATACATGCAAATTAATTTTAAATTTTTAATGGGGTGAGTTTAGTAGGTGGGGTGTGAATGGAGGATTATGGGATGTGTTTAGTGGCTCTCTCTTTAAAAAAAAAAATCTTGAAAAACATGTGTGCAAAAAAAAAAAAAGTTTTAATTGAAAAGCATGTGTGCAAAATTACAATCATGTTTTTAAAAAGATGCTCCATACACAGATTTTTATCTTAAATGTGTGAAAAAATTTATAAATATTTTTCCAAATTTACACTTAAAAAAATAATTAAACAACAACTCCACACCTATAACTTGTTCTTCAGGAAATTTAAGAATAAGTCCGATAAATTAGGGTGATTACAGTTTTAGTTCTATTATATATATTTTTAAAAGATCCTGAACGTGTCATTTTAAGTCCTTTTTTGCGCTATTTCATCAAAAAATTTCAACAATATCATAATGTGGAAAGTTAATGGACAGGAATTAGAAACAATATAAATGATGGGACTATAATTTTTTGGTGCAATCTTTGGGTTGCACGCATTAGTGGTTCGATAAAATACACAGAAAAATTGAAGAAAAACATGTGCAACATCACATCTTTTCAAGAAACATTTAAAAAAGCATGTGTGTCAAATTACTTTTATGATTCTAAAAAGATGCTCCATACACGGATTTTATCTTACATGTGTGAACATTTTCATGAACACTTATCAAATATACACTTTAAAAAAAAAATCCACACCTATAACTTGTTCTTTCAGGGAAATTTAAATGTGTCATCGAAATCATAATGTGAAAAGTTACAGAACTGAAATTAGAATAAGTACAAATTACAGGCTACAATTTTTTTGGTGCAAAATTGGGTTGCACGTATTAGTGGTTCGATGAATTGCACATGCAAATGTAAAGCACCTATAGCAAATTCGGAGAAATATTTGCAACATCACATCTTTAAAAAAAAAATCTGAAAAGCATGTGTGCAAAAGTGATCACATTTTTGACAAAAAGATGCTCCACACACGGATTTTATCTTACATGTGTGAAAATTTTCATAAATATTTTTTCAAATTTACACTTAAAAATAAAATAAGAACAACTCCACACCTATATTTTTTCAATCAACACGTGGCTGGAGTCCACGTACGAAATTAAAAGCAAACCAACTCCTTCCATTTTTTAATTCCAGTGAGGCACGACTTTTCTGTGGGATCAAGGAAAAAAATGCCGCTGCTTGGAAGGTTGAGGAGGTCAAAAGTTGCGGCTGAGATTGATAGAAAATGGGCAGCCAATTTGATTTACTTGGGTAGCCAATTTGGGGGAGTAAATTTTGAGCGGTTCGACCTCCATTTTCGCGATTGGGCCGATAGCATATTTTGATGCCGTCCACCCATTTTGTTTCGTTCATATCTCGAACTCCCGATTTCCGATTGAGTTGATTCTTTTCTCGTTGGAATCCTCTTTTCAACGAGCTTCATATGATTCAACCCTCTTCTCCAATACCTTTCTAAATCAAAACAGTTTTTTGCTTCAATTCTTGCTCGTTTTTCATCCGTTTTCTACAAAATCAACATGCCACACCCTTTCTCATCTCAAGTGCAAGTAAGTCAAATTATTGTAGAAAAATGCATGAAATCCTATCAAATTTGAGCAATTAAACACAAGAATTTCGAGCAATTCTCACACCAATCACATGTTAAATTTATATTTAAAGAAAAAGGTCCCCATCGTTTCATTTTAAGCCCTTTTTTACCTTCTTTCTCCCAGACCGTGCTTGGAAACAGCACGACAAAGTGGGACATCAAACCTTGAAATTCCACATAGTGCCTCATTAGCTTTAAAAGACGCCATAGTGAAATTTTTGAAAGGACCACCCGTCGGAATTTCCCCGCTTAAGGCATTGAAAGAGACATTAAAGTAGTCGAGGTACTGAAGCTTCTCCATGGACTTTGGGATCGAGCCAGAGAGGTTATTGTAAGAGAAGTCTAGAGTCACCAAACTGATCATGCTCCCCATGGGCACAGGTACGGGACCTTCTAGCCTATTATGCGCCAAAGACAGATTAATCAAATTCCGTAAATTCCCAATGGTGTTTGGGATAGACCCAGACAACTGATTCATTGATAGATTGATATGAATTGCTGCTACTAAATTACCCATCTCTTGAGGTAAAGTTCCACTTAAGCAATTTTGTGATAGGTCTAGCTTCAACAAATCGGTGAGGTGCCACAAGCTTGACGGTATGCTTGAATTCAAAATATTTGAACCTAGGAAAACTTCTCTTAACGAAGAGGCATTCCTAAAACAGTCAGGAATCGGACCTGATAATTGATTTTGGCTTAAACGTATGTTAGTAAGGCTATGTAAATGACATAGGAATTCCGGAATGAGACCTCTAAGTATGTTATTTCCAAGACCTAATCCCTGAAGCTTATGCACATTTTTGAAAGTACGAGGAATATTACCAGAAAACTCATTGTTCTCTAATAAAAGTGTGACCAAGTTAGTTAAATTGCCAATATCAGCAGGAATACCACCCTTGATTTTGCAATTGGAGGCGTCGAAATATTGCAATGAGGAAGATAAACTCCCAATGGAAGATGGGAGGACGCCGTCTATAGGATTATCACTAAATGAAAACTCGGTTAAAGACGTGCAATTTGTCAATGAAGTAATGAAGCTCAATTTTGAAGAACTCGTAAAATTGTTGCCATCAAGTCGGAGGCGTTGAAGGAGTGTTAGGTGGCCGAGAGAGTGAGGTATAAAACCGGTGAATTTGTTAGCAACAAGTCCGAGGGCTTTAATATTTGAACAGTTAGAGATAGAGTCGGGTATTGCTCCGCTCAGGTTGTTTCCGTTGACTTGAAGTTGCACTAAAGCGGCATGTTTGCACATATTGGTTGGAAGAGTTCCTGATAGACCAATTCCATTAAGTGTAACTGATACAAGAGCTGAAATGTTAAAGAGCTCCGGCGGAATTGAACCGCTCAAAGGGTTACTGTCTAATCTTAATACCTCTAGTTGGTGAAGTTGGCCAATTTCTCTAGGTACAACACCTGCCAAGATTGAAAAGAAAAAAAAAATTATGTAAACACAAACATTCGCATATGAATAATAATGGAGTTTAAACCACAAATGATTCCATAACTTTGGCTTCAAATAGATTCAGTCCCGTATATTTTTTTATCGTCGATTTAGTTTCAATATCTTTGACAATGTCCAATTTTAGTCCCAAGTCCACCGAAAAATTCAAAGGTACGCCGATTGAATTTAGGGCTTTTCCGCAGCGAGTGTGACTGGACTTATAAATGTAACTTTTTTTTCACTTGAAATTACATTTTATAGAATTTAAAAGAAAAAAATAAGTTGATTTGATTCTATGACTTGTAATTCCAAGTTTAAAAGTTAAAAGTTGAATTTTCCGAAGGAATTCTGACTAAAATTGAACATTGCTAAAGATATTGAGACTAAATCGACAAAAAAAAAATTATGAAACATAATCAATTTAAAGTCAAAGTTATGGTACCATTTGTTTATTCCAACTCAATAATAATGTAATGAAAATCTTCCAAACTTTTGCCCAAGGAATCACAGTTTAACTAGTCCAATATTTTATTCACTCAATCGCGCGCACCTGTTAACTGGTTCTCAAAGAGATACAACGCCATAAGCAATGTAAGATTCCAAATATTCGTTGGTATTGTCCCAGTAATCTGATTTCTTTCAATACCAAATGATAACAAGTTATGAAGATTTCCAATCTCTTCTGGTGTGACCCCTGTTAAAAAAACAAAAAAAAAAGTTAAAAGATATATTAAAATTTTGATTGTGAAATTCTTTCATTATAGTTTCTCTAGCTAAAACTTTCAATGTCAAAAAATGATTTTTAATGACCTGATACTAATGGGCCTATTTGACTCAACTTATAAACTCCTTAAAATAGCTTATAAGCTATTTAGGAGCTTATAAATTCCGTGAATTTGTTTGGCAAAAAAAGATGTTAAACCACTTATAAGATATTAACTAAAAAAAGTTATAATTATAAACTAAAAAAAGTTATAATTATAATTTTATAAACTAAAAAAAGTTATAATTATAATTTTAAAAGGTCATTAAATAATTATATTAGATAAGTGGAATAAACTAATTAAAAGATTTTTTTTTAAAATGTATTTTGAGTACATATACAATTAATATCATGAAATAAATGAAAGAAAGCCAGTGCTCGAACGATTTAGTGACCGCCAGGGCGCCTGTGAGGTCCTGTGTTTGATCCCTCTCAGGAGCAAATTTTGTCCTGTTATTGCAAGGCTTGGTGTTGTTTATATATGAGGAGCTTGTTGGTTATGCTGAAGTCAAAACCGTCGCAAATCTACGATGGTTTTCCGCCCAGACCGTCGTTAAAACGAGTGTCGCTAACTTTAGCGAAACATCGTAAAATTTGTCGGTAAACCCGGTCTTTTTTTTATAGTGATATTTTATAACCTCCAATTTAATAAATTGGGATATCCCAACTTATTTTCCTAACCAAAACCCAACCCTAACCATCCCTCCACCCCCACACCTCCTGCCACCCACCTCCACCTACCCAACCTCAACATAAAAAATAAAAAAATATTTGTTTTAAATTATCGAATTATATAGGTTTAATTAAACAAACAATTTAAGAACTTATGAGTTATTTAAAAAACTTTATCTTATAAGCTTTTAAACTAACTTATAAGTTGCTAAAGCTTATAAGATGTTTAAAATAGCTTAGGCAACCCTAAGAAGCTATAATGATATGATTTCTCTCTACAACCTACAAGTCAATTTTTTTTAGTAACCAATCAAGGAAGAGAATATAAGAGGTGTGAAAGTACCGGTTAAGTTGTTACCCCCAACATGCAAAATCTGAAGATTTTCCAACTTTGCAATCTCTGTTGGTATCTCTCCTCTAAAGAAGTTGTAAGACAAGGAAAAGACTTGAAGTTGTGAACATTTGGATAGATTGGATGGAATTTGGCCACTCAAGTTACTATCATAAAAGTGAATCCTTTTAAGAAATGGAAGATTGGCGCAGATGTCAATCGGAAGACCACCACTCAAGTGATTAGATGAGAAATCCATAATTTGGAGGCTGGAAATGTTGAATATTGATGATGGGACGGGGCCTGAGAGATGGTTGATTTGCATGCTCAGATGTTTTAGATTTTGAAGTCTCCCCAACTCTTGTGGGATTTCTCCCTCAAAAGAATTGGAATCAAGATCAAGAAATTGTAAGTTTGTGAGGTTGGAGATGGACTTTGGGATGAAACCGGAGAAGCTGTTGTTTGATAGATCAAGAGTAACGAGTAAGGCGAGGTTTCCTAATTGTGGTGGAATGGCGCCGGAGATGCCCATGTTGGAAATATTCAATGCCGTCACTCTGTGGTGGCGCGAGCTGCAAGTGACTCCGATCCAGTTGCAAACGGAGCTTGAATTGGTCCAATTTCTCGCAAGTATTTCATAAGGGTCTGAAGTGACAAGAGCTTTTAGAAAAAGAAGAGCAGATTGATCAGTGGAGAGGTTGGTAGATGTTTTGGCTTGACAAGGCAACAAGGTTACAAGGACAGCAAATGCTAAAAAGTAATAGCGACTACTTTTGTCCATCGCTGCAAATAATATTGAATATCTTTGGAACTGGAGTACCCCGTGTATTTATATATATTCTCTTTTTCCGCTGTTAATAAATAATAATATTAATTTACAATTTTTTTCTTGCTTGACACCCATTGGCCGCCGCTATTTGGCAGAAATCATAATCTTTATACTAGAAATGAAGTTAACTTTTTCTGGGGCAAATTATTAGTGGAACCCGAATGACCACGTAACTATTTTACTTCAAAGTATAGGCCTATTACCTTTGTGTTTTCCTTTTAAGTTATTATATGGCAAAGTCTTGTGTTAAGTGTAAATAAATTGAACATTTAAAAAAAAAAAAATCACGTTTTAAATATTTATTAAAATTGTATGGTGCATTTAATATATATAAGATCTAATTTTATTTTTAAGGCTTATGTTTTTCTTGTCCTTTAATTTGCACTAATTTTAATTTTAATTTTAGTTAGCTAATTTTCTGAATTTGAAATGCATCTCATAAGTTACAAAATTCAATTTTTATGAGATTGATATTGATCTACGTGATAAAAAGATATTGAATATATTTTTTTGCGATATTTTCGCGACGACGAGTGCTGGTTGGTGGCATGGTTGGATGGGTTAGTGGCAATGACGATCGAGAGAGAGAGTCGCGTTACAGTAACCGATTTGCATGTATTTTTTTTTTTTTAATTGTATTAGTTATTTCATGAAAAAAAATATATGTTATTCCATTAGAAAGTATCAAATGTTCTAATATAAAGAATTAATTGCAAAACAGGTGAATGATTATGTATTTTAAAATTATATTCAAATTTTACATATGGTTATTAAAATCTTCCTATCTTACATAAATTATTACTCCCGTCATCCTATTTTAGATTGCTTTGTCACTGCAACGAGCAAGTTGTTTATTAGTATTTTAAATGATAAAAAGATTTTTAAGGTGGGGTATGATAATCCTACCCTCATCTATCCTACACCTCCTTAAAAAGTCACTTTATCATTTCATATACTAATAAAAACTCTCTAACTAAAACACGAGTCAAACAATGATTGAGCAATCTAAAACAGGACCGAGGGGGTATTAGGTTTGAAAAAAAAAATTGTTTATTTTTAAAAATTATAGATATATTTTTAGATATCTTATATTTTACATTAGTTATATATATTTTTAATTTTTAGATATTACATATATATTAGATTTGAAAAAGTTTATTCATTATTTTTTAAAATTATATACTCTCTCTCTCTCCTCCCCCCACACACACCTCTTATATATATATATATATATATATATATATATATATATATATATATATATATATTATAAAATTTTCAATAATTTAACATAAATTATTATTTAGTTTACAAAAATTCTTTTTTACATATATAATTAATTAAGTTTTAATATCATTTTTCTCATTTTACAAATTTGATCCCATAATTTTTTGGTCAACTAATGGTTTCCATCCATTTGATTGACGGTTGAGACCAAAACTACTAAAGAAAATCATATTAAAACCTAGGGACCGAAACTATTACTATAAGGAAATGAAGAATTGCCTACGAAAAATTTAAAATGGCTACGAAATTTTCCTACAAAAATAATTTGGTCCATCAAAATTGAGTATTGTCTACAATTAGCCAACCAATTTTTAAAACAATCTATGAAAAATTACCTACACAAAATAATTTCCTAGACAAACAAATTACCTACACATTTGTAATTATTATAGGCAAATAAATTAACTACAAAAGATAATTCCCTAGGAAACTTACATTTGCGTAGGCAATTATATTTGTAATTTAGAAATTGACTTACGAAAAAATTTACCTACGAATTACATCCCGTAGGCAAATTTACCTATGAATGAAAATGCCTATATGATTAGGAAATTTTGTAGACAAGTTGTAGAAAATCTTTACTATTTAAGGACGAAAATATTTTCGTTGAGAATTTTGTATGCATATTAGAATATTTCGTAGGCAATCATGTACGTAATGTATTTTGAACCCAATCTATTCGGACCAAATATGCAATTTATTAATAATGTAAATTATACTCCCTAATCAATTTAACAGATTTTTCATGTAAATTTCATAGCAAAAGTTATGTGGTTGAGATTTATTGAGTTTAGTCTTGACTCGTCCTCTCTACAGGGGTGCAAGTGGGCCCATCTAGTTAAAATTAAATGGGCTGTTACAATCATTTGTCATTTGGGCCCACGAATGCTGAAATCTTCTCGTAATATTTATTGTTTGTTACAGATGCACCTTAATTACATCTTAATTACCTTGGAAATTACCTTGGAAATTTCTCGATGGATAAGACATGACAGTTGTGGAAATTTCTCGATGGATAGCACATTGTTGGTCATACTCGTAAGTTGTTGGAATAATATGAATTATGCACTTTTAAAATAAATTATTTCGGATGTCCTATTATCATGCTAACTACTACATTTTTAAAAATCTTATTCATAGAACATAACACCAAAAAAAAAGAAAAAATATGATCAAATCAGTAATACAAAAATACTTATATGCATCCAGGTGCACCGTACATTAATGTTGCATTTTAGAATCGTTCAAATTGTTATATTGAAAAGTGCAACTTATTTACACTGAACCGTGCAACTATTAATAAGAAAAATAGTTGCATGATTCAGTGTAAACAAGTTGCATTTTTCATTATAACAAGTTGCACGATTTTAAAATGCACTATGAGTGAACGGTGCACCTAAGTGTACATGAGACTCACTCTTATAATAATTGAAGTTAATTATACGCATGCCAAAATAGATAATAGCTATTAAACTGTAATCGCTGTTGCTTATTGGTTACCAAAAAACTATATTTTAGATGAAGTCTTTATTGCGAACGGGGATATATAAAGAATTTTTAAGGTAAAATTTCGAATTTCAAAATTAATAAATTATGTTTTATTGATCTGTTGCTTAATATCTTTGTAAGACGGGTGAGTTTATAATGGAATAATGAACGTGAAAAGCGGTACATACGTTCAATATACTAACCAATAGTCGTGTTTGGTTTTATTGTGCATTTTTAATTTGAAAATTATATTACAACCACTTGAATAAGACTAATTAAATTAAGTGCAGAAAAGTTTGTAATAAGCGGAGACTCCGAGTCTTTAATTCTCTATATTATTTCCACAGCAAACAATGGAAATTAGTGACAGTATTTCACATCTACACTAAAGTCCCAAACCTGTCTTTTTCTTAAATTTATTTAATATATAGCCTTATATAACCATAAATTACTTCCATCACTATTATGATGATGATGATTTACGACCTCGTCAACTTCAGGAATTTCTCTTTTGATCACATAGATAAGAATCTGGAAGTATCACACATATTTAGCATCTAGAAGTGGATTAAGTTACAAGAGCCTTTTAAAGAAAGAAGACCGGATTGATCAGTGGCCACATAATTATTTTTTTTACTATTATATAAATTATATTAAATAGTAGTATTAGATTTTCCACAAAAATTTGTATGTAATATTGCATACAAGTGATATGTGCAATTGAGTTTTTTTTTTTTCATGGGTCATATATTTGGGCAGGGTTAGAGGCAGATTCTTTGGCGGGTCATGGGCTTCCTTCTTCTTCTTCTTGCTTGATCACGAGAATATTTGGAAGAGTTCTTCTCCTTCCTCTTTTCACGTAGCAACAAACGCGACCAGATCTCCGTTGGTTTTGATGGCGGCTCATCTCTAGATTTTTCCTCTTCTTTTCTTGTTCTTCTTTTTCTCTTTCTCTTTTATATTCTTCCTGTTTTCTTCAATTTTCTAATTATCACAAATTTACATTCTGTTTTTTTCCTACGATTTTGTGAAGCAGTCTTTCAGATTCTTCTGCACCCTTCTCACGCTGTTCTTTAAATATGTAATTTTGGACTGAGGATTTATTTTTCATGTTTGTACTAGTTTTTGTTCATGTAGTAACACTCTTTTTTGTTCATAGGGTAACACTCTTTTGTTCATGTAGTAACACAAAAAAAATAACTTGAAAAAAAAAATTGGACTAAGGATTTTTTTTCGCGCTTGTACTTGTTTTTGTTCATGTAGTAACATTATTTTGCTCATAGGGTAACACTCTTTTGTTCATATAATAACACATTAAGTTGTTTTTTAAATCTGCAATTTTGGACTGAGCATTTCTTTTCGCGTTTGTGCTGATTTTGTTCATGTAGTAACACGTTTTTTTTTCATAGCGTAACACTTTTTGTTTATGTAGTAACGCACAAAAATAACTTGAAAAAAAAATTAAAAATTATGTGTTTAACAAAAATTGAGCCTGCGACCAAATACACTAAAAATAAATCAGAGCCATTAGGCTACAACAATTTTTGAAAAAAAAATTCTTGCATGAAATGTAATAGTTAAATAGCCAAGTGGTCTGCCCAACCCGCCCTGCCCGCACACCCCGCCACATGACCCGCGAATTTTAATTTTTTTTGTCTTAGCTGTGTGGTATTGCACATAATACTAGTGTGCAATATTTCACACAAGACCTACTCTAGATTTTCCCCAATAACGCCCTCAATTCTTAATTCTTAACTTCATTTTCAATCCAAAAGTTCAATATCATAAAGATTCATCTATGTAATTGGACGAAAGATCAATGAATAAAAGATATTAGAGGTCAACTTTCTTGTATTAATCAATGAATAAAAGATATTATAATGACAAAAATTCTATGTTTACAGTTCAACTTTCTTGTATTAATCAATCAAGGAAGAGCATATAAGAGGTGTGAAAGTACCGGTTAAGTTGTTAAAAACTGGAGTACCCGTGTATTTATATATACTCTTTTTCCGCTGTTAATAAATAATATTATAATAATATTAAATTTACAATTTTTTAATTGCTCGACACCCAGTCCCCAGATGCTTTGCAATTGCACCCATTGGCCTCCGCTATTTGGGTGAAATCATAATCTTTATACTAGAAATGAAGTTAACTTTTTCTGGGGCAAATTACTAGTGGAATCCGAATGACCACGTAACTATTTTACTTCAAAGTATAGGCCTATTACCTTTGTGTTTTCCTTTTAAGTTATTATATGGCAAAGTCATGTTTAAAAAAATTGAACATTTAAAAAAAAAATCACGTTTTAAATATTTATTAAAATTGTATGGTGAATTTAATATATATAAGATCTAATTTTATTTTTAAGGCTTATTGTTTTTTTTTGTCCTTTAATTTGCACTAATTTTAATTTTAATTTTAGTTCGCTAATTTTCTGAATTTGAAATGCATCTCATAATTTACAAAATTCAATTTTTTATGAGATTATATTGATCAACATGATAAAAAGATATTGAATATAATTTTTTGCAATTTTTTCGTGACGACGAGTGTTGGTTGGTGGCATGGTTGGATGGGTTAGTGGCAATGACGACTGCAGAGAAAGTCGCGTTGTGCAACTGATTTGCATTTCGTGTATTTTTTTTTAATAGTATTAATTATTTCATGAAAAAATATATATGTTATGTCATTAGATAGTATCAAATGTTCTAATATAAAGAATTAATTGCAAAATAGGTGAATGATTATGTATTTTAAAATTATATTCAAATTCTCTATATGGTTATTAAAATCTTCCTATCTTACATAAATTATTACTCCCTTCGTCCTATTTTAGATTGCTTAGTCACTGTAGCAAGCAAGTTGTTTATTAATATTTTAAATGATAAAAAGATTTTAAGGTGGGGTATGATAATCATACCCTCATCTATCCTACACCTCCTTAAAAAATCATTTTATCATTTCATATACTAATAAAAACTATCTCGCTAAAACACGAGTCAAACAATGATTGAGCAATCTAAAACAGGACCGAGGGTATTTGGTTTGAAAAAAAAAATTGTTTATTTTTTAAAATTATAGATATATTTTTTAGATATCTTATATTTTACATTAGTTATATATATTTTTAATTTTTAGATATTACATATATATTAGATTTGAAAAAGTTTATTCATTATTTTTTAAAATTATATACTCTCTCTCTCTCCTTCCCCCCACACACACCTCTTATATATATATATATATATATATATGTGTGTATATTATAAAATTTTCAATAATTTAACATAAATTATTATTTAGTTTACAAAAATTCTTTTTTACATATATAATTAATTAAGTTTTAATATCATTTTTCTCATTTTACAAATTTGATCCCATAATTTTTTGGTCAACTAATGGTTTCCATCCATTTGATTGACGGTTGAGACCAAAACTACTAAAGAAAATCATATTAAAACCTAGGGACCGAAACTATTACTATAAGAAAATGAAGAATTGCCTACGAAAATTTTAAAATGGCTACGAAATTTTCCTACAAAAATAATTTGGTCCTTCAAAATTGAGTATTGTCTACAATTAGCCAACCAATTTTTAAAACAATCTATGAAAAATTACCTACACAAAATAATTTCCTAGACAAATAAATTACCTACACATTTGTAATTATTGTAGGCAAATAAATTAACTACAAAAGATAATTCCCTAGGCAACTTACATTTCCGTAGACAATTATATTTGTAATTTAGAAATGACTTACGAAAAAATTTACCTACGAATTACATCCCGTAGGCAAATTTACCTATGAATGAAAATGTCTATATGATTAGGAAATTTTGTAGACAAGTTGTAGACAATCTTTACTATTTAAGGATGAAAATATTTACGTTGAGAATTTTGTATGCATATTAGAATATTTCGTAGGCAATCATGTACGTAATGTATTTTGAACCCAATCTATTCGGACCAAATATGCAATTTATTAATAATGTAAATTATACTCCCTAATCAATTTAACAGATTTTTCATGTAAATTTCATAGCAAAAGTTATGTGGTTGAGATTTATTGAGTTTAGTCTTGACTCGTCCTCTCTACAGGGGTGCAAGTGGGCCCATCTAGTTAAAATTAAATGGGCTGTTACAATCATTTGTCATTTGGGCCCACGAATGCTGAAATCTTCTCGTAATATTTATTGTTTGTTACAGATGGAGGTGCTAGTTGAGGATAATCCATCTTAATTACCTTGGAAATTTCTCGATGGATAAGACATGACAGTTGTGGAAATTTAGAAATGGATAGCACATTGTTGGTCATACTCGTAAGTTGTTGGAATAATATGAATTATGCACTTTTTAAATAAATTATTTCGGATGTCCTATTATCATGCTAACTACTACATTTTTAAAAATCTTATTCATAGAACATAACACCAAAAAAAAAAGAAAAAATATGATCAAATCAGTAATACAAAAATACTTATATGCATTCAGGTGCACCGTACATTAATATTGCATTTTAGAATCGTTCAAATTGTTATATTGAAATGTGCAACTTATTTACACTGAACCGTGCAACTATTAATAAGAAAAATAATTGCATGATTCAGTGTAAACAAGTTGCATTTTTCATTATAACAAGTTGCACGATTTTAAAATGCACTATGAGTGCACGGTGCACCTAAGTGTACATGAGACTCACTCTTATAATAATTGAAGTTAATTATACGCATGCCAAAATAGATAATAGCTATTATACTGTAATCGCTGTTGCTTATTGGTTACCAAAAAACTATATTTTAGATGAAGTCTTTATTGCGAACGGGGATATATAAAGAATTTTTAAGGTAAAATTTCGAATTTCAAAATTAATAAATGAAGTTTTATTGATATGTTGCTTAATATCTTTGTAAGACGGGTGAGTTTATAATGGAATAATGAACGTGAAAAGCGGTACATACGTTCAATATACTAACCAACTTGAATAAGACTAATTAAATTAAGTGCAGAAAAGTTTGTAATAAGCGGAGACTCCGTGTCTTTAATTCTCTATATTATTTCCACAGCAAACAATGGAAATTAATGACAGTATTTCACATCTACACTAAAGTCCCAAACAACCTGTCTTATAGTTACAAGGACTGCAAATGCAAAAATGTAATAATAAGTTTTTCCCATGGCTGCAAAAATTTATGTGATGCTAATACGTTGATGAACTGCTGATAATTGCAAATATATATATTAGAGGAAAGCGCCTTTGTTAATTAGTCATCATGTGAATAAATTAATCACGAGCATTGCGTTTCCATTAAGGAATTTTGAATTCTTGTCCATTGCAATAATATAAGGTGATTTATGTTAGCTGGAGGTGTAAGATTAATACATGAGTAGGTAGGCATGCTCAAAAAAAACCGGAACCGGCGGTTCGAACCGGAACCGCCGGTTTTTGAACCGCCGGTTCCACGGTTCCGCGGTTCCGGTTCCGGAACCGAACCGAAACCGTAAATCCCACGGTTCGGTTCCGGTTCTAGCAAAACCAGAACCGGAACCGCCGGTTCGAACCGAACCGCCCCCAAATTTGAAAATTCTAGCCGTTGAGATCCAACGGCCCAGATTAAAGAGCCGTTGAGATCCAACGGCTGAGATCAAAGAGCCGTTGAAGGAACCGCCGGTTCCGGTTCGAACCGGCGGTTTTGACCGTTTTTTTTTTTTTTTCAATATTTCATCTATAAATACCAACTCATTCCACTCCAAAATTCACACCAAAGTTTATTCATCTCTCTCTCAACTCTCAAGTCTCAACTCTCACTCAATTCTCAAAGTTTATTATTTACATATTATTTACATTACATATTATATTTATACTACACTATATATTATATACACTATATATTACACTATACTAATACTAGTATACTACTATAGTACTATACTACATATTAGTATATTATACTACACTTACATAGTTACATACATATTACATTACACTACACTTACATACATATATTATTTACATATACACTTACATACATATTATTATTATGGCAAGCCATCAAAGCAAGGGTAAGGGTAAAGGCAAAGCTTCTTCCACCTCTTCCGTTCGTCTTCCACATCCACCGGCACCGATCGAGTGGAGTTTAGATGATATTGAGGCCACACTTGGTCCCGGTTATGAGAATCCTCTTGAAGATGATGCTATACCACAAGGTCCACGACGTCCTACTCAAGAAAGCCAAAACCACCCAACCGAGTCCAATGCCGAGCCAACTCTAACCCCAACTCCAAGTCGAGCTCAACTTAAGTCGGATATTTTTGCACGTCACTTTAATAAAGTGATCAACGAGGATGGTACTATTAAAGTTCATTGCAACTATTGTGACAAAATATATTCTTTTGTCAAAGGAGGAGGATATGGAACATTCGAGAAGCATTTGAAAAAATTCATCCGGATAGAGTTGGAATTAGTTCAAACCAAGCACAACCGTGGATTTACGCCAACCGGTGGCGGTGGTGGAGTTCAAGGCGAGGTAAGTAACCCCACTTCTCTATTTACATTTGATCAAATGAAATATAGAAAATTGTTAGCTAAATTTGTGTGCACACAACACCTTCCTTTTCAATTTGCCGATAATTCGTATTGGAATGATTTTGTTAACCTTGGTCTTCAACCCTTGGCAAAAAAAGTTTCACGTCATACTACTACTCGTGATGTTGCTAAAGTTGTTTATGAGTATAAATATGCTTTGATTAATCTATTTGCCGATTTAAATGTTAAAGTTTGTATATGTGCGGATATTTGGAGTGATAATTTTCAAAAGCATAGTTATATAGGAGTTACATGCACTTGGATTGATGATTCGTGGACTCTTAACAAAAGATTGATTGCTTATAGAGATTTTGATACGGAACACAATGCCATTAATATTAGAGATAAATTGCATGATATTTTAAATGAGTATGCTCTTACTAAAAAAATATTTTCTATTGGTTTTGATAATGCTAGTGCAAATACGGCTACTATTGAAGATCTTACAAATATTTGTCAACCATATCTTGGTGGAAAATTTTTTCATGTTAGATGTATGTGTCATATTTTAAATTTATGTGTTCAAGATGGTTTAGATGCTTTGAAAGAACAAGTTGGTCCTATTAGATCCGCTATTTATTATATGTCGAGACATTCAAAATTGTTGAAAAAATGGAAAGTTTTTTGTAGAACATACAATATGCATCCCAAAAAATTTTCTCTTGATGTGTCAACTCGTTGGAATTCCACGTATAAATTGTTAAAGGAGTCTATGGATTATAAAAGACGCTTTTATGTACATTTTTACTCAAGAAAATTGTGGTATTCGTTTATATCCTCAATATTGGGATTCATGCACTTCTTTGTGTAAAATTTTGGGAATTTTTAATGATTCCACAAAAGTGTTATCCGGTGTTTATTATCCTACGTGTAATTTAGCGCTTGATTATTGTATTAAAGTTGCTCATGTGTTAAATGAAAATATTACAAATCCTTTATTAAGTGGTGCTACTTTCTCTATGATGCAAAAATGGAAAAAATATTTTACAAATATTCCCGATCTATTCTTGCTTGCTAAAGTGTTTGATCCTAGAGTAAGATTGGATGGATTAATAATGATGTTAAATATGTATTATAATTATTTATTTCCTAATAGACATATGGTCATGGGTGAAGATGATGTATATCCTAATCCGGAAGAGATTGGTAATCGGATTAAAGTTACTTTAATGTCTTTATTTAGAGAATATAGTGGTCCCGGTTTTGAAGAAAATTTTGGTGGTGGTGGCTCTTCTATGAGTCAAGAAGAAGATATATTAACAGATTTTTTTATGATGAACGTTCTCAAAAACGCCCAAGGTCTACTTCTAACCCTTATTACGAACTTGATCATTATTTATCCTCTTCATTTGTTCGGCTTGATGAAGATGAAGACAACGCTACTTTTAATATACTAAAGTGGTGGTCGAGGATGAAAAATATCTATCCAATATTGTCAATGCTAGCAAGAGAAATTTTTGCATCTCCCGCCTCAACCGTTGCCGTTGAACAAGCTTTTAGTTTGGGAGGCTACACTTTGGATGCAACGAGATCGAATATGACCGTTGAAAACGTGGAAAACCAATGCTTGCTTGATGATTGGGTAAGAGCCGAAAAGAGAAGTCAAGAATTTGTTGATAATGATGATCAAGATAGCTCCGAAGAAACTACCACCGGAAGTGATGCATGAAGAATCGAATCGATCCAAATCAACGAGGTAAGTTTGAGGTAAGAGAACTACGTGGACTTTGATTCCTATTTGGATACGTAGGCAACTTAATTTTAAGTTTCAAACTTAGAATTTCTAAGTTTATTTCTTAAATTTAAGCTCAAGTCCAATTTCTTTAAATCCCCCCCTCGGCCCCTCCCCCAAATTTATTTTGTAAAGTTTAAAATTTTAAGTTGTAATTGTAATTACTAATTCGATATAGTTCACTTTGTAATTTGTAAAGTTGTAATAGTTCAATTAATTTGTAATAGTAGATTACTAGCTTATTTTAAGTTAGAATTACTATTTTTTTGTATTTTGTATTTTGTATTTTATAATAGTTCATTCAATTATTTCTAAGTTCATTTTGGTATTGTACTAATGTTATTGTTATGTTTTAACTTTTAATTATTGTAATGTAATCTTTAATTTAAATTCTCATATTAACAATAATACAATAATTAAATTTCTCATCTACATTCTTTCAAATTTTAGATCCAAAAAATTAAGAAATAAAAAAAAAAAAAAAAAAAGCAACCGGAACCGGCGGTTCCGGGAACCGGAACCGAAACCGCCTTGACCGCGGTTCGGTTCCGGTTCCACCTCCGGAAATTTTGGAACCGCCGGTTCGGAACCGGAACCGTGAGCATCCCTAGAGTAGGTCTAGTGTGAAAATTTCCATGTATGAAAATCTATAAAATTGTCATAAATCAATCATCTACACCCTAAACTCAAAATAATGAATCCTAAATTATGACCTATTCGGACCGGGTGAACCATGAACCACTTGGGCCGAGTGAACCATAAATCACTCAATTTTGTCTTACCTTCACCAATTACAGAATTTGATTGTAAATTAAAGTTTTTTCATGTATGAAAATTTCATATTAGACTGTCTTAATACATATATAGCCATATAGCGATTTCTGCTAACTACCAATAATATATATGGGGAAATTGGAGATGACTATTTCCTTTAAACAATTCAGAGACAATGAATATGAATATGCGGGGAAAAAGACCTTAACTGCCCCTCTATGTATAGGACAATAACTTTTCAAATTGCAAAAGTAGGATAATGATTTTTTTTGCTGCAAATGTAGACCATCATATTATTTTTTTTCGCACATTATGTCTGTCAGTGTGGGAAAAATAGCCTACATTTGCAGAAAAAAAAATTAATGTTATGCTTTTTCTAAACTGAAAAATTATTGTCCTTAAAGTACAGTTCTACTTAAGTTATGGACCTATAATTTTTTTTTCCTATATTATTTTTCTTCTCTTAATTTTTTTTATCAAAGTAATAATGACAAAGTCTTGTATACACTTAATGTACCATGCAATTCAAGTGCATTTTTCAAAAATATCAATTGTTTTCATTTGAATTACACAGTTGTTTCTAATTTACTCTTAACTTCATATTTTTATTACTCAATTTTAACTAATTGCACTTGATAGAAAAATATGTCGTATTTTGTAATTTTATTATGAAGATGGATATTTCAGAAGCAAACTACTTATCTAACTTTTATTGAATCCAAATGAAGGAGCAATCAAGAAAGAGAGCAGGGCCAAGAGAAATATAATGAAATATAAAATAATTTAAGTATTTTTTTTTTTACAGGAATAGTTCAAGTAATTTTAAGACGAAGTGAAATAACTCAAGCGGTTAGAACATCACTACCTATGCCGTAGGGTTATGGGTTCGAGTCACAATTTGTCCGATAAAAAAAGGTTCAAGTAATCATAAATCAATGTATAAATAAATTTTTAAAAAATATTTAAACATTAAAATAAAATATTTTAAGTATTATTTCTAAAATTCTAAAAACAAAGACCATCAAAATAAAATCTGAATATTTATAAAATAAGTCTAATTTTCAATTTAAAAAAAATAAAATACACAAAATAATTTGAAAATAAAAGACACCACTGAGTATTTTTTATTTTTATAAAAACTGAAAATAAAAGCTACCGCCTAAAATCAAAACCCACCCCGCACAAGCTGAAATTGAAACACCTCTCCAATGGCCCACCCAAACTCATGTATAAATAAATCAATTAATCAATTCTGCCGACTGAATAAAAAATAAAAGACGAATAATTTTTCCCACTTCTTAAATGACGCCATTGACGATAAATTATCGTGTCTTAATTAGGATCAAAACAACTCAATCAATTTCTCACTTCTTTGTCATCTTCCTCTTTGATTGTTATTTTAAAATTAGGGTTTCACAATGTCGCTTCATCATTTTTCAATTTTGAATGAGTATTTTGTTCAATGCTTACGCCATCATGACCTCCGGTTTACCTTTCCCAACTTTCTGCCACCATTTATTTTTTAAGGGAAAATGGTAGAATTTAATTCAATTATTACAACTCTTTATTTATTTGCTTAGTTAATTCAATGAAGTTTTTTTTTCAAAGGTATGCAATGAAGTTAATTTAACTCATTTCGTTAGATTAAAATATTAGATATTTTTATCACATTTCAACTCAAGTTCGAACCCGAGACTTTCATCTCACAAAGCCCCTATGTGCTATGGCAATGCCGTTGGGCTAGTTGAGTCATTGGTTAATGACGGCAATTGTGCCCTTAATATTAGCGAGGGTAGTTTTTCCCTCACTAAAATACAATTTTAAAATTAAAAAAATTATAAAATTTTGCATTTCAACTCGGGTTCATACCCGACCTTCATCTCGCAAAGCCCCTATGTGCTATGGCAATACCGTTGGGCTAGTTAAGTCATTGATTAAATTTTCACTTCTAATAAATATGTATCATATATTCTTTTGCATTTTTTATTCTTTGGACAATTTTAAAAAATTTCATGGAGAAACAGGTTCGAACTCGGGACCTTATACATTCGACGCTATCAGCATTTTTATTCTTTTAAAATTGAAAATTTTTATGCCAAAGTGGGGCTCGAACCCAAGAACTATTAGCATTGCCATTAGGCTACATGGCTTATTTGTAAAATTTTAATTCCTAATAAATATGTATCATATATTTTTTATATTTTTAACGAGGGGACTATGCCCTCGTTATTAGCGAGGGGGGCTATGCCCTTGCTATTAATGAGGGCTATTATGATGCTTGTTAAATACATCGATATTAACAAAGGGAAATTTATTGCTTGTTGACGCCCTCGTTAGTAACAAGGACTTTGAAATCTCTCATTAGTGTTGAGGGTAATTTGAACCCTCTTTAAAGCCCTTGTGACTTTTATAGCCCTCGTTAACACCCTCGTTAAATGGGAGTTTTTTTGTAGTCATAAGTAGAATTTCACTAAAAAGTTTAACTTTGATATTATTTTGTTAAATAATCCACTTGCTCTCCCGCCTATATACAATCCCTTTAATAAAATTACTCTTTCATGCATTAGTTTCAAAGTGTGTATTCTATTTCCATTTAAATTTCCTTATTTTTCTTCAGGTGAGGAAGAGGGAGCGAAATAGAGAGAGAAATATGTATAATTCATATTTTAATATGCATATTAAATGCATTTGACTCGGTTAATATAAAGATATTTAGTCCAAATAATTTTAAAAAATATATAAAAAATTCGAAAGTGTATTTAATTGCAGTATATTATAAATTGGGCCCCCTCGGCGCAATTCCTGGCTCCGCCACTGTTTGTAAGCCATTGGTTGATTCAAATACGCTATAGACCCATACGGGTCCACTGCAGCACGGGATTCAAATCCTGGACGTCGTCCTTCCGCAACGGCAATGCCAGAACAGTACAATGTCTCGAAACCATTGGATATTTCTTGATTGAACGCTTCAGATAATTCCTGCATTGATTGGGCTTAAGTTCCAGCAAACAGATTGGGCTTCTTAGTTAACTAGTTGGATTGGGCTTCTTCTTTTATTTGGGCTTTGGAAAGAAAGTGTCCCGAGACTAAAATAGAAATGCGCAATATATAAGGCGAAACTCAAAATTATATCTCTAAATTAATGCATCAAGAAAAATTGCCGTTTTATTTTCTGTAGCTCTAATAGAACTTCAGTTGAGCACTTCAAGGCCAACACCAATATGGAGAATACACATTTGTGAGTAAGTTGACATCTATAACCCAACTCTGTAAGCTCAAATCTCCATCAAACATATCATCACTTGGCCTTCTTCTTGTAAAAGTTTCCAACAACATCATGCCGTAACTATAAACATCACACCTCGTTGAAACTAACCCTTTCAGACCATACTCTGCAATTAAAATCATAGTGGATTATATATATGTAGTTGAAATATACATGTAATAATAATTTGAATTGAGAAATAAAATCACCTGGTGCAATGTACCCCATGGTGGCAAGGGTGTTAGTTTGCACAGTGCTTTCCCCTTCACCTTAACAATTTTGCAATCCCGAAATCACTTACATTCGCAATCATCTCTTCATCTAACAACACATTACTCGGCTTCAAATCACAGTGAATAACGGGGGTTGAATAGCCATGATGAAGATACACTACAAAAATGCGTGTTTTACCAACGGAATTTAGCGACAGTTACAAGAACCGTCGCAAATAGCGACGGTTTTTACGACGACAACGGTCAAATGGTCAAAGTCAACAGTTTTAACAACGGTTAAGAGAATCGTCGCAAATAGCGATGGTTTTAGCAACGGTTTATGCAAACCGTCGAGAATAATGACGGTTTTACGACGGTTTTAGCGACGTTTTGGACTAACCCCTTTAGCGACGGATTTAGCGATTGTTTGGACTAACCTCCTTTAGCTACGTTTTTTTTTTTTTTAATTTAAAAAAAAATAACTTTTTTTAATTTATTTTAATATTTAATATTAATTATGTTTTTTTTTTTTTAATGTTTCAGGATTATACTAGGTTTTTTTATTCTTGTTAATGCATCTTACCCTATATTTAATTTATAGTCACTTGGAGAAGAGTTCCACCTGACCGTAGTCAGATCTATTTCGAGGAGTTTACGGTATAAGATTTAATTTATAGTATATTTAAATATATATATTGACTAAAAGTAGTACTTGTTTAAATGAAAAGTATTACTTGTTAAATGAAAAGTATTACTTGTTTAAATAGAAAAATAGTGCTTGTTTAAATAGAAAAATAGTACTTGTTTAAATAGAAAGTAGTACTTGTTTAATGAAAAGTATTACTTGTTTAAATATAAAAGTATTACTTGTTTAAATAGAAATGTAGTACTTGTTAAAATGAAAATTAGTACTTGTTTAAATGAAAAGTATTACTTGTTTAAATAGAAAAGTATTACTTGTTTAAATAGAAAAGTAGTACTTGTTTAAATAGAAAAGTAGTACTTGGTTAAATGAAAAGTATTACTTGTTTAAATAGAAAGTATTACTTGTTTAAATGAAAATTAGTACTTGATTAAATAGAAAGTATTACTTATTTAAATAGAAAGTATTACTTGTTTAAATAGAAAGTAGTATTTGTTTAAGTGTATAGTAATACTTGTTTAAATGAAAAGTATTACTTGCTTAAATGAAAACTAGTACTTGTTTAAATAATAGAAAGTAGTACTTGTTTAAATGAAAGTATTACTTGTTAAATGAAAAGTATTACTTGTTTAAATAGAAAAGTAGTACTTATTTAAATAGAAAAATATTACTTATTTAAATGAAATGTAATACTTGTTTAAATGAAAGGTATTATTTATTTAAATGAAAGGTATTACTTGTTTAAATGAAAAGTAGTATTTGTTTAAATGAAAAAAGTAAAGCAGTTGCACAATCATCATTAGAAAATTTGAGTATATAGCAGCGGCGATGACTACAAGTCATGCAATATGGTTGAAATACATACTTGAAGATATGGGAGAGCCACATGATAAAGCAACGAAAATCTATTATGATAGTAAGTTGGCAATAGCAATGGTGAAAAATCCAGTGTTCCACAGCAGAACCAAACACATCAAGATCAAGTACCACTTTATATGAGAAGCAGAAGCAAATAAAGAAATCGAGTTGGAGTATTGCAAGACCGAAGAACAACTAGCAGATATTTTCACAAAAGTGCTACCTCGTGGAAAGTTCGAGACACTACGTGAAAAGATTAGAGTAACTGAAATATGCATCAAGGAAGAGTATTAGAAAGTGACGCACATTTCTGGAATAATTCAGATTATAGAAGAATTTTGTGGATTGACTAAATTTTAGAATACTCTAGAAAGAGATAAAAAGATGTAGTAAGAAAATTGTAGAAGTAAGATTCTAAAAAATAGAAAAATGTAAGCATGTAATTACATGATGTAAGAAGAATCTAGAAGAGCATAGTAACATCTCTTTAGGTCGGCATAAAATAGTAGCCGACATATTAGTCCGATATATATAGCAATGATGTAATTGTAAAAGTGTAGAAATCAAATAACAAACCTAACTTCTTACATTAACTAAAATAGCCTCTATCACTATTTCGAAATTTGAGTATGATTTCGAAATGAAAAGTATGAAACATTAAGAAAAAACACAAAATGTCACATTGCACATGTTAAAATTTAATGATGAGTAGATATCATATTAACAACTCTATCTATCCTTTGTTATGTTTAGACATTATCATGCATAATATCAATGCACTATATATTTATAAATATGTGATAATGCATAAACACAATAATAATAAATACGATATATATAATGTTGATATATGAAGAAGTAGAGTTCACCGAGAACTCGGATTCACACAGATTATTGTCTTTAATGATAACTTATACATTTTCACTATTAAAAAAATATATATATGTATATATCGGATGTATCTTCCTCAAAATTCATATCTTCAAAAAACATTAGAAATGATTAATTGACACTTAAAAAAAATATAAATATTTAAGTTAGTTTTTATCAATGGAGAATCATTCATTTTTTTTTAAAGAATAAAAGAATACATAGAACGGAAAAGAGATATTATGGCATGCCTATTAATTTTAATCTTATTATCGTAACTTCAATAATTCCGAAAGTTCAAAGGATTCTGTGAGGCGAATGGAATCCGAATGGAGAAAATCGTGAGAGGAACCCCACAGCAGAATGGTGTGGCAGAACGTATGAACATGACCCTATGTGAACGTGCTAGAAGCATGAGATTGAAGTGTGGGCTGCCAAAGATGTTTTGGGTAGAGGTAGTTTACACAGTAGCTTACTTGATAAACAGAGGACCCTCAACTCCTTTGGAAAATGGCATACCAGAGGAGGTCTGGTCAGGAAAGGAGGTAAATCTGTCTTTTCGTCGAGTATTTGGGTGTGTTGCATATGTACATGTTGATGCTATGAATAGAAGTAAATTAGATGCTAAATCTGTTAAGTGTACGTTTGTTGGATATGGCGGTGATGAATTTGGCTATCGATTTTGGGATGAGGAAAACCGAAAGATAATTCGTAGTCGAGATGTCATATTTAATGAACAGGTGATGTACAAAGACAGGTTGTGGATATCCAAAGAAGGTGGTTCTGAGTCTCGGGTTGTGGAGTTAGACATTTCGAACTCGGGTGGGAGCAAGGGGGTTCTAGATGATCAGGTGATTGTTGAGGAAGAACCAAGTACACCACCACCAAAAATTCCGCTGTGGAGATCCACGAGAGATCGGAGATCTCCTGATAGGTATTCACCCTCCCTTCATTATTTATTGTTAACTGATGGTGGTGAACCTGAATGTTATGCAGAGGCCACACATAGTGAACAGGTGGACAAGTGGAAACTTGCAATGGATGATGAGATGAATTCATTGATGACCAACGGAACTTGGGAGCTAGTTGAGCTTCCTAAGGGCAAGAAAGCACTGCATAACAAGTGGGTTTACAGAATAAAAGAGGAGGCTGATGGAAGCAAACGCTACAAGGCAAGATTGGTTGTGAAGGGGTTTCAGCAGAAACATGGTATTGACTATATTGATATTTTTACTCCAGTGGTGAAGCTAACTACCATTCGATTAGTTCTGAGTCTGGTGGCTGCAGAAAATTTGGTGTTAGAACAGATGGACGTGAAAACCGCCTTTCTTCATGGTGATTTAGATGAGGACATCTACATGAAGCAACCGGAGGGATACTTGTCTAAGGGGAATAGTGAGCTAGTTTGCAAATTGAAGAAGAGCTTGTATGATCTGAAACAAGCTCCATTACAGTGGTACAAGAAGTTTGATGGGTTCATGCATGAGATTGAGATCGAGAGGTGTGAGGCTGACCATTGCTGTTACTTCAAGAGGTATGATGATGGTTATATCATTTTGCTATTATATGTTGATGACATGTTGATAGCAGGCTCTACTGCTCGGGAGGTGAGCAAATTGAAGGAAAATTTGTCTGAAAGGTTTGCTATGAAGGACCTTGGAGAGGCCAAGCAAATCTTGGGAATGCGAATCGATCGTGATAAGGTGACAGGAAAATTGTATCTTTCACAGGCTGAATACATAAACAAAGTCTTGGGGAGATTTAGTATGGAAGATGCAAAGCCAGTTCGGGTCCCGTTGGGAAGTCAGTTCAAGCTATCCAATGCAAAACACTCCGTATGCTTCAGCAATTGGAAGTTTGATGTATGTTATGGTGTGTACAAGACCAGATATTGCACAGGCTGTGGGAGTTGTTAGCCGGTTTATGGGCAATCCGGGTAAGCAGCATTGGGTGGCAGTGAAATGGATCCTTAGGTACTTGAGAGGTACTACTGAACAAGCTTTGTGCTTTGAGGGCAAAAGAGTTGGGTTGGCAGGATATGTTGATGCAGACTTGGCATCAAATGATCTCGACAAAAGGAGGAGTACTACAGGGTATGTGTTTACTTTTGGTGGTACAACAATCTCTTGGGCTTCTAAGTTGCAAAAGATTGTAGCTCAGTCCACTGCAAAAGCAGAGTACGTTGCATTCATTGAGGCTAGTAAAGAAATGGTTTGGTTGCAGAATTTGTCGTGTGAGTTGGGGAAGGAGCAAAAGGATAGTATTTTGTATAGTGACAGTCAGAGTGTTATTCACTTGGCAAAGAATTCGGCCTTTCACTCGAGGACGAAGCACATCGAGTTGAGGTATCATTATATTCGTTACCTCATTGAGAACAAGATCTTACAGCTGATGAAGATCCGGGGAAGTGAGAATCCTGCTGACATGTTGACTAAGGTTGTGACCTTAGAGAAGTTGAAGTTATGCATGACTTCAATCGGCCTTGAAATCGAAAGCATAAGGTCTGAAAGAGACTACTACCAGTGAGAGAAACCGTTGGAACGGAGGAGACAAGTTACAGTTGGAGTCAGTCTCCAGGTGGGAGATTGTTGGGATTGTTGGAGCCTAAGTGAGACGGGATGTAAATAAGACGGAGACCTTCGACCAAAGGCTCGAGGTCGAAAGCACTATTGCACGTCGAAGCGCCCTTTTCTTTCAGCGCCATCAAAGGCGCTCGAGCTATGAGTTCGATCGAAGGAGAACCGCTCGATTAAAAGCCCCTGGTCGAGCGGTTCCGGAAGCCTTTTTTGCGAATTTAGGTTTCAGGCCCAGCCTCTTATATAAATACTTTTGACTCATTGTATTTGCCTCTTGTATTGAAAACACACGAAAATAGTGAATCTCCTGGCTTGGTAGTGCCCCCAGACATAGTCATTCTGATGAACTGGGTAACCAAATTGTTTGTTCCTTAATTCTTGGTTCCATTATTTTCTCCATAATTGCTTGCTTAAATTCCTAACAATTTGGAAGTTGAAATCTCTCAATAGTTTATATCTTAATGATAACAAATTAAATGGTATGCTTACATTTTTCATGGCTCTTGAAAGAATCTCATCTCATCTAAAAGTTCGAATTTGTAGAGAGGTATGGGATCAATTTATTTATATTATATTAATTTCCTTAATGCTCCCTCTCACTCGTGAGCTTAGCGAGTGAACAATTTAGGATTCGATTCTCACTGAAAGCAACTCCACCCATATTAGATTGTCCACTCGTTGAGGTCCTCCTCCCCAGAGGGTAAAGTTAGGAACTCGGCCTACGAGTGAATGGGAATTTTAGAGAAATAATATAAACGAATTTAATTTCACAACTATCTACAAGTTCGAACTTTTAGTTGAGATGAAATCCTTCATATCTTTTAATAACATCGGTGCCATAATAATGACATTTTTACTTTTCATTATTAATTTGTTTTAACAGGTGTTATACCAATGGAGATTGGCAATCTTCAGAATTTGGTTGAACTTAATATTGGAAAGAGTAGTATTAGTGGAACGCTGCCCCTCAACATTTTCAATTTGTCTTCGTTGCAAGTTTTACTGCTATGGCGCAATAACTTGGGTGGGAGCCTCTCGAGTAATATTGCAAATCTTACAATGCTCAAACTCTTGGACCTCAACGAAAACGAATTCACAGGTGATTCCTAATGTATAATTTTTCTAGATATTCATTTATGATTTCCTTTTTCCCCTTCAAAGCTTCGATTGTCCTACATTTACAGATTTTAAAACATATTCTCCTATATTTACATATTTCAAAACATATTGTCCTGCATTTCCAAGTCTGTAAAATTAACGTCCTTAAAACACAATCCTCCAAGTTACTGTCCTGAAAAAACATTTTTCCCTTTTATCCCTCCAATAGAAGTTGCAAACACCCCCTCATTCTTATTTAACCATGTCATGTAGGTGTTTTACCCACTGAAATTGGCCAACTTTACCAACTAGAGTACTTAGGATTAAACTTAAATGCCTTTAGTGGTACAATCCCACCGGAGCTCTTCAACATCTCAACTCTTCAAAGTTTTGGAGTTGCTGGCAATGGTCTGTCAGGCGATCTTCCCGCCAGTTTGTGCTACGGCTCATCCATTCTTCAAGAAATTTACCTCGCTAGAAATAAGTTGAGTGGAGCAATACCCAGCTCTATCTCTAATTGTGCTCATCTCACAAATCTTCATCTCAGTTACAACAGATTCTCTGGTGTTGTACCTCACTTTTTCGGAAACCTAACTTCGCTTAATGCTCTGGATCTGGTAGGCAACAATCTAAGGATTGAATCATCTTCTTAGAAATTGGACTTCATTTCTTCCTTGACTAATTGCAGATCTTTAAGGATTATCGCATTTTCTGATAATCCTCTAAATGGAATCATCCCATCTTCCATTGGAAATTTTTCTTCCTCACTGCAAAAATTCTACGCCTACAATTGCAATATTATGGGCAGTATTCCTGCTGGTATAGGCAACTTAAGTAACTTGATCATACTTGGATTATCCAATAATGAGTTGTCTAATAATATTCCTCTTACTCTCAAACATGAGAATAAGCTTCAAGGATTATATCTAAATAACAACAATCTCAGAGGTTCCATTCCAGAAGGTCTGTGTCATTTGCAATTCATTAGTGATGTGTATTTAAGCCAAAACCAATTATCAGGTCCAATTCCTGAATGTTTTGGAAATTTCACTTCTTTAAGAAAACTTTTTCTGGATTCCAACGTTCTAACTTCAAGTATACCATCAAGCTTGTGGCTCCTCTCCAATTTGTTGGTGTTAGACCTTTCGAGAAATTTCTTGGATGGAATGTTGCCACAGGAGATGAGTAATTTAGTGGCAATAACGTCTGTCAATCTATCCATGAATCAATTTTCTGCGACTATCCCCACCACGATCGGGAAGTTACAGAATCTGATTTATCTGTCTCTAGCACATAACAGGCTGGAAGGTCCTATTCCTTTGTCAGTGGAAAACATGGTCAGTTTGTCAACTCTAGATCTCTCTTACAATTATCTTTCTGGTCTAATCCCAAAGTCCTTGGAGAAACTTCAGCATCTCGACAACTTCAATGTCTCTTTCAATGATTTAACCGGAGAAATTCCTACTGGTGGTCCATTCACAAACTTCACAACGGATTCTTTCAAAGAAAATAAAGCATTATGTGGAATTCCGAGGTTTCAGGTCCCTGTTTGCCATGTTGTTTCCAACCACATATCAAGGAGGAAGAAGGTGGTAAAATATGCTTCATTTATTCTTGTTGGGGTGGTTGTGTTCATCGCCGTTGCCTCATTGGCCTTCATCTTCTTAAGATACAGTAGGAATGATAAGGCAACTTCTAGAACTAATGAGCATGTGCTTTCTACTATGCCTGAAAGAATTTCCTATTACGAAATCTTGCATTCAACTGAGCAATTCAATGAAAGCAATTTATTAGGCATTGGGAGTTTCGGTTCTGTTTATAGAGGAGTTCTTAGAGATGGAAAGATTATTGCTGTGAAGGTGTTTAGTCTGGAAACCGAAGCTGCTTTCAGGAGTTTTGATGTTGAATGCAATGTATTACGTAACATTCGTCATAGAAACCTAACAAAGGTTATAAGCAGTTGCTCCAACGAATATTTCAGGGCATTAGTTCTTGAATATATGCCTATGGGAAACCTTGAAAAATGGTTGTATTCTCACAACCATTGCTTGGATGCTATGCAAAGGTTGAACATAATGATTGATGTGGCATGTGCATTGGAATATCTTCATCATGACTACTAAACTCCGTTGTTCACTGTGACTTGAAGCCTAGTAATGTGTTGTTAGACGAAGAAATGATTGCCCATGTAACTGATTTCGGGATAGCAAAATTGTTAGGTGATGGGGAAAACATTGTTCTAACAAACACCCTTGGTACATTGGGATACATTGCGCCTGGTAATAATTCTTTTTCCTCAATTCAAATCAATTCCACCTCTGATTGTATCTTACAACTGTATATATGCATTTTTTTTTATTTTTGTAGCAGAGTACGGCTTTGAAGGTCTAGTTTCAACGAGGTGTGATGTTTATAGTTATGGCGTGATGCTGATTGAAACATTTACAAGAAAAAGACCAAGTGATGACATGTTTGGTGGAGATTTGAGCTTGAAGAGTTGGATTGAAAGTCTGCTTCCACGGTCGCTGGATCAGGTTATAGATATCAACTTGCTCACGAATCTTGATGATGAACATTGTGACAATATGATGCACTGTGTATTCTCCATATAGGTGCTGGCCTTGAAGTGCTCAGAAGAATCCCCTGAAGACAGGATAAACATGAAAGAAACTCTATCGGAGCTACAGAAAATCAAACGTAGATTTTTCTAGTAAGACTTGAAATACAGCGGCAACGCCTTGTAATCTCTACATTCTTCCACATAATTGGCATGCATCATATGTATTGATAAAGAGAATAAAACACTAACATGGATATATGTGTAAATGTGTGGCTGACAGTGCAGCGATGCATTGCACCTGATGTAGAATATAATACACTGATGGGAAGAATGTTCTTTTAGGATAGTAACTTTGGGGGTTGTGTTTTAAGGACAATAAATAATAAGAACTTGGAAATATAGGACAATATGTTTTAAAATATGTAAATATAGGACAATATGTTTTAAAATTCGTTAATGTAGGACAAATGAGCCCGATAAGCCCAAATCGAGCTTAAATGTCACCTGAGATTTGTGCTTGTTCGGGCTCGTTTGTCCTACATTTACAGGATTTTAAAACATAGTGTCCTTTATTTATAAATTTTAAAACATATTGTCTTATATTTACAAATTTTAAAACATATTATCCTACATTTACAAGCCCATAAAATTATTGTCCTTAAACACAACCCCCACTAAGTTACTGTCCTAAAAACCATTATTCCCTTCACCGGACTCTGTCGGACAATTTGCATTCAGTCTGAACATGAATTCTGTATCTAGATAATGAAGTTCTGATTCTGTGCATTATCTATTCTGAAGTTGATAAAATTAAACAATGGGGTGCGAAGTTAGTTTGGATATAATTAAATTGAGTTAATGTGAATTTGACTTATCCCAGATGCTTTTTAATATTTGGAGTATATGATTGGTCAAAATTACTTGTTCTTTTCAACTTTCAATCGAGCTATTAACCCTTATAGTTCGGATTCAGTATTTCTTTTATATCCTCTTTCATCTCGGATTCTTATTTATTAATTATATATTCACAATATGACTCTTTTAAGTTTTATTTTAAGATCAAGAAACTATATAAACATGAGTACTTTGAAATACCTGTTAATTAGCCTTATGATCGTCTCTTGATTTCATGCCCAAAAGTCATCATGGCACGTCGTCTCATCCATATTATACAAATTAAAGTGGAATACCAATTATGAAACTGGTGATCTCATTCCTCTATTTTTTATCGAACTTTTTTTTTTATTACGTGAGTACCAACGTACTCTTTTTTTTTTTTTTTGAAGGGTTGTACTCAAGAGAGAGTATTAAATTTCAGAATAACAAAGAGAATACCACCAATCGAATTATAATTCTAATTATATCCTAACTAATTAGGAAAATGATAAATAACGAAAACAGGATATAGGTAATTCAAAAATATATTTATTTATCGTATATTGGATAAAATCTATATGTGAAACAAAAAACACTTTATGAACAAACAAAGCAAAAAAATGGCAACTAGATTGAGTAAAGGATTTATTGCGGCTAAAGGTGTATACAGGTTGATGTGAATTAAAGTTTAGTGATAAGTGGATTATATTGCGTTATTTAAGTTACTTAGAGTGTGATTATTTGTATTTTAATGTGACTTGTTTGCGTGTTTTTCCACTTATATGTACGTTGATAAGTTAAAAGTCCACTTGATCTTTTGTTTGAGTTTTTGAGTGTTTTAGTGTCTTTTGGAGATATAGAAATGTTGGAGAAAGGCCAAAGATCCCTAATGAAGTCCTTGGCCGAATTTTACTCAATGCAGCCCACACTGGGGGCTCAGTGTGGGCCGAAATCTTAAGCTTGATGGGCTTGCGGGATTTTTACCAACTCCAGCCCAAATTGCACCATAAAACAGGCGTCTTAGGGCTCATTCTTCGGGGGGGAGTCAGCGGCTGGAGGCAGATTGCAGCCGGGGGGAAAAGACAGAACTCGGAGGAACACAAATGGAGAAGAAGAAAACATTCTCAGAGTTTGCTCTTGAGTTTCTCATGTTTTCTTTATTCAATTTTAATACTTTTGTCATGTCTATGGACGGCTAAGTCCTTTTATTCCAATTCCAGGGATTTCTAAACTTGTATTTTGATGATTACTAGTTAATTCGATATCGTTTGTTAGACTATTATTGTCATATTATTTATATCATCTGCTTTAAATTCTTGCATGTTAGGATTTGGTTTGGCCACCTAGGTTAATTTATTCTTATGTGCATGTTAGTTCGTATCACGTAATCCGTAATTGTTGTGTGCATATGACAATTAGTAACAACTAGTAATATTTGTTAGGGTGATATAAATTGAATTCTTTCGAATCGAGCTAGCGTATTCGGGAATTTATTTAACCTTTATCTTAGAGGTTAATGTTTTTACTGAATTAAATTTAGATCGTATATAGACTGTTTAGTTAAAAAGGTTCATTGAAGAGCGTATTTCAATTGGATAAAATTAAGGGATAAAACCGATAAACAAAGCTTGTTGTTTATTGAGGGTCATTAGTCTGAGAGTAAGGTTAAGCAAACGATACTTTTAAGGGAGAAGAACATTTAGGTACAAAGTCACAAGAATTCTAGCTTATTACTACACTACATTTTTTCAATTACACTCCACTACACACTTTGCCATTAAAAGACTGAAATGCCCCTCTTTCTCCTTTTAGCTCCCTGCAACTTTCTGCAGACTTTCTGCAAACATGTCTCATCGATGAACAGTGTTATTAAAGTGCAGAAATTTTGGCTAAAGTGTAATTTATTTTTTTTTACTTTTGACTCATTTTTTATGTTTTGACTAATTTTGAACCTTACAAATATTTGAATACCAATTTTCTTCGAATTCTTCTTCCTTATTTTTTTTAAAATTGCCTTCTTTTTTCAAAACTAACAGAATTTTAATTATTTCAATTTATAAGTTGACCATTTTTAATAAATATCATATTTAGGATTATTAAAGGGAAAAGTGTCCGGTCCAAATTTAAATCACTTTACTTACAAAAGTCTCACTATCTTGACTATTAATAGTCTCACTATGCATATAAAAATTTCACTATACATACAAAAATCTCACTATACATATAAAAAATTCACTATACATACAAAAATTTCACTATATCTAGTATTACACTTTTTCCAGATTTCTTGATGGCATAAGCTCTCTAACTTCTTCTGCAGATTCCCATCTCCCGAGTGCAGCTTATAATCAACTTCAGATCTCTTGACAATCAGGAATAGATTACAACCAGAAATTCTCTATCTCAAATAAAAAAACACACAATCAACAGTCAAAATTTATCTCAAGGAAAAAAAAAAGGAATGAAAGAAGTCCTACAACCATTAACCAAGAAATTTGATAATTCCACACAAACAGCTCTCACAAACTAGACATAAACAGATATAAACATAGACTCCTGCTAATCAAAATAAGTGAAACCTAATTCAATCTCTAATAATTAATCGACAGAGGTCAATTCCAAGACCTTGAAATTTTTTACCAGAAACCATTTGTATGCACAACATCAAGATTAATTTGAATGTGAACCCAAATCCATGTCGTTTTCCTCAATTAACCCACCACCAGATCTTGAAATATACACACACATATACATATATATACAGAGTGTGGTTTCAACAACCCATTACCACCACCCACCTTAAGAAATTATCAAATTCCAATTTTAATTTCTAAAAATCAACAAACCTCTAGATCTCTTCTTATAAACATAAATCTCTTTTAATTTCCAGAAATCAACTAATACTAATTTCCAGAAATTATCAACTTCACATCGCTTTTACAAACAGAAATCAAACCAAAACTTTTAGCCCCAAAAAATCAAACCTCCAGATCTCTGTAAAAACAACAACGTCGCCATTAATATCCATCGGAGTGGTAAGGGAGGCGGGATCGACCTTCATATCCGTCGGAGTCCTGCCTAAAAGATCTGAAAAATAGATCCGTAAAAATGCCGCCGCTCACTCCCCGTGATTTGTTGGAACACTGACAACAGCTCCTCCACGGCCTCGAGTTTGCCTCACTACTCTGCCGTCTTTTCCGCCATGGCCGCACTACTACACCTTCAAGATCTGTATGGATTTTAGAGTGAGATTTGAGGGATAGAGAGAGAGATAGTGAATAAGAGAGAGAAAGTTAATTTTAAAATAAAAAATTAGAGAGAGGATGGGAGTTAAATGGCCGGTTGGTGGGCTGATTTAGAATGAGGGCATTTTAGTCTTATTCTTGTCCTTTTGTATTGAATTGTAATTGGAAAAAGCAATTGTATGTAATTGTTAGTGTCTTCTAAATCTTGTATCTATGCGTAATTTTCCCTACATTTAATTAGAAAAGTCAAAATACAAGGGATGAATGAACTGTGAATTGGAAGCCTTTTGTCATTTGAATTCGATTATTTATTATTTCTGCAGTATTTAATTATTTAGTAACTCTCACTACATCCAAAACCCCCCCTTTGTCCACCTCTTTAAATTCATGCAAATAACGTAATAATTATTTTCACGTTTCCTGAGGATCGAACCTTACTTATCCTACTACATTCTAGTGGATCGGTTAAGGATTTAATTTTATTTTTTGGTGCCGGCGACAGCACACCAAATCTTGGCGTCGTTGCCGGGGAACGGTGTGAATAATTTTTTTATGTTTTTTGTGTGATATTTTTGGGGGTTTTATTTTCTGTTATTTTTCTGAGTGTTTTAGTGTCTTAGTTGTTAATTTCTCTCTCCCATAATCCCTCGTTTATTTCGTGTGTCGTTGCAATTTTCTGTAACTTTGACACTGGCCCCCCTAGTGTCACTATAGCAGCAGAATTTCAGTAGCCCGTTTATGTTTTTTTTCATTTTTCCCTTTTTTTTTTTTGTTGTTCTATGTCACGTGCTTTTCTCTTTTTCAGGTGCCTCATAGGCTAAGTTACTCACATTTATGGGGAGTTCTGAGCCATCAATGGAGGAAATGCTCAGACTACTTACTTTCATTAATCTACAACTCCATAAGGAGAATCTACTGATCAGTGCGACACTGGCCCCCCAGTGTGGATTTTTCTGCATAAATCATTACATGGTTTGAATGAGCACTGGAGGTGGATAAGGAGAAGCAAATCCTCGATATTTTTCGTAAGGTGGAAATCAATATTCCACTACTTGATGTCTTAGTCCAGATTCCTAAACTTGAAAAATTCCTCGAGGATTTGTGCACCAACAAGCATAGGCTCAAAGGGAATGAAAAAATCTTGATGGGAGGAAGTATTGTTCATCACCATAGATTACCATTTGATCGAAGGGATTACTTTACTCATATCACGTGAAAAATAGATGTTGGTCGTCGAGCTAAAAGACGTTAAACAAAAGCGCTCTACGGGAGGCAGCCCGTATTTTTATTTTTATTTTTGGTATTCTGATATTTTTTTATTTTTTTTTTTAATTCTCTTTTAGTTGTCTTCTTCGCGTGTCTTTCTCAATTTTGTTGCAGGCTCTCTCGTGCTTGAAGTGAATGAGAATAGTGGATTTCTGGTAGCTCCTACACTCTTCAGTTTATCTGGTGATACTCTTCCTTATTTTTTCCTCTTCCTTGTGCATATTTATTTTGTGTTGCTTGCGGACAAGTAATATATTAAGTGTGGGGGAGAGGCAAGATGCTAATTTTTTTTTTGTGTATTTACTATTGAGCTGATTTTTGGGCTTGAGTGTTGTATTTACATGTTGGTATGTGTTTGTGTTGGAGAAGTGAATCGCGATGATGATTTGAGAGTTGTTGGTAGTGGTGTGATGTTTTTGTGAGTAGTGAACCTTGAGTAAATTTGGTTAAATTTTGTTGATTTGGAAATTATGTAAATTCTGTGTAACTGTGGGATAGCATCAAGGTATGATCGAATCTATATTTGTGATTTGATTTGTTGATTTGCTTGGATTCTGATTTGTATTTTTGTCTCCCCATAATAAAGTAGTCTAAGTTGATGGTTTGTATGGATAATGCATTGTTGGTGTACTCCTGAGGTTGGAAAATTTTGTGTTGGATTGGAGATTGGAGTTTAGTCAAAAAATTGTGCAAATAAAGAGGCCGGTACAGCTGGCCATTTTTAGGGGCTCAAAAACTTCGAGCTAAAACCTAACGATGGAATGAAGTTGCGGTCCCACGTTTGGAAAAAAAAATACGAGGGGCTGAAACAGCTGCCTAAAATCCAAAAATCTAACACGAGTTGAACTAAAACCCGAAGAGTAGAGTCGAGTTGCAGACTTCGTTAACAAAAAAAATAGAGGAAGAAAGGGGAGTACACTAAGATGCAGAGTCTTTTTGGATTTATCAACTTAGGTGAAAAATAGTTGAAAGAAAAGGGGGATTGAAGGTACATTGAGGAATTTGGTAGATTGATGAGTTGAGGATCGAGCATAGATGATGTCAGAACTTGGTGTCCTTAAGTTCAAGGATTTTTGTATGATTTTTGAATCTAGTCCGGGTTTACTCAAGTCGTCGCTTTGCACTAACGTCACACTAATTTTATTAGTGAGGATCTGAGCGGAGGAATTGACTTCTCCATTCCGGTTGTGTTTTTTATGTGAGTTTGCTCGAGGACTAGCAAAGGTTTAAGTGTGGGAGAATTTGATAAGTGGATTATATTGCGTTATTTAAGTTACTTATAGTGTGATTATTTGCATTTTAATGTGACTTGTTTGCGTGTTTTTCCACTTATATGTACGTTGATGAGTTAAAAGTCCACTTGATCTTTTGTTTGAGTTTTTGAGTGCTTTTAGGGTCTTTTTGGAGATATAGAAGTGTTGGAGAAAAGCCCAAAGATCTCTAATGAAGTCCTAGGCTGAATTTTACTCACTAGTGTGGGCCGGAATCTTAAGCTTGATGGGTCAGCGGGATTTTTACTAACTCCAGCCAAAATTGCACCAGAAAACATGTGTCTTAGGGCTCATTCTTGGGGGGGAGTCAGCGGCTGGAGGCAGATTGCAGCCGGGGGAAAAAAGACAGAACTCGGAGGAACACGAATGGAGAAGAAGGAAACATTCTCAGAGTTTTCTCTTGAGTTTCTCATGTTTTCTTTATTCAATTTTAATACTTTTGTCATGACTATAGACGGCTAAGTCCTTTTATTCCAATTCCAGGGATTTCTAAACTTGTATTTTGATGATTACTAGTTAATTTGATACCTTTTGTTAGACTATTATTCTCAGATTATTTATATCATCTGCTTTAAATTCTTGCATGTTAGGATAATTAATTTGGTTTGGCCACCTAGGTTAATTTATTCGTATGTGTTTGTTAGTTCGTATCACGTAATCCGTAATTGTTGCGTACATATGACAATTAGTAACAACTAGTAATATTTGCTAGGGTGATATAAATTGAATTCTTTCTAATCGAGCTAGCGTATTCGGGAATTTATTTGACCTTTATCCTAGAGGCTAATGCTTTTACTGAATTAAATTTAGATCTTATCTAGACTGTTCAGTTAAAAAGGTTCATTGTAGAGCGTATTTCAATTGGATAAAATTAAGGGATAAAACCGATAAACAGAGCTTGTTGTTTATTGAGGGTCATTAGTCTGAGAGAAGGTTAAGAAAACGATACTTTTAATTATAAAAGTCAAAATACAAGGGATGAATGAATTGTGAATTGGAAGTCTTTTACCATTTGAATTCGATTATTTATTATTTCTGCAGTATTCAATTATTTAGTAACTCTCACTGCATCCAACCCCCCCCCTTTATCCACCTCTTTAAATTCATACAAATAAGGTAATAATTATTTTCACGTTCCCTGAGAATCGACCCTTACTTATCCTACTACATTCTAGTGGATCGGTTAAGGATTTAATTTATTTTTGGGTGCCCGCGACAGCACACCATTCAGTCACGACAACATTGAGTCACAAGATATATGTTAAAGAGTGCAAGAGAAAAAGTAATATTTATTAATTAATAGTGATAAAAAAAATTAATTTATAATCCTTCATTGATCTCCACTCTCAGTGATCACTAGCTTCTTTTTGTCATCTAACACTTTAAAACTTTGGTGGATTAAACTAATTTAATTAGCCTAAACGAATAACTGAAAATCTGAAGCTGGAAATGCACATTGGAAATAAACAAATAAATTCATCAAATAAACAAAAATGTGTATGTTGCCTACAATGTTGTCATTCTTTAGGAAAGATTACAAGAACCGTTGACTATTTTAAGTATGTATTAGTCAAATGATTAGGCCGTGGCGATTCGACCCTAATGAGTAACGTGTATGGCCTTAAAATATCTCTGAAAAAGGTGATTGTTTTTTAATTAATTATTTAGGACGTTTAGGCCAGGTGCGGACGCAAGAATGTATTCCAACCAGGTGGGACAATTGCAAAAATGGGACGCAAGAATGTATCCCAACCGTTGACTTTTTTTTTAGTGTTAAAATTATTTATGAAATTTTAAAAATTTTAAAAAGTATATATGGTATTTCGCAACGAAAAATTCAGGTGGGACAATTGCCTAAGTGTGCATCTGCCCATGATTCAGGCTATTAGATGATGATGGTGATGATGATGATGATGATGATGATGATGATGATGATGATTGGTATTATCAACAAATTGCATTATATATTCGCAAATTACACGATATATATGAAAAATACAATAGAATACACTACAAAAAAGCGGGTTTTAACGATGGTTTTTAGCGACGGTATCTAGTACCATCGATAATTGTGACGGTTTTGTCGACGGTTCAGGTCAGACGGTCAAAGTCATCGATTTAATGACGGTTTAGCGACGGTTTTCAAAACCGTTGCCAGTAGCGACGGTTCTTTCGAATCAGGTTGAGTCGGGTTGAATCGGGTCACTTAGCTACGGTTTATCGACGGTTTAAAACCATCGCTAAGTCGTGTACGAGACACGAGGCGACTAGACACTTGGCCCACCGCACCAACGGCGGTTAGCGATGGTGTTTTTAAAAAACCGTCGCTAATCCGTCGCTAAATCTGATTATATAAGCAATCCCGCAGCCTTCTTTCTGTGATTTTTTTCGCAAATTAGGAGTCGTCTCGCCGCCGTACGTCGTTCGTTGTTGCCCTCCTGAGCATTCCGCCCATTAGATGATAATCTTAACGTCACACTCTTCAATTTGACGGTAATTTTCTTACTTTTTACCGTTCGTTTTCAAATTGTTATATATATATATATATTTATTTATTTATATATTATTTATATTATTATATATATTTATATGTTATTTAAAATATATATATATATATATATATATATATATTAATATATAATTTTGAAATATATATAATTTTGAAATATATATATATATATTTCAAAATTATATATTAATATATATATATATATTAGAAATTATTTGTATATATTATATTAGATTAATTCGAAATGTGCATGTTATATATATTAGAAATTATTTGTATACATTAGATAGTATTACTTGTATATGCATGTTAAATTCGAAATGTGCTTGTTAGAAATTAGACTAGTTAGATATTATAATTATTAGAATTGTTAGATTGTTTTGGTTGAATAGGATGAGTTTAAAATAATACAGTCGAAAATCTGTCGAAATTATTTGTAAATATTAGATAATATTACTTGTATATACATGTTAAATTAGTTTTATAGTATTACTTGTATATGCATGTTAAATTAGTTTTATAGTATTACTTGTATATGCATGTTTAATTAGTTTAGCTAGTCTAGTTCGAAATTAGACTAGTTAGATATTATAATTGTTAGAATTGTTATATTGTTGGCTGAATAGGATGGGTAATACGGTCGAAACTCTGTCGAAATTTAGGCGCGATTTTAATTAATTAAGTAATAGTTTTAATTAAGTAATTTATGTCAAATGACATTCATATTTTTTTATATAATGCAGATGAGTACTACTGGACGTGTTAGTGATAATGGTCGCGGCAGCGGCAACGACGGCGGCCGAGGCAGCGGTGGCCGAGGCAACGGCGGTGGTCGAGGCGAAGGTAGTGTTCCTCAGAGCACTAGGAGGAAGAGGATCCTTTGACCGACAGTGAACGTGCACCCACCCGCCCCCGCCGGGTCCAGCTCGCAGAACCCGCCACCGACAGGGGCATCTCCAGGAGGGTCGAGTTTAGGTTCGGCCTCTGTTCATCGTGGCTCGGCACCCAATGCTCGTTTAGCGATCAACTTGAGAGCGGAAAAGTGAGTTATAATTTACTTTTTTTTTATTAATTTGTTTAGTTATACAGTTAATTATTTAATTATACTTATTAATTTTTTATATTGTTGTTTCAGCATCATACCCGGTCACGTGGCTGCCGCTATAGCCACCAACTCCATCTTGCGAGTTGGAATTGCCATGGGGGCCCACAGCTGGAAAGGCGTGCCTGAATCCCACCGCCAACTCTACTTCGACGAGTTTAGGGTACGTACAATAATTAATTACTAAAAGTATTCATAATTATTTATTTTAATTTAATACAATAAAGTTTGTGTTAATGAAATTCAGAAACAGACGAAGCGGGGAGAGGATAGGACCCCGGCCGATTTTTATCGTCCGTTCAAAAAGCTTGCCCAAGTCCGGTAAAAAGACTTGTTGTATAGGTGGCATGCCGCGTGGAAGGATGAAGGGCTAGATATGACGAACGACATGGATCCTGGCGTCTGGGTTCGATTGTGGCTGTGTGGAGCGATCCCGCTTATCAGGAGATGTGCCGGAAGAATCGCGAAAACCGTATGAGCCAGCACGGAGGGGATGGGGGCGTCGCTGTGCATAAGGCTGGATCCCGGTCGATTCTGGAGCACCAAATGGCGGAAGTAAGTAATTAAAACATATTAATATTTAATTCTACAAGTTCATAATTAATTTTAATACGTGTATTTGTTAACAGGAACTACGGCTCGGACGCCCTCTGGACGCTCTAGAGACGTTGGCACTCGGCCACCCCAACGAAGAGGAGATAAGGACCTCCACCTACCACCGCAGCACCCACGTGCACGTAAGTAATTTAATTATAATATGGTATTTCGTAATTACTAACATGCTCATGTTGTTAATCTCATGTATATAATTTTATTTTTTTACAGAGAACCATGCGAGAAAGGGTCAAAGCCAAGACTCAACAAATCCGTAAGGCTTCACAAGCTCGATGGTATGCTTGAAGTGAGATTGTTGGAATCTAGGAAAAGATATCCTAAAGATATTAGATTCCCTATACATTCAGGAATGGGACCAGAAAGTTGGTTTTGACCTAAATGAATTTCATACAGGTTTTGTAGGTCGCATAGGCTCTTTGGAATGGGGCCTCCCAGATTGTTGTTATGCAGATCTAATCCTTGAATCTTATTTAAATATCTGATAGTAGATGGAATAATACTAGACAACTCATTGTTGCTTAGATCAAGTGACATCAAGTTCCATAAATTGCGGATGTCATCAGGAATGATACCCTTAATTTTGCAATTTTGGGCAGAGAATTCTTTGAGAGAAGAAGAAAAAATCCCAATTGAGGGTGGAATGAGGCCATCTAGAGGATTATCATCAATCACCAACCTCCTTAAAGATGTGCGATTTGTTAAGGAAGTGATGAAGCTCAATTCAGAAGAAGGTGATTCAATTCTTATATTGTTGCTTGAAAGGCGTAGGGATTCAAGCATAGTTAGATTGGAAAGAGAGTGGGGTACAACACCCGTTAATCTGATTACATGTGGGATAATGAGTTGGTATATATATGTGATTACTTGGAAATTTTCTGAACCCCCTTTATGATCTTTGAGGGTCTATTTATAGTGTATTGACAAGCATGTGCTGGTTTGGCAAGCATGAGCTGGAGATTTCGTGTCATGCAAGAACTTATGTGAAGCTGCCACGTTTTCAACCCCGCCTCCCTGGTCGACATTAATTTGTATTTACTTGCTTACAAAGCCTTCTACTTGTCGTCCAGATGGTTTGGGTTTAGCTAGTGAGTTGGCTTTTATGTTCGCAGTAACACGTTTGCTCCCGAATGGTCGTCCTGTTCGCTTTAAGAAACGCGGCTGCAAGCCAAGCATCTTGATTCATGTTATATGCTCTCCTTTAAGGGGCAAGCAAACATTCCTTCTTCTGTTAGACTTTTGCTCGACCAATTCCTCTGCTCGCCTCTTTGACCCTACCATATTTAGCATGTTGCTTCCTTGTATTGGGGCATAGTCCCTGGCGAGCACACTAGTATGGTCGGGGCAACCACCAACCTGGCAAACACCTGTCTAGCGGACATGATTATTAATAATTTATCGGTACACGTGTCCATCTGATGTGTAAAAAATAATTTGGGGTCGAACACCGATCACAACACATAATATGAAATTTATACCATTATATTTGTAAATTTATACCAATATTCTTATAAACTACTACTTTCGTCCCAATTCTTTGTTCACATTTATCGTTTTCTCATGTTTTAGTGAGCGAGTTTTATATTAGTATTTAAAATGTGATAAAATAATTTTTAAGAAGACATATAATATAGGAGATGTAGATCTGTCATACCCTCCTCAAAAGTCATTTTATCATTTCAAATACTCAATAAACAATTCGCTCGTTAAACACACGAGAAAAAAGTAGGTGTGAACAAAGAGTTGGGACGGAAGAAGTAATAATCATAAAATTTATTTTATGGATATTAATTTATAAGAGTAGTGGTATTAGTTGATAAGTATTATGATATTAATTTACAAGTATAATTAATGATATAAATTTTATATGACCAAGTTTCGTCGGATACTCTTATTCACGTTAATACCGAAAGTTATTTGTCGTCGAGATTTATGGAGTTTAGTCTTAACTGGGCCCATTTTACGGGGTAGTGCCTTTGTCACTAAAATAGAATGTTATTGGACCTACAAACTAAATGGGCTGATATGATTAAATTTGAACTAAATTAGTAGTATTAAGTTTCAATCGACTTAGGGTGTGTTTTGAAACACTTAAAACAGCTTCCAGAAACACTTATTTTCAAAAGTTGTGAGAGAAAGCTTTGAAAATAAATTATTCTGAAAGCTATTTTAAATATTTCAAAACACGGCCTTAAAATTCTTTAATAAAATATATATAGTCGTGATAAATATACAAGGATCAAGAATCTCCTTAAATTTCAGCTTTTTAAATTCCTACTTATTTTTTATTGGAAGCTTTTACAATCGAGACTTTGACTACTTGAATTTCCGTGTGTACATGTTTTGCATTTTTACTTTTCTATTATTTTTTTCTGATTAATTTCATTGTGATGTGGTGTACAATATTTTATTATGATGTATTTCACACTAACCGTTTATTTTAAGTTAATTTTGACTACTTATATTCAGTCTTTGCTTTTCATTATTACCGTTCTTTATTTTACTGACTAATTTTATTGTGTTAGAGCCTAATTCTTGCACTACCAAAAAAAATTGTCATATACAAATGCCCCCGTTAAATTTATTTAACATAAGTATCAACGAGAGTGAATAATTTTTTATAATGTATTCTTGCTAACATTTAAAGAGGACAGACACAAATCCTCGATGTTAATAAGAGCAAATGCGCCCTCGATATTAGCAAGAGCAGTTTTTCCCTCGTTAAAAGATAATTTTAAAGTTCCAACACGAGATCTTGGTTTCGAACCCGAGACCAATAAGTTATGGAGTCTGATCGACTGCTTCACGTCCCATAATTCGTGTTGAATGGGCCTCTAGATATCGATCCAGTTTCGCTTATAAATACCCACCTGATTTATTGTATTTGTGATCACCGAAAATATTAGTAAATCTTCTGGCTTGGTAATGCCCTCAAACGTAGTCATTCTTGACGAATTGAGTCACCAAATCAATAATATTTAATTGTGTTTCTTTCAATTTCTCTATAATTGCAATTAAAATCCTAACACACCTCTTGCGCACAAAAATATTCTTGATAGTTTGTTATCACTAACATTTAAACAGGACTATCACAAATCATTGGCGTTAATAAGGGCAAATGTGCCCTCGGTATTAACGAGGGCAATTTTTCACTCGTTAAAAGATAATTTTAAAATTCCAACACTCTAGAGCTGGGTTTCGAACCCAAGATATCTTGCGCGCAGAATTCTTATGTGTTTGACGTCTTGCTCGCAAAACTCTTATGTGCTCTTGTGTTTCCACTATGCTAGGTGATTCATTCATTAAATTCTCACTTCTAACACTACAAAAAAATGTTGATTTAACGAGAGAGTTTAAAGAGGAAAAATGAACCATCATTAATTAACGAGGGTTTTAACGAGGGTATGAATTAACGAGGGCTTCAATAAGGGTAGGCCCTCGTCAAAATATTCCCGAGGGCGGTCCCCCTCGGCCACATTTTATTGTCAGGTCGCGAGGGTTAGCAGGCCCTCGGCAACTGTCGTCTGACACTTAACGAGGGTAAGAAACCCTCAACAAGTTTGTATGCTTTATAACGAGGGTTAAAAACCCTCGGCAAATTCGAAATCTCTGCGGCGTCCTCTGCCAATTTGAAAAGAAATTAAATAGCAGCCCCAAAAAGCGAAAATTCCAGCTTTAATCAAAACCCTCAAATATTTCTGGCCCTTTGTCTACTACAAAATCTCAGCATTTCACCTCTACCCAATTCACTCTCTCTTCACCTCTCTCCCTCTCTCTACAGAAATCAGATTTGGGTAAGTTAAAATGGCGAAAACGAACTTGGGCTTCTTCACCCCTTCTCGTCTTCGTCTTCATCTCCTTCCCCGGCTTTGCTCATCGTCTTCAACTGTAACCGCCGCCCATCGAAATCCGCCTCACAATGCGCGATTCATTTCCACCACTGTGCAACCGATTCAATTTCCCCCACCAAACTCTCTCCAGTTTAGATTCTGCTCAAAGTAAACACCAGATCGAACATTTTCTTTTAGATCTGTACATTTTCTTTTAGATCTGATTTAAGGGCTTTTGTTTTTTACAATTAAATTTATTGATTAACGTGATTCATGAGTTTGGTAGAAATGAAAGCGAATCATTTTTGTATACAATATACTATCAATTTGAAAAGAAAAAAAAATCGTTGATTTGTGGAAAATTACAGGTATAAGGCTAGTGATTGAAAAATGAAGGTGAATGGTATAATTGCAATCTGGTTTGTCATCTGAAGTAACTTGTGGGAAAATTCAGAACTTGGGCCTCATTCGTCTTCTTGACTACACTCTCAATGACATCCCCACAAAAATAACATTTAATTTTACCTGTGCTTGAGCGGATTAGAAGGTTGATGAGGAAACAAAAAGTGAAACTGCTGGTATGATACTATGATAATTGGCGAGGGGTGGCCGCCCTCGTTAATTACCGAGGGCCCAGGCGACGAATCTGACATCGGCTTTGGCGAGGGATTGACAGCCCTCGTTAAATCTGACACAGTGTCAGCTCTCGCTAAATCCTTCGTTAATCAGTTAACGACGAGCCTTTTAAAGAGGGATTTGTTCCCTCGCTAAAACCCTCGCCAAATCAGAATCCCTCTTTAAATCACTCGCTAAAACCCTCTTTAAATGGCCATTATTTTGTGGTGTAATAAATATTATCATATATTTTCAATATTTTTATCGATTGACTATGCCCCTCAAGATTCCGAGAGCTATTAAGCTACTTGTTAAAGTCCTCGATATTAAGAAGGCAAATTTATTGTTCGTTAGCGCTCTAGTTAGAAAAGGCTTTGAAATCCCAACTTAATGCCAAAGTTATCGAAAAGCCTATTTAAAGCTCTTGTTATTAACGAGGGCTTTATAGCCATTATTAATGCCCTTATTAAATGTGTTGTTATTGTTTTTTATTTTTTTCAAGTATTGATCTCTCCCTTAAAAGGGGCTCGCACGTGTTAAGCAATACCCCGTGAATACTCCACTGGTATAAACAAGGTAGCAAAATTTCATCGTTAGGGAAGACTCCCAAGTTAACTTTCAAATTGTTTCCACAAGATAAGATTAATTAAGAAAACAAGAAAAAGCACACCATATGGGAAAGTGAAGGAGCATTATGTTGGGGTTCAAACAATATCCCACATCGGAAAAATATGGGAGGATCATGGGGTTTATTAGGATGGACACTATCTCAATTGGTAGGAGGCCTTTTGGGAGATGCCCAAAAACAAATCCGTGCGGACTTGACCCAAAGCGGACAATATCATACCAATGGGGGGATTTGGGTCCATCCAGGGTCATAACAGTGGTATCAGAGCCATGGTCCCCGACGAAACGATGTGGAGTAGTCCCCGGTGTTAAACAAATAAGACGGTGAAGCCTTGGTGAAAAAACGGGGGTCTATATGGATTAGGCTGTGTTGACCTAGATAGAGCGGGTCGTTTGAGGGGAGGCTCGGTGGTCTTTGTTTGAGGGGAGGATTGTTGGGGTTCAAACAATATCCCACATCGGAAAAATATGGGAGGATCATGGGGTTTATTAGGATGGATACTATCTCAATTGGTATGAGAGGATCATGGGGTTTAGGATGGACACTATCTCAATTGATGGATACTATCTCAATTGGTATGAGAGGATCATGGGGTTTATTAGGATGGATGCCCAAAAACAAATCCGTACGGGCATTATCCAAAGCGGACAATATCATACCAATAGGGGGATTTGGGTCCATCCAGGGTCATAACACATTACAGTAAAGTTGTTCACATTTTTCCCAGAAGGATTTCTTTTTTCTACATAAAATTATATTCCCTACTTCCTTATTTTTAATTAAGGGATTTTATTTTTTTTCATAACAGGGACCTATTTTTATGTTGGATCTCACTATAAGTTCTGATCATTTTACTAATACTGTCTTATTAATTGAGGTTTTAGTTTTATTTTTCTCTCATTTCATGATTTAATTTAATTTTTTTCTCAATTAAAGACCTGAAAATATTTGTTTTCAATTCAAGTCAAATGTCATGAAAATAAAATATGGCCTATACCTTTAATTTTTATTTATCATTTTGTATATTTTTAATTGGGAAAATGATTTTTTTGTGGACCTTAAATTATATATAGAGACAAAAACAGAAAATCTTGAATTAAGAAGGAAATTACAGACATTGAACCATAAGTTGGCAAAGTTATAAAATGAAAACACATATTAAGACCCAATCAAATATTTGGATCTTGATATGCAATTATTACTTTAATCAAGGATGTTGTTAATTTTATGCCATTTATTGTCACTTATACCCCGCTTTCAGGGTGAGTCTCATGTGCAATCAAGTGCACAATGTACTCATAGTGTATTTTAAAATCATGTAACTTGTTATATTGAAATATGCAATTTATTTACACTGAACTGTTTTAATAGTTGCATCTTTATAAACATATAGTTACACGGTTTGAATGCAGTTTTAGAGTTTTTTAATGGCGGTTTCACAGTTTCTCATGATCCTAAATTTATTGAGGGGAAGAAGATGATGATAGGATCAGAAAATGAGAAGTAAAGAAGTCTAATTCTTTAAGGATACTTTAGTTATTTTACATAAGATTATTTTAGACTAATTTTTTTTGGGTTTTGTATAAAATTTTTGAGGGTTTCGTTTATTGATTTATTAAAATATCATAATTTCCTATTTATTTTTACACTTCAGTTATCACGATTACACTCTTTAGTAATATAGGTCACACTCTTCAGTTATCACGACCACACTCTTTGTTGTAATATTTATCACACCCTTCATTTTTATGAGTAATACTCTTTATAGTAAAAAGTCGCACTCTTCAGTTATATAAGTCACACCCTTTAATAATATAAGTCACACTTCTAAACCAGTTTTCACCGTGAAACTTGTTCACCCTATACTTTGCCAATTAAAATTAAAAAATTCATAAGTATCTAACCATAACTTAATTCCTATCATTATCTCATTAGATTATCCAAAAGTCGATGAGTGCTTTGAATTAACTACATCGTGTTAGAGTTTGAAACGGGATTAAATTTAGAGGTAGTTTCCGTCCTCATTAATTATGGTGTTTGTGATTGAAAGTTTGCACTTGTAATGGTTGAGTGCCCTTTCTACTCACTCTAATATATTGTTGTTTCCTAAAAAAATTATCTCATTAGATCATAATGATTTACGACCTCGTCAACTTCAGGAGTTTCTCTTTTGGTCAGTCAAATAGATAAGAATCTGGAAATACAACATAAATTCAGCATCTAGAAGTGGATTAAGTCAAATTAAAAGTATTTAAAGCAGAGTATTATCACTACACTGCTTCTTCTGATGGTCAACTTTAAAATCGATAAAGCATAGAACAGAACTTGATTGGATAGATAAGGTGATTATCATCTGGCTCGATTTAGGTTTGGGTTAGATGAGTTATAAGAATTAGAGTTAAGACGAGTCTTGCTGATTGGGAATTCAATTTAGAACAAAACATGCTCATAAATATACTGCATATGGGATGTAGTAACAGAGTTTTTACAATTTCTTAGAACATTGAAATTGCAAGGTCTTGCCATGGCATTACCAGTCATACTAGAAAAATCGACGTTTGATTTTGTGTAGCTCCGATAGAGTTTCTTTCATGTTTATCCTGTCTGCAGGAGATTCGGCTGAGCACTTCAAAGCCAATACCAGTATGGAGTATACATAGTGCATCATCTTGTCGCAACGTTCATCATCAAGATTAGTTAGTAAGTTGATATCTATAACCTGATCCAAAGATTGTTGAAGCAAGCTTTCGACCCAACTCTTCAAGCTCAAATCTCCACCAAACATGTCATCACTAGGCCTTTTTCTTGTAAAGGTTTCCATCAACATAATGCCATAACTATAAACATCACACCTCGTTGAAACTAACCCTTCCAAACCATACTCTGCAACAAAATCATAATGCATTATAACTATAAATAAATTAATGTTGATTCGAACTGAGGTATAAATAAATCACCTGGTGCAATGTACCCCATGGTGGCAAGGGTGTTAGTTTGCACAATGCTTTCCCCATCACTAACAATTTTGATATTCCGAAATCACTTACATGAGCAATCATTTCTTCGTCTAACAAAACATTACTAGGCTTCAAGTCGCAGTGAACTATGGGAGTTAAATAGCCATGATGAAGATATTCCAATGCACATGCGACATCAGTCATTATGTCTAACCTTTGGATAGCATCCAAACAATAGTTGTGGGAATACAACCATTTTTAAAGGTTTCCCATGGGCATATATTCAAGTACTAATGCCCTGAAATCTTCATTGGAGCAGCTGCTTATAACTTTAGTCAGGTTTCTGTGACGAATGTTACGTAGTACGTTGCATTCGACATCAAAACTCCTGAAAGCGGCTTCAGTTTGCAAATTAAACACCTTCACAGCAATAATCTTAGCATCTCTGAGAATTCCTCTATAAACAGAACCGAAACTCCCAACGCCTAGCAAATTGCTTTCATTGAACTGTTCAGTTGACTGCAAAATTTCGTAATAGAAATTCTTTCCGTCATAGTAAAGTGCAACTGCTCATCAATTCTAGAAGTTTCTTTATTTTTCTTTTTGTATCTTCGGAAGATCACGATGAAGGCCAAACAGACAATGGCGATAAGCGCAACCACACCAGCAAGAATAAATAAAGTGAATTTCACCTTCTTTATCCTTGATTTGTGTTTGGAAACAACGGGGCAAACAGGCACATGAAACCTTGCAATTCCACATAATGGTTTATTTTCTCTGAAAGACTCCATAGTGAAATTTTTGAATGGACCACCTGTAGGAATTTCTCCAGTTAAATCATTGAAAGAGACATCAAAGTAGAGGAGGTATTGCAGTGTCTCAAAGGAATTTGGGATTGGACCGGAAAGGTTATTGTAAGAGAGATCCAGAGTTTCCAAACTGATCATGCTTTCCACAGTCACGGGAATAGAACCTTCCAGTTTGTTATGTGCCAAAGATAGCTTAACTATATTCTGTAGCATTCCAATCGTGGTGGGGATAGTCCCACAAAACTGATTCATGGCTAGATTGATAGAAGTTACCGCCACTAAATTGCCCATCTCTGGCGGTAAAATTCCACCTAAGGAATTTGCGGATAGATCTAGCCACAACAAGTCCGTGAGGAGCCAAAAGCTTGACGGTATGCTTGATGAAAGTTTATTCGACCCCAAATAAAGAATTCTTAATGAAGTGACATTTCCCAAACATTCAGGAATCAAACCTGATAATTGATTTTGGTTTAAATATAGAACACTGATGCTGGCTAAATTACACAGACCTTCCGGAATGGAACCTTTGAGATTGCTGTTTTGTAGATCTAATCCTTGAAGCTTATGCACATGTTTGAGAGTAAATGGAATATTACCGGACAACTCATTCTTGGCTAACGAAAGTGTGATCAAGTTGCTTAAGTTGCCTATATCATCGGGAATTCTACCCTCAATTTTGCAATTGTAGGCAATGAAATCTTGCAATGAGGAAGAAATATTTCCAATGGAAGATGGAATGATTCCGTGCAGAGGATTATCAGAAATTTCGAAACTCTTTAAAGATCTGCAATTTGTCAAGGAAGTAATGAAGCTCAATTCGGAAGAAGATGATTCAATCCTTAAATCGTTGGCTGATAGATGCGGGACCTCAAGGGAAGTTAGGTTCCCGAGAAAGTGGGGCTTGACGCCATTGAACATGTTAGAAGAGAGTTCGAGATGTCTGAGATGATGACAGTGTGAGATAGAGCTCGGTATTGCTCCACTCAAGTTATTATATGCGAGGTAAAGTCCTTCAAGAAGAGATGAGTCGTAGCACAAATTGGTGGGAAGACTACCGGAAATACTATTTTCAGTAAGGGAAAAAAATCGAAGAGTTGAGATGTTGAAGAGCTCTAGCGGAATTGAACCAGTGAATGCATTAGTGTCTAAGTGTAATGTATCAAGTTGGTAAAGTTGAGCAGTTTCAATGGGTAAAACACCTGACATTGTTAAACATAAGCACTTACATAAATTAATGATCTCAGGTTAGATAGCTTTGTGCATGCTAAGTTTTGCGACATCTAATTTAGTGGTTACTATAATAATTAATAACTAAATTAATTAGGACAAAGTCTAGTATGAAAATTTTCATACATGAAATTTTTTTAATTTACAACCAAATTCTGTAATTGGTGAAGGTAAGACAAAATTGAGTGGTTCATGGTTCACTCGGCCCAAGTGATTCATGGTTCACCCGGCCCGAATAGGTCATAATTTAGGGTTCATTATTTACTGTTTAGGGTGTAGATGGTTGATTTAGGGGATTTTCATACATGAAAATTTTCACACTAGACCTACTCATTAATTAGATGATGTGGGATAGTGCATTTAGAACCATGCAACTTGTTATACTGAAATATGCAACTTATTTACACTGATTCGTGCAACTATTTTTCCATATTAATAGTTGCACAGTTCAGTGTAAACAAGTTGGATGGTTTTAATATGCACTATGAGTGCACGGTGCATTTGGATGCATACAAGACTTAACCTAATAATATAGGGAGATTTAACAACTTTTTGCATTAATGAACTATACATATATAATACGTTAATGCGTAAATACTATAAATAGTAGTAGTTGGTCGCACCTGTTAATTTGTTTTCGTCGAGTTCCAAGTCTATGAGCATTGTAAGATTCGCAATATCTCTTGAGAGGCCCCCACTCAGGTTATTGCGCCATAGCAGTAAAACTTGCAACGATGACAAATTGAAAATGTTGAGGGGCAGTATGCCACTAATATTACTCCATTCAATTCGAAGTTCGACCAAGTTTTCAAGATTGCCAATCTCCTTCGGAATAGCGCCTGTCAAAAAAAAAAAAAAATTAATTGGGAAGTAAAATGTCATTGTCGTGACACATGATATTATTAACAAAAAATTGGCAAAATTTATCTATATTGATAGTTCAAACTCTTTTTTGTCCTCTTTTGATAAAAAAACTTTTTTTAACCCTTTTGTGACACATTCATCCATGCTAAAAACAGACACGCATGAGGGCCGCGAATTGATCACGCATAGGTGGTGCATGGGTCGCGCGACCTAATCGGAGGGATATGCATTAATTTAATAAGGATAAATATGTTATGAAAGAAAAAAGTGAAAAATAGTTTTTTTATCAAAAGAGGACAAAAACGAGTTTGTCCCTTATATTAAAAGAGGAGAAAAATGTTTCTTTAGGACAATATCTTAGGGGGAATTGTGTTTTAAGTATAATAGTTTTACGCACTTGGAAATGTAGGACAATATATTTTAAAATATGTAAATATAGGACAATATGTTTTAAAATTTGTATATGAAGGACAATTGAGCCCGAATAAGCCCAAATCAGGTGAAATGTCACATGAGGTTTGGGCTTATTCAGGCTCGGTTGTCCTACATTTCAGATTTTTAAAACATATTGTCATATATTTACAAATTTTAAAACATGTTGTCCTATATTTACAGATTCTAAAATATATTGTCCTATATTTCTAAGCCCCGTAAAATTATTGTTCTTAAAACACAACCCCCCTTGAGTTGTTGTCCTAAAAAAAACATTATTCGCTTAAAAGAGAAACGTCATAGAGCCATGAAAAGTAAGGCATACCATTTAAGTTGTTATAACCAAGATATAATCTCTCCAGAGACTTCAACTTCCCAAATGCAGCAGGAATCTCCCCACTCAAAATGTTGTAAGACAGAGATAGGAATTGAAGTTTTGAACAGTGGGATAGATTAGACGGAATTTGGCCGCTCAGCTGATTCTCGGATACAGATAGGGTTTGAAGTAATGGAAGATTATTACCCATGTTCATGGGAAGGGTGCCACTCAATTCATTTGATAAGAAATCTATAATTGTTAAGGTAGATATGTTAAAGAGCTCCGGTGGAATTGTGCCAGTGAAGGCGTTCGTGTCTAATGTTAATATCTCTAGTTGGTGCAGTTGGCAAATCTCCGTGGGTAAATCACCTGCCATGATTAACAACAAGCATTGCAATGAGGTAGGTCTTTTTTTGGCTTACAACATACAAGATTTTACTTTTAAAATTTAAATGCATATTTATTAGTAGTAGGGCCAGTCCTACATCTTATGGGGCCCGTGCGAATAAACATTTAGAGCCTTCATATTTATAAAAAAAATAAAAAGAACAATAACGAAACAAAAAGAATGATGATATACACATATATATATTATTAAAATAACGTCTAATGTTGAGTTTGAATTACAAATGGTCTCATAATTTTGGCCTCAAATATATATATTTAGTTCCATAAGTTTTTTTATCGTCGGTTTAGTCCCGACACTAATACACATTTAGGCTTGGATAACTGTTAAAAATGACCTTGGACAGCGGTTATAAGGGTTGTCCAAGTAACAACTTTCTAAATGAAATTGACACTTAGACAGCGGTTGTGAACCGTTGTCCAAAGTAATCACTTAGACAACGGTTGTAAACCGCTGTCCAAATTAAAAATTCAATTTTTAGCCACGGACCCACCTAGCGTATCATATATAAGCCACCAAGTCTCCCATTTAATTGAGAAAATTATTCTCTCTCATGGGGGACCGAACACGGGACCTTGGGCGCCTGATCGGGTATCAATTCCGCTCGAGCACTTGCTTTCTTGCGTTTATTTAATGAAATTAATTCTATATGTCCTAAAAATTATTTTTTCTTACAATTTTTTTTAAATTCTTTATTTCAATTACCTTATTTATTAATTCAATCACATTTTTATATAATAATTTTTTATATAAAATTAAATTTAAATTTAAATTAAATTATATTACATTAAAATTATATTTTTACTTGTTTTTTTTTTTAAGTTTTACATTTCTTTTAAACTTGTAATACTTTTCCTTCTAAACAAGTAATACTTTTTTTTATCTAAATAAGTAATATTTTTCTTTAAACAAGTAATACTTTTCAATTTATGTGTGGTATTTTAATTCATAGCATATTATTTTTTAATTAATTGAGATTTTTAAAATTAACTATAATATTAATTTATTTTTTTATTAATTGAATACAACAATAATTGGTTTATTCAATATTAAGTAAAATTAATAATTCAATTATATATAATATCACACAAATTATTCCAAGTTATCCATATAAAAAAAAGTTAAAATCAATTAAAATAATAAAAAGAAAAAAAAAAGGAAAAAGTAGCGCAGCAGTACATATCATGCAATTAATATATACTACCAGTTGGGCCTATAATGAACTTAACTACGGTAACAAGTTTTCTTCCCATGTTTGAACGTCTCTCACCCAATCTCCCTGCTTACACAGCGGTTAGAAACCGCTGTCCAAGCTTTATCTTGGATAGCAGGTTAAAACCGCACTCCAAATGCACTTGCACAGCGGTTCATAACCGCTTTCTAAGTTTTCTTCTTGGACAGCGGTTATGAACGGCTGTCTATTTTTTTTCTTAATTTATTTTAATAAAACCGCTCTCCAAGCTATAGTTTGGAGAGCTGTTTGAAAGAAGGGTTGTCCAAGTGCAGTTGTGCAAGCTTAAATGTGTAGTAGTGCGATAACTTTGACAATGTCCAATTTTAATCCCAAATCGGTCGGAACAAGTCGTTTTTGTCGTTTCATTTGGGGCTTTTTGGCGGATGTTGTGACTAGACTGTCACGTGTACTGCACATGTATTTTTAAGTGAGTTTGACTAATTCATGTTGTCACTTCTATTTTAATTTTAAATTTTAAATTTTAATTATATGCCTGAAATTCCATCTTTTAAAAGAAAAAAAATATACCCATGGCAGCTTAGTCATAACATCCGCCGAAAAGCCCTAAATTAAAACAACAAAAGGATGTTGTTCCGATCAATTTGTGACTAAAATTGTACATTGTGAAAGTTATTGGGACTAAATCGACAACAAAAAAACTTATGAGACTAAATCTATTTGAGGTCAAAGTTAAGGGACCATTTGGGATTCAAACTCTCTAATGTTCATAGATTTTTCGATGATGACACAAAATAAAATTTCAATTTAATATTAAATATAATATATGTACGAAACGGAATTAATTTATAAGAATGAAATTGTACTCTTGTAATAAAACAAATAATATACAATAATTATAAATATAATCTAATACTAAAAGTACCTTTATCAAATTTTCTCATCTCCCAAAAAATGCATTTTTTTTTATGAAATTGAGTAGAAAGTAATAAAAAGTAAAAGAAATGCATAAAACAATTTTTAGGTTACAATCGGATAAAAAAGTACAGTATAGTATAGATTGTAAATTGATAAGAAAAAAATGTGTACATGTTTAGATAATTGATAAAAGTATCTCACTACAAGTTGAAAATTGATATATCGTAAATAGTAGGTGGTCGCACCTGTTAATTTGTTTTCGTAGAGTTCCAAATGTCTGAGCACAGTAAGATTTGCAATATCTATTGAGAGGCTCCCACTCAAGTTATTGCGCCATAATCTTAAAATTTGTAAAGAAGATAAATTGAAAATGTTGAGGGGCAGTGTGCCACTGATATTACAATCTTCAATACCAAGCAACACCAAGTTTTGAAGATTTCCAATCTCCTTTGGTATGACACCTGCCAAAATTTAAAAAAAAAAAAAGAAAAAAAAAAGTATAATTAATGTCCTTCTCGTGACACATGATATTATTAAAAAAAGAGAGAAATCTAGAGGCAGGCATATATATAATATAAGAGGGGGTCTGGTGTGCATCCAAGTGCTCAGTGCACTCATAGTGCATTTTAAAAACATGCAACTTATTATATTGAAATATGACTGAACCGTACAATCATTCTTCCATATTAATATATAGTTGCACGGTTCAGTGTAAACAAGTTGCATATTTCAATATAACAAGTTGCATGTTTCTAAAATGCACTATGAGTGCATGGTGCATCTGAATGCATACAAGACTTAGCCATAATAATAAAAAGTGAGGCGTACCATTCAACTTGTTACCACCAAGATATAATCTCTCCAGAGATTTCAACTTCCCGATTGTTGCTGGTATTTCCCCACTGAAAACATTGTAAGATAGAGATAGGAATTGCAGATTATTAAGCCTCCCCAACTCTTGTGGAATTTTTCCATGGAGAGAATTGAAAGAAAAATCAAGATGTAGTAGATTCGATAAGTTAGAGAGGGATGTTGGAATCAAACTGTTGAAGGTGTTATTTCTTAGGGACAAGTAGACAAGTTTAGGTAAATGGCCAAACAAGGGTGGAATCTCTCCCTCAAAGTTGTTATCTCGGAGAGAAATAAACTTCAAGCGGTGCAGTAGAGATAACTCTCGAGGCAAAGTCCCACTAAAAGAGTTGTACCCCAGATCAAGAGAAACGAGGAACGAGAGATTTCCTATTTGCGGTGGAATAGTGCCGGAGAGGTCCATGTTGGAAATATTCAACGCCGTTACTCTGTGGTGGCGTGAGCCGCAAGTCACACCGATCCAACTGCAAACATCACTCAAATTGGTCCAATTTTTCGCAAGTATTTGATAAGGGTCTGAAGTTACGAGAGTTTTTAGAGAAAGAAGAGCATATTGATCGGTGGCTAGACAAGGGGTTCCCAAGGTTACTAGCAACACTGCATATGCGAAAATGTAAACACAAGCTTTTTCCATGATTGCAACTATAGAGAAATTCCAAACACCGTGATTAATACGCCCAAGTAAACGTGTGAGTCAATCTTGATATTTATTTTGCACCCACAAGATGTGGTTGAGATTTAGCCGACGGTAGAGTCTTCTGAATTTCTTGACTCGATCTGCCCATTAATTTTATGGGTGTGGGGCCTCTGCTGTTTGACTAGATGGTTTCTTGTCTCCGGGAATGAAATCACATATTTCATAATCGATGTTTCACTTTATATTTCATAATATGAATAAATGACATGTGAAATAATAAAAAATATCCAATAAACCAATGTCTCTGTCACTAAAATGGAAGCATGATGGGCCTTCAAATGGGCTGAAATGATTTTTCTTTTGGGGCCACCAATGCTGAAATATTTGATGGCCTTCAAATGGAATTCCTATTTCTCTCGTTTCCTTTTCGTTCTTTGCTTCATTCCTCGATCGGCATTTGATAAGGGGTGGGTTTAATGTGCACCGTGTACTCCATAGTGTATTTTAAATACTTATATAGTGATGTGGTTGAGATTGATACAAAGTTAAATATAAGGTACATTTTAGCCCCAGGGGGACAACAACTAATTGGAGATTTATTGATGGATAAGAGAGCAGTTGAGGAATCCCATCTTAATTACCTTGGAAATCGATGGATAAGTCATGACAGTTGATCATTCATAACTATTATGCACTTTCTAAATAAATTATTTCGGATGTGAGTTTATTATCATGATAACTACATTTTTTAAATTTTTATTCTCGAAAAAAAATTTAAAATATAATCAAATCAGTAATACAAAAATATTTATAATAATTGAAGTTATATGTATGCCAAAATAGGCAATCGCTATTATATTGTAATCGTTGTTGCTTATTAGTTACTAATAAACTATATTTTAGATGAAGTTTTTATTGTGAAACTAAGGGGATATATCAAAAACTTTAAAGGTAAAATTAAGAATTTCAAGCACAATAAATGATATTTTATTGTTATGTGTAAAACTGCAAATACGATTATCTTTGTAAGATGGGGTGAGTTTTGTGATGGAATAATGAACGTTAAATTCAGTGCAGAAAAGTTTGTAATAAGCGGAGACTTGGAGTCTTTCTCTATCTTATTTCCACAGAAAACAATGGAAATTAATGGCACCACATTGTTGACAATATTTCACATCTCCACTAAAGTTTCAAACCTGTCATTTTCTTAAATTTATTTAATATATAGTCTTATATATTAGAGAATTATATGCAAAATAATTAATTTTACACCTAGTTCGAACTTTTAGATGTGCCGAAATTCTTTCATGATATCAGAGTCTTCAGGCTCACGCCCTTGTCCTGGGGTTCAAACTTCGCTGACAGCAAAAACCCACACTAAATTATTCATTTGTTGGACCTCCTTTTCCTCCTAATGATGGAGAACCCAGCCACAAATGAGACGGAATTTTTTCATTATATTCAATAAGGCTCCATTTGGATGGATGGATTTGAAATCCATGGATTTCACACACAAATCGCCACTCTCCAATGGATTTATAAATACTTAGATGAGAGAGAAGGGAAGAGAGTGAAGGGGGGAGAGAGAGGGAAGGGTAGAGAGGAGGGATTTCACAAATGACATGGTTTTTATGAGGATTTGAAATCCCTCCATTTTAAACAAGACTCTCTCATCTAAGTATTTGTAAATTCATTGGAGAGTGATGATTTGTATGTGAAATCCATGGATTTCAAATCCATCCATCCAAATGGAGCCTAATATCTAACCATAAATTACTTCCATCACTGTCTCTTTAGATTATGTGATGATTTACAACCCGCGTGAACTTCAGGAATTTCTCTTTTGATCACATAGATAAGAATCTGGAAGAATCAAATACATTTAGCATCTAGAAGTGGATTAAGTCAAATTAAAAGGATTTAAAACAGAGTATTGTTACTCTGCCTCATACCTAGAAATCAAGAATTTTGTCATACTGAAATTTACAGTTATATCTTATTCAGGAAATGCAACGAGTTATCAACTATAGATAAGTTGATTATCGTCGGGCTTGATTTAGGTTTGGATTTGATACGTTATGAGAATTAAAGTTAAGACAAGTCTTGTTGACTAGGAATTAAATTCAGAACAGAACATGTCAATAAACATATTGCATAGTGAACAGAGCAATTTAAACTTTCGTATAACATAGAATTGCAAGGTCATACCATGGAATTTTCAGTCATATTAGAAAAATTGTCGCTTGATTTTCTGAATCCACAGCAAAATGGATTAGCTGAGAGGATGAATAGAATTAGAAAGAGTTAAATGCATGCTAGCTGATGCTCAGATGCCTAAAATTTTCTGGGGAGAAGCTGTGTCTATTGCCTGTTTTCTGATTAACAAGTCACCCTCATCTGCTATAGAGTGCAAGATCTCAGATGAATTATGGTATGGGAAACTTTCTGACTATCACAGTCAGAAAGTGTTTGGATGTTTGGCTTTTGTTCATGTCAGACAAGATAAGCTTGAGCCAAGGGCATTGAGATGTGTATTTGTTGGGTATCCAAGAAGTGTGAAGGGGTATAGATTGTGGTGCATTGAACCTGGTCAGAGGAAATGCATCATCAGTAGAGATGTGACATTCAATGAGAATGTTATGGGATATAAGCACAATGGACCAGCAAGGATGTTGATGGAAATTTAACAGATGATAGTCATTCAGTTGAGGTGGAGCCTATCAGAACAAACAGAAACTGGGGCTCACATCAACAATGACCCAGTACAGGTTGAAGAAGATGATCAAATGGATCTGGATCAGAATGAAGACAATCAAAATGCTGGTGCGGAAGGTTTTGATCTCAAAAATTATAGCCTTGCTAGAGACAGGCTCAGAAGGCATATACACCCTCCCACCAGATTTGGACATGCAGATATGGTGTCTTATGCTCTTGTCACTGCAGAAAAAATAGAGTATCAAGAGTCTCAAAGCTATAAAGAGGCTATCTCAAGTGATGATAGTGATAAATGGATTGTTGCTATGACTGAAGAAATTCAGGCACTGGAGAAGAATAACACATGGGTTCTGGTGGATAAGCTAAAGCAGCATAAGACAATTAGCTGTAAATGAATCTTCAAAAGGAAAGTTGAAGTAAGCACTTCTGAAAGTGCGAGATTTAAAACTAGATTGGTTGCAAGGGGGGTTACTCAGAGGGAAGAATAACACATGGGCCCCTTATGCTAATGCAGTGGGAAGCATCATGTATTCTATGGTTTGCAGCAGGCCTGACCTGGCACATGCTATCAGTTTAGTAAGCAGGTTCATGACCAACCCTGGAAGACCTCATTGGGAAGCACTGAAGTGGATCATGAGATATCTGAATGGATCAACAGATTTAGGTATCATGGTTGAAAAATCAGAAGATGTGGGAAATCCACTTCAGGGGTTTGTTGACTCAGATTTTGCTCGTAGTGTGGACACAAGGAAATCTCTCAGTGGATATGTGTTTACTTTGTATGGGACTGCTATCAGTTGGAGAGTTGTTCTTCAATCAGTAGTGGCACTCTCCACAACTGAAGCAGAATACATGGCTATGACAGAGGCAGTCAAGGAGGCAATGTGATTGAAAGGGATTTTGAAGGAATTTGGGATACTGCAGAAGGATGTTACTATCAAGTGTGACAATCAAAGTACTCTTCACTTGGTTAAACATCAAGTTTTTCATGAGAGGTCTAAGCATATTGATGTAAGGCTTCATTTTGTTAGAGATGTGGTGGAGAAAAACATTGTTGTTGTGAGCAAAGTCCCTACTGAAGACAGTGTTGCTGATATGTTCACAAAGGCCCTGCCTAGTTCAAAGTTCCAACTCTGTCTGAGTTTGATCCAACTCAGGTCAGTTTGTACTCTCTGAGGTCAGATAGAGAGCTTGAGGAAAGGATGGGATGATCATTTCATTGATGTGGAGAATTGATGACGTAAATGCAATATCTATGGAATAAAACCATACTAAAATTGTTCAGGATCAAAGCTAATACTATGGAGTTACTCTTCAGCACTAACGGGTTCGGTAGAGTTGTTCAGGTCCACTGAGTTTTTCAGGATGGACAAATGTTACTGAGTTCTTCTGGTCTACTGAATGCTCGGGATGGTAAAAGTCTGCTGAGGGGGTTTAGGGTGGTGAAACCTGATGAATGATTCAGGACGGAAAAGTCTACTGAGTTTCTTAAAAGCGTGCGACGGAGAGATACAAAGCAGTTACACGTGCCAGATTCTGTTACGGGTTGTTAGGGGGGTTTGTGTTCTATATATAGTGGTGTATTAGTCATTGATTCATAAGCAGCTACTTTTGTAATCTTTAGAAGAGAGATTAGAGAGAAATCATTCGGGAAAATCATTGAGAGATCATAGTTTGATTAGAGATTCAAAGTTTATAATCACATCGATTAGAACTTGGTGAATGTTCTGGAGTTGAGCGGATTGTATCTTGTATTCATTGATTGAGTGATAGTGGAATCGTCCCTGATCCTCCGTGGATGTAGATCACCTTGATCGAACCACGTAAAATCGTTATTGCGTTCTTATTAGTGTTTTTGTTGTTATTTTTGGTAATTTGTGCTAAGAGTATTAGTTGCAGATAGAAAAGGTATTATTTGATTCGACTCTTGGACTAACATAATGCAAATTCCACATTCTTCCTCCTTGATCTGCGATTGGGAACAACAGGGCAAAGAGGAACATGGAACCTTGGGATTCCACATAATGCTTTATTTTCTTTAAAAGACTCCATAGTGAAGTTTTTGAATGGACAGCCAGTAGGAATTTCTCCAGTTAAATCATTGAAAGAGACATTGAAGTAGTAGAGGTATTGCAGTGTCTCAAAGGACTTTGGGATTTGACCGGAAAGGTTATTGTAAGAGAGATCCAGAGTTTCCAAACTGATCATGCTTTCCACAGTCACGGGAATAGAACCTTCCAGTTTGTTATGCGCCAAAGATAGCTTAACTATATTTTGTAGCATTCCAATCGTGGTGGGGATAGTCCCACAAAACTGATTCATGGCTAGATTGATAGAAGTTACTGCCACTAAATTGCCCATCTCCGGTGGTAAAATTCCACCTAAGGAATTTGAGGATAGATCTAGCTCCAATAAGTCCGTGAGGCGCCACAAGCTTGACGATATGCTTGATGAAAGTTTGTTCGACCCCAAATAAAGATATCTTAATGAAGTGACATTTCCCAAACATTCAGGAATCAAACCTGATAATTGATTTTGGTTTAAATATAGAATACTGATGCTGGCTAAATGACACAGACCTTCCGGAATGGAACCTTTGAGATTGCTGTTATGTAGATCTAATCCTTGAAGCTTAAGCACATGTTTGAGAGTAAATGGAATATTACCGGACAACTCATTCTTGGCTAACGAAAGTGTGATCAAGTTGCTTAAGTTGCCTATATCATCGGGAATGCTACCCTCAATTTTGCAATTGTAGGCAATGAAATCTTGTAATGAGGAAGAAATATTTCCAATGGAAGATGGAAGGATTCCATACAAGGGATTATCAGAAATTTCGAAACTCTTTAAAGAAATTAGGGAACTTATTGATAGGTACATTTTAGGATTGTCATGCTTAGAGTTGTCGAATTACACATTTCAGGAACCTAAAAAATGACACAAGAAAAACGAAGCGTGCTAATTTAATGAAATATATAACAGGACATGACAGATTTTTTTTTCTTTCTTAAATTTGTACTTATCAATTTTGATCATTTTAGACCAAATTGAAAAAAGTAAAAACATATAAGAATAAGATTTTGATAATGTATATTTTAATATTTCAATTTTGATCCATTTTTTATTTAATTTTAGTTTTGTATATTTAATTTTTTTTCAATTTTGATCCAAAAGGTTTAAAATTGATAAAAAAAAAAGACAAAATCCAATATTATAAAAATATATAAAACTAAAATTGAATTCAAACAAAGTCACATGCCAATTCTTGATATTGAATTTAAAGTATATATATCTAGAACACCTCAACAGAATCTACAAAATATATATAATACTTAGACCATCATCATGCAAATATGATCTTCCTCAGTCATAAACAGTGACTTCAATAATAGCTCCACGAATTTCCAGCTTCCAGACCACACCTCTCCGTTTCTCACACCTGTATGTATTACATAGCTGCAAGACTTAGTTAGACAAAAAATCTAAGAAAGACAAAATAAAGGAAATAAAATTAAAATTAAAGGACAGCAAAATAAATAATTGAATTGAAAAAATCAAAACTCAACAGAAGCATTTTACAACACAAATTCTTTCTTGTGTGCTTAACAAACTAAATTCTATAATACTTTAATTCTTTAGCAGTATTTTTTCATAAATAAGAGTTTAAAATTGATTAAGACGTGCAATTCTGAAAAGAAAGCAGTACATTAATATCAACATGATATGATGTAGTTACACTGGTCCGTACTTAGTAGAACACAGAGATTGCAAGGTCTTACCATTGTATTTTAAGTATTACTGAAAAATCGATGTTTGATTTTTTGTAGTTCTGCTAGAGCTTCTTTTATGTTTATCCTCTCTCCAGGGGATTCTGTTGAGCACTTCAAGGCCAACACTAATATGGATGATACACACTGCAAAATCTTGTCCCCGTGTTCATCATCATGATTCATGAATAAGTTCGGATCTACAATCTGATCTGGTGAATGTGGAAGCAAGTTTGCAACCCAACTCATCAAAGTCAAATCTCCACTGAACATATCATCACTTGGTCTTTTTCTTGTAAAAGCTTTCATCAGCATCACACCATAACTATATACATCACATCTTGTTGAAACTGGCCCTTCCAAACCGTACTCTGTAAGTGTGAAATTTGCAATGCATCAATGAAACTCGTGATTAAATTGACCTGAAATTTAATATGATATATGAAAATAGAATAAATGTTCACCTGGAGCTATGTACCCAAGTGTGGCGAGGGTGTTCGTTAGCGTCGTGCTCTCCTCATCCCCTAGAAGTTTAGATATCCCAAAATCACTAACATGGGCAACCATCTCCTCGTCTAACCACATATTACTAGGCTTCAAGTCGCAGCGAACAATGGGTGTTGAATAGCCATGCTGAAGATATTCCAATGCAGATGCTACATCGATCATTATGTCCAATCTTTGCCTCACATCCAAGAAATAGTTATGAGAATATAACCATTTATCAAGGTTTCCGTTGGGCATGTACTCGAGTACTAAAGCCTTGAAATCTTCGTTAGAGCAACTGCTGAGGACTTTGGTAAGATTCCTATGGCGGATGTTACGTAATACTTCACATTTGACATCAAAGCTCTCGAAAGTAGCTTCTGAGTGCTAGCTAAACACCTTCACAGCGACCACATTTCCATTTCTAAGAGTTCCTTTGTAAATTGAACCGTAACTCCCAACACCTAGTAAATTGCTCTCATTGAACTGTTCAGTTGCCCACAAGATTTCATAATAGGAAATTCATTGTGGTACTGCAGACTCCAATTCAACAATTCTATTTATCGTGTTAACTTTTCTTTTGCATCTTACATAGATAACGTCAAAGTTACTAAAGTGAGGAGTGCAACAACCCCGACAAGAACAAATAGAGAAAATGCAATCTTCTTAAGTTTTGATTCATGACTGGAAATAGTAGGACAAAATGGGATGCCATGGAAGCTTGAATTAGTTTGGCACAGTGCATCATTACCCTTAAAATACGCTATAGTGAAGTTTATTATTGGGCCGCCACTTGGAATCTCTCCATTCAAAGTGTTGAATGACACATTAAAAAGCCGAGTTGTTGAAGTTTCTCCAAAGACTTCGGGATTGAACCAACGAGGTTGTTTTTGGACAAGTCTAGAGTTACCAATCTGAGCATGCTCCCAATGGACATAGGAATATAACCTTCCAATCTATTATGTGTGAACGACAGATTAATCAATCTTTGTAAATTACCAATCGTGTTTGGGATGGACTTAGACAAGTTATTCATTAACAGGTTGATTGAGGTTGCTGACACTAAATTACATATCTCCAGAGGTAAGAGCCCACATAAGAAATTTGAGGACAGATCAAGACTCAACAAATCCTTGATGCTCCACAAACTTGATGGTATGCTTGAAGTGAGATTGTTGGAATTTAGGGAAAGATATCCTAGAGCTATGAGATTCCCTATACATTTAGGAATGAGACCAGAAAGTTGATTATGACCTAAATGAATTTTTTACAGGTTGTGTAGGTCACACAAGCCATCTGGAATGGGACCTCTCAGACTGTTGTTATGTAGATCTAATCCTTGAATTTTATTTAAATATCTAAGAGTAGGTGGAATAATACCAGACAACTCAATTCTGCTTAGATTATTGTATTCCAAGTTTAGGACTTCAATGAGACTTAGGTTGCCCAAAGAGTGAGGTACAACACCAGTTAATCTGTTGGAACCGACATCAAGAACTATGAGATAATAATAATGACAGAAAACACACATGTGAAGCCATTTTCCGAGAGATCCAACATTTTTAGCATTGTAAGATTTCCAATATCTCTCAAGAGCTTCCCAATCAGTTCATTCTGTGATAGTGCTAAAACTTCCAAGGAAGAGATATTGAAAATATTGAGGGGCATTGTGCCTGCAATCTGATTCTCACTAATATCAAATTCAACCAGGTTCTGAAGATTGCCAATTTCGTGTGGTATGACACCTGCATAATAAATTATGATTAGGTTAGTGTGAAAATTTTCATGTATGAAAAATTATAAAATCGTCCTAAATCATGACCTATTCGGGCCGGGTGAAGGGGTGAATCATCTACACCCTAAACACTAAATAATGAACCCTAAATTATGACCTATTCGGGCCGGGTGAACCATGAACAATCGGGCCGAGTGAACCATGAACCACTAGACTTTATCTTAAATTATAGTACTACATACTAGACTTTGTCATAAACTATAGTACTACATATTATCATGTATGCAAATTTTCATACTAGACTTTGTCATAAATTATAGTACTACATATTATCAGGAATATTAGTACTATTAAAAATTAATTCGGAAGAAGATGATTCAGTGTAAATTGAGAAAAATAAGGTTGTTTAACAACAAATAAAGAATCATCATCATCAGGGCGGTCCCTGGCGAGGATCGTCCGATCCGCCGCCTCCGGTGCCGGTGCCACCTCTAATTTTTTCGGTGCCATGAGTACCATGTCCACGAGCTCCAACAATTTCGACGCTCGAATTCAACACCAGAATCATCAATAAGGCCAATGCACACATCCATTTATGACACAAACCACCCATTGCTAATTTGCTACCTCAAACTTGCTTCTCATCATTCCTTCAAATGGATATCAATTTATAGGCCTAATGTGTAAATAAATAATTAATACTATATATGTTCACATGCCAAGCGGATAATAATATGATTATGAAATGGAAGTTGCATGGCAGCTTCCATATTATCTTGAGTCAAGTGGCCGGGTTCATTATTTCAGTCCAATAAATTTCAAGGAAACAGATTTGTCCATACTCACTCTCAAAAATAGACAGAGATGTAGGAACACGGTTCGATTTATCTTTTGTCAACTGGATTGGAAGCTATTCGTATATCAAATTACGTGATTGCCTTAGATTAGTAAAAATAAGCATAAACTGCCTTTCTCGACAAGTAAAAATAATTAGTTAATTTAGTGTAAATTATGTATGAAATTATATCAAATTAAGCATATAAAATAGGACAAACTCTTTTTTGTCTTTTTTTTACTTGTATTTCTCTTTTGTGCCCCTTTTACTTTTCAACTCACAAATACATTATTTTGTGACCATTCTACCCCTTTCCCTTAATCTCATCTCTATTCCATTTCATCCCTTAATCTCATCCTCATTCCACCACATATTCCAACTTCCAAACACAGCCCGACCTGAAACCTAAACCTTGAACCCTAACCATAAACCCTAAAATCTGAACCCTGAACCCGACTCAGGCCCAACTCGGGTTGCATATGGGGCGATTTCGGGCCGAACCGAGTTGGGTTCGGATCTAGGTCGGGTCGGGTCGGACCTATTTTGGAAGTTGGAATATGTGGTGGAATTGGGATGTGATTAAAGGAGAGATATAGAATGGTCACAAAAGGATATATTTAGGAATTGAAAAGTTAATGGGACAGAAAAGATAAATGCAAGTTGAAAAGGGCAAATTTGCATATTATGCGAATAAAACACATAAATTTCGAGCAATTTTCACATGAATCAGACCGCTGATAGAAAAAGTTTGTGGTTACAATTAAAAAACTTAATATTGGACGACATAATTAATTTTTTTTAATATAAGTCTTTTAGAATTACTTTATATAAGTCATTAAATAAATTCTTTTAGTAACAAAATAATTGATGGGGCCATGCATGTTTTGCGTGAATATGTCTCGAATTCAGGAATAATGTATTTTATCGGACAAATGGTAACTCGAACCCATAATTTCATGATATAGGTAGTGGTACTCTAACCACTTGAGTTATTCCACTTCGCCAAGAATAATGTGTTTTAGGACAGTAAATATGAAGGTTTGCAATTGAAGGATAATTATTTTCAGTTTGGTAAACGTAGACCGTAAAAAAAATTGTCAATTTAAAGCCTAGAAAAAAATTAAGTTTTGCACATTTTTAGACTCTTGAAATTTTAATTTTCACATATTTATGTTTGTATGTGCGGGAATAATGGTCTAAATGTACTGAATGATATTAAAACAAAACAGAGCTACTTAGAGCATCCACAGTTGTGCATCTAATATGTTGTGGCATTTTATTGGACAGAAGAGAGAAGCAAATTCATCCAATGCATTGGACAGGAGAGAGAAATTATTATGACAGTTTTTGTTATTTTTTCTTTCTTTTTAATTCTAAATATTATTATTTAATAATTTTTTTATAGTGTACAAGGGCCCACAAGAGTATATATGGATGGATTAACCATTGTGAAAGTGAATTTAAAATGTTGAGTGTTTAATAAAATATGATGTGGATGAGAGAGAGTGGATGGATGGATTAAAATTCATACATCCATTGTGGATGCTCTTAGTATTTTAAAAGTTATAAGGGCACACTTGGTATGACATGAGAATGGTAATTGTAATGGGTATTATTGAGGGGTCAATCACTAAAAGTTATTGATTTCATTGTTATTGCTTGGTTAGAACATCAACAATGGGTATCATGTGAGATGAGTTGAGTGGGTGAAGGTAATTAATTGTTTACTTCTATTTTCATTACTTGTGTATCCAAATTACCAATCAACATCAATAGAAATAATTCTCATTATCCACTTCCATTATCCACTTCCATTACCCCTAACCAAGCGGTCCTAAATATAAAATTCATAAACACAGATCCCATTGTGATCCCTACACATATATTATTAAGCATATTTGTATGAAACTGAATTACATTATTATAAATGAGACAATGAAACCCAGAACATTCAAATAGAATTTCCTAGTGAGCTGGTAATTAAGTACATTGAATTAGTCTTCATTCATATCCACCTTGTTGGTCAATTACTTCTGCGCTGAAAGGTGTTCATATACAAAGGTGATCAGGTTGTTAAAGAACTGAATAATGAGCGTAGGGGTGGAGGAAATACCGAAAATACCGGTATACCGCACTACCGTACAGAAAAGTATCGATTTTATCGAAGTTTTCGATACGGCATGGTACCGTACCAAAAATTTTCGGTATGATAACGGTATGAATATAAAGAAAATTTCGGTATTCGGTATATACCGAAATATTTCAGTATATCGATATATTTTCAGTATACCGGAAATTTTTTTGGTATTTCGGTATATACCGAAATATCGGTACGGTATCGGTATGCAATATTGATATACCGAAAATTTCGGCATACCAAAATTTCGGTACGAAAACGGTATGCATTTTTCGGTATCGAAAATTTCGGTACGGTATACGGTATGGCGAGAAAATTTGGTATGCCGTACTGATCCACCCCTAAATGCGAGTACGTGATGCAGTGACAAAATAATTGGTATGTACCTTAAAAAAATATAGGTTTATATAAATAATATATATATATATATATAATAACTTTACCCATTTTAATTTTAGCGAAGTTGTTTTCACATTTTGAAATTGATCCTGTAAATTTACTATATGAGACTTCTTTGTCCAACAATCGACTACTGCCAGAGACTAGACAAAAAAGCCGAATATGGTAAACTTGAAACAAAGTGATAAAAAAAACGGTAAATTTTCAGGACCATCAAAGAAGTCGCGATGAGCGGTTGGGTTACTCTCTATAACCGGTCACTTGACAAAAGAGTCAAATATATAAAACTTACATGACCAATGTTAAAATATATGAGGGATTGTGTATTTCTAAGGACAATAACTTTAGCCATTTTTCATTTTGGCCTAGGTTATTTCTATTTCATGAAATTTGTCTTGTAAGTTTACCATATATATATGAATTTTCATCCAGCGATCGGATGTTAGATGTTACATAGCCGTTTACTAGAGGTAATACAACTGGTCAACACATCACTTTTTTTAATTGGTCCTATAAGTTTACCATTTTCGTTTTTATTTTTGAAATTAGTTAAGTAAGTTTACCATATTTGACTTTTCATCCAGTAACCGTTTGGGTTACCAACTACTGCAGATCATTCAATGAAAAAATCAAACCTCGTGAACTTACAAGACCAATTTCAAATAGTTATAACAATAGGGACCAAATCAATAATGGATAAAGTTATTGGCCTAAAAAAATATAATCCCACATAATACACATGTCAATATGTATGTATTTCGTAATTAATGTCTTACCAATGTGTTTACGGTCTCTTTGTGAAATCTGCGTTTGATTTTCAGCAGCTCTGATAAAAGCTTCTTTCATGTTTATCCTTTCTCTAGGGGATTCTATCGTGCACTTCAAAGCCAACACCAATGTAGACAATACACATTGCAAGGTTTTATCAAACTCTTCTTCCTCAAGATTCATGAGCAAGTTAGCATCTATAACCTCATGTGATGATTGTGGAACAAAACTTTCAACCCACCTCTTTAAGCTCAAATCTCCAGCAAACATATCATCACTTGGTCTTTTCTTTGTAAAAGTTTCCATCAACATTACACCATAACTATAAACATCACACCATGTCGAGACTAGTCCTTCTGAACCATACTCTGCAAAGACAAAATACATATATATGCATCATAAACATACACAATTTAAATTAAATAGAGTTTAGATAAATTACCTGGAGCTATGTAGCATGGTGTTGCTAGGGTACTCGTGAGCACAATACTCTCCCTCTCACCCAAAAGTTTTGAAATCCCGAAATCACTAACATGGGCAATCATCTCTTCATCTAGCAATACATTACTTGGATTTATATCACAATGAACTATGGGCGTTGAATAACCATGGTGAAGATATTCCAATGCAGATGCAACGTCAATCATTATGTTCAATCTTTGAAAGATATCCAAACAATAGTTGTCGGAATACAGCCAATTTTCTAGGTTTCCCTTTGGCATATATTCGAGTACTAGTGCTTTGAAATCTTCGGTAGAACAACTGCTTATGACTTTCGTTAGATTTTTGTGACGAATATTACGCAGTATTTCACATTCGACATCAAAACTCTTGAAAGCATTTTCTGATTGCAGCTTAAAAACCTTCACGGCGAAAGTGTTCCCATCTCTAAAAATAGCTTTGTAAACAGATCCAAAGCTCCCATTGCCTAACAAATTGCTATCATTAAACTGTTCAGTTGCATGCAAGATTTCATTGTAGGAAATTCTTTTTGGTCCTTCGGAAACCAACTCATCAGTCTCACTTGTTATGTTCGCTTTCCTTCTATATCTTAACCTAATAAAAACCAAAGAAACAACAGTAGCAAGCACAACAAGCCCTGCAAGAATAATTAAAGCAAATTGAACCTTCTTCCTCCCAGATTTGTGCTTGGAAGCAGTACGGCAAAGTGGGACATCGAACCTTGAAATTCCACATAGTGCCTCATTAGCTTTAAAAGACGCCATAGTGAAATTTTTGAAAGGACCACCCGTCGGAATTTCCCCGCTTAAGGCATTGAAAGAGACATTAAAGTAGTCGAGGTACTGAAGCTTCTCCATGGACTTTGGGATCGAGCCAGAGAGGTTATTGTAAGAGAAGTCTAGAGTCACCAAACTGATCATGCTCCCCACGGACACAGGAATGGAACCTTCCAATCTATTATGCGCCAAAGACAAATTTACCAAATTCCGTAAATTCCCAATCATATTTTGGGATAGACCCAGACAACTGATTCATTGACAAATTGATATGAATTGCTGCTACTAAATTACCCATCTCCGGAGGTAAAGTTCCACTCAAGGAATTCTCGGATAACTCTAGCTTCAACAAATCCGTGAGGTGCCACAAGCTTGACGGTATGCTTGAACTCAAAATATTTGAACCTAGGAAAACTTCTCTTAACGAAGAAGCGTTCCTAAAACAATCAGGAATCGGACCTGATAAATGATTTCGGCTTAAACGTATATAAGTAAGGCTATGTAAATTGCATAGGAATTCCGGAATGAGACCTCTAAGTCTGTTGTTTCCAAGACCTAATCCCTGAAGCTTATGCACATTTTTGAAAGTACGAGGAATATTACCAGAAAACTCATTGTTCTCTAATAAAAGTGTGACCAAGTTAGTTAAATTGCCAATATCAGCAGGAATACCACCCTTGATTTTGCAATTGGAGGCGTCGAAATATTGCAATGAGGAAGATAAACTCCCAATGGAAGATGGTAGGACGCCGTCTATAGGATTATCACTAAATGAAAACACGGTTAAAGACGTGCAATTTGTCAATGAAGTAATGAAGCTCAATTTTGAAGAACTCGTAAAATTGTTGCCATCAAGTCGGAGGCGTTGAAGGAGTGTTAGGTGGCCGAGAGAGTGAGGTATAAAACCGGTGAATTTGTTAGCAGCCAGTCCGAGGGCTATAATATTTGAACAGTTAGAGATAGAGCAGCGGCATGTTTGCAGATATTGGTTGGAAGAGTTCCTGATAGACCAATTCCATTAAGTGTAACAGATACAAGAGCTGAAATGTTAAAGAGCTCCGGCGGAATTGAACCGCTGAAAGGGTTACGGTCTAATCTCAATACCTCTAGTTGGTGAAGTTGGCCAATTTCTCTAGGTACAACACCTGCCAAGATTGAAAAGAAAAAAAAAAGTTATGTAAACACAAACATTCGCATATGAATAATAATGGAGTTTAAACCATAAATGATTCCATAAATTTGGCTTTAAATAGATTGAGTCACGTATCTTTTTTTATCGTCGATTTAATTTCAATATCTTTGACAATGTCCAATCTTAGTCCCAAGTCCACCGAAAAATTCAAAAGTACGCCGACTGAATTTAGGGCTTTTCGGCCGCGAGTGTGACTGAACTTATAAATGTAATTTTATTTTTTTTTCACTTGAAATTACATTTCATAGAATTTAAAAGAAAAAAAATAAGTTGATTTGATTCTATGACTTGTAATTCCAAGTTTAAAAGTTAAAAAGTTGAATTTTCCGACGGAATTCTGACTAAAATTGAACATTGCTAAAAATATTGAGACTAAATTGACAAAAAAAAAATTATGAAACATAATCAATTTAAAGCCAAAGTTATGGTACCATTTGTTTATTCTCAACTCAATAATAATGTAATGAAAATCTTCCAAACTTTTGCACAAGGAATCACAGTTTAACTAGTCCAATATTTTATTCACTCAATCGCACCTGTTAACTGGTTGTCAAAGAGATACAAGTCCATAAGCGATGTAAGATTCCAAATATTCGTTGGTATTATCCCAGTAATCTGATTTCTTTCAATACCAAATGATAACAAGTTATGAAGATTTCCAATCTCTTCTGGTATGACCCTGTTAAAAAAAAACAAACAAAAAAGTTAAAAGATATATTAAAATTTTGATAGTGAAATTCTTTCATTATAGTTTCTCTAGCTAAAAATTTCAGTGTCAGAAAATGATTTTTAATGACCTGATACTACTGGGGCCTATTTGACTCAACTTATAAGCTCCTTAAAATAGCTTATAAGCGATTTAGGAGCTTATAAATTATGTGAATTTGTTTGGCAAAAAAAGGTGTTTATCCAATTATAAGATATTAAAATAAGTTCTTTATACATTACAAAATAGACGGGTAATTACGACGGTTTTTAGCGATAGTTACCAGATCCGTCACAATTTGTGACGGATTTTTGCGACTGTTCTGGTCAAAATGCCAAAGTCACTGAGTTTAGCGACTGTATTGTCAACCGTTGCTATATGTGACGGTTTAAACAAAATTGTCCAATTAGCGACGGTTTTTTTTACGGTCCTCACTAATGGGTCAAATTGTGATGGTTAGAACAAATCGCTAAAAAACTGACCCGAGCACAAAGTGCCTAGTCGCTTGGGCCACCGCCCAAACTGTTTTTTAGCGGCGATTTTTTTGAATTTTCAACAGTAAGAACCGTCACTATTAGCTTACAGTTTTTGAAAAGTCGCTAATTAAATTAAATATTATATACATGCCAGCTGAATCATTTGCAGCGGTTTTTTATAAATAGCGATTTTTTTTAATTTTTAAATGTTTATTTTTCATTTTGTGCACATGTATATCCATATATTATTGTTGTTTATATAATTTGCATGTTCGTACGTATATGCATATAATTTTATGTTAATTTTCATTTGTTTTAGTTAATAGATTGAGGTTTAGGAAAGTTTTAATTTGATGTAATTTATTTTTAATTGATGAATAGATTGAAATTTATGAATTTGTTAGATATATTATGTTTTAATTTAATAAATTGATTGACTTAATTAATTATGATAGTTAATTAATTACATTAGATGTTAGAATTGTTAGATTGTTGGTTGACTAGGAGATGAGTTTGACACAATTCAAGTCGAGACTTTATCGAAATTTATTTATTTTTATTTAATTAATTTAATTAATTAATTGATTTATTGAAGTATGTTTAGGAATTTTTAGAAATGTATTACGATTTAGAAATATATGTTAGAATTGTTAGATTGTTGATTAACTAGGAGATGAGTTTGACACAATTCAGTCTAGACTCTGTCAAAAATTATTTATTTAATTAATTAATTGATTTACTGAAGTATGTTTAGGAATTTTTAAGATATATATTATGATCTAGAAATATATGTTAAAATTGTTAGATTGTTGGTTGACTAGGAAATGAGTTTGCATAATTCAGTATTGACTTTATTGAAATTTATTTATTTAATTAATTTAATTAATTAATTGATTTACTGAAATATGTTTATAACTTTTTTAGATATATATTATTCCTTAAATCTTTTTTTAAATTGTCCATTCATTGTTTGACTTGTGTTTTAGCGAGCGAGTTATTTTTTAGTATATGAAATGATAAAGTGACTTATAAGAAGGTGTAAGATAGATGAGGGGTGGGACCAGTGACGGACCTACCTTTGGGTCAGGGGGGTCACTGGGCCCCCCTGACCCCACTTGAATTTCTTATATATATATATATATTTATAATTAAGATACATCTATATGAGACAGTCTCATAGTAAGGCGAAGCATAAATTGTGTATTAACGCTCTAATATTTTGGAAGGATGAGTATTATTTGTGTTATAGATTATACCATATATCATGTATAAAACCATCTCATACGAATGTTTGTCTCCTTTAAACAAAGTATTATGTGCATCATGTTCAATGTACACCACTATTACTAATCCTTGTAAAAATCAACACTCTATAAATAAAATGTTGATTTTTAGGTGAGAAAGGAGTAACAAAATAGAGAAAGAATATGTATAATTCACATTTTCAATATACATATAAATGTATTCGACTCTGTTAATATAAAGATGTTTAGTCCAAATAATTTTCGAAAATATATAAAAATTCTAAAGTGCATTTAGCTACACTATGTTATAAATTGGGCCCCCCTCGGTAAAATTTCTGGGTCCGTCACTGGGTGGGACTATCATTCCCCACCTTAAAAATCTCTTTATCATTTCAAATACTAATAAACAACTCGCTCGGAGGCGGTGGGTTGTAGGATTTAGAAATATATGTTAGAATTGTTAGACTGTTGGTTGACTTGGAAACTAGGTTGCACTGATACGGGTACGATACGGTGCGGGTACTAGAATACGGATTATTAAAAATAATTGGGTAAGATACGGCCTGGGTACGATTATAATTTTTTAAATTATTTTATATTTTTATTGTATATATAAATATTTTCATAGTAAAAAAAAATATGTGTCTTTGTAATCTATGCAATTTTTTAACAACTAAACAAATATAAAATCAAAATGAGATGAACAACATAATAAAATATGTGAACGACTAACAGTTTGACTGTAGTGTGACCGTGTGAGCAATAGAGAGTCAATATTTTTTTTACTATTTATGAGTTAATTTGGGTTAATTTAATATAAAATAAATTTATTTCAAGGCAAAAAATAAAATAAATTGTACAAATTGGACCCCACATGTACCCTATTAGGTGTCCGACACGCCCGATCACCGCCAGGTCCGAAATCACGGTACCAAAATTATTATTAATATTTTTAATTGGAACACACCACGTGGCGTGATCGGTGCGTATCCCACCCAGATCCGCGTGCACCCAAGTACCCACGAAGTATCCGACATTGCATTATTCAAAAATTCCGAGTACCCATGCATCCTAGCTTGGAAATAAGTTCGAATCAATTCAGTTGAGACTCTACTGAAATTTCATTAAAAAATAATGTATTTATATAGTTGTATTGTAATTAATTTAATTAATAAATTTAATGTTAAATGTAGATGAGTGGTCAAGGTGGTGATGACGCCTCGGCTTCGTCCTACGAGCACTAGGAGGAAGAGGATACTCAGGCCTCCTATCCAATGCCCCCTCCCTCACAGGCTCGCGGACCGTCGCTTTTGCAGGCCCGCGGATCACCCTCGCAGGATCGCTTCCTCACACCCTCACAGTCTCATGGTGGGTCGAGTATGGGCTCGGCCCAGGCATCTTGTCATCCGATTGGCACGGGCACCTCGCCCCATTTGCGTATCGATCTTTATGTCGGGCCATAAGTGATATTTTTTTGTTTAATTATAGAATTAATTTCATATTAATTTTTTTTAATGTGTCAGGATTATATCTAATCTTGAGGCTACCGCTTTAGTCATTAACTCCATCTAGCGTGGGGGAATTTCTTTCAAAGCTCACAGTTGGAGATGCGTGCCAAAAGACCGTCTCTTTATATATTTCGACGAGTTTAGGGTACAAAATTTAATTTATACTTTATTTTAATATATATATATATATATATATTGATTAAAATTTGTGGTATTAATGAAATGCGTAAACAAATGATGTGAAGGTTCGATCTCCCGACCGAGGAACACCTCAAGCCTCTATAAGCTTGCTCATGAACGTAAAAAAGGCCTACTACACAAGTGGCATATTGGGTGGAGGGATGAATGGTTGGGCCTGACGAAAAGAGCTTGGGTCGGACATGGGGCTCCATTGCGCAGTTTGGATCGACACTAGATACATCGAGATGTGTGAGAAGAACCGCCTTGAATCGCATGAGTTAGTCGGGAGGGGTGGCAGCATAATAACGCATCGATCCGGGTCCCGGTCTATTTTGTAGCACCTCCTTGCGACAGTAAGTAATTTATTGTTTATTAATGTTATATAATTATATAATAAATTAATAATAATGATAATAATAATAATAATATTTATGTATTTGTTAATAGGAACGAGAGTCTGGGGTCCCTCTCGGCCACCTTGAGACATTGGCGCTCGCCCATCCGTATAATTCGACTGCAAAGACCTCCACCTACAGCCAAGACGACCCTTATCCATCACCTCTCCAAGTTAATGTTAATCAGATTTATGAGAAGGAGGCCGGCATCGATAGGGGACGGGTAGTCGGGATGGGTAGGTACTATAGTGTTGTGATCATGGAGACAAAATCCTACTCCTCCCAGCCATCTATTACTTCAACTCTGCAACCGCACGCATGAGACGCCTCAGCAGATGGAGGCCCAGATTGAGGCCAGGCTTAAGGAACAAAATGACCGGAAGTTTCGACGTCTGGCCTCCTGCCTTAGCCTCCCCAATGATTTTTTCATTGACGATGATGACGATGTAGGAGGCAGCAATGGCGGTGGCAGGTGGCGGTGCTAGTAGTGGTGGTGGTGGCCGTGACTTATCTCCTAGTGATGGTGGTGGGGCCGATTTATATGGCCTGTACGATGATGATGATGACCCGAATAATTATTTCCTATTGCGTTAGACACTTTTTTTTTTTTTTAATTCAAACTCTTTTATTTTTTTATTTTTTTAACAATTTGTGTTTTCTGTTTAAACAATTTATATTTCTGTACGTATAAACTATGAATTATGTTTAAATCATTTATATTTCATCGTATTTAAATATATGTCATTGTATAGTATTACTTGTTTTCACTAGACAGTATTACTTGTCTTCATTTGTAATATTCACATATAACATCATTTAATTATAATTTATAAAGTAAAAAATATATAATTTAAAAATGTTATTAAATAATTAAATTAGATAAGTGGAATAAACTAATTAAATTAAAAAAAATGTTTTGTTTTGGGTAAACATCCATTAAAAATACAATTTAAAAAAAAATATATTGTAACATCATTTAATTATAATTTATAAAGTAAAAAAAAAATATAATTATGATTTAAAGATTATTAAATAATTAAATTAGATAAATAAAATAAACTAATTAAAAGATTTTTTTATTAAAAAACGATTTTTTTTAATATAAATATCCATTAAAAATACAATTTTAAAAGAATATGACACAATTTAATTAGAATTTATAAACTAAAAAAAGTTATAATTATAATTTTAAAAGGTCATTAAATAATTATATTAGATAAGTGGAATAAACTAATTAAAAGATTTTTTTTTAAAAAAAATGTATTTTGAGTACATATACAATTAATATCATGAAATAAATGAAAGAAAGCAAGTGCTCGAAACGATTTAGTAACCGCCAGGGCGCCTGTGAGGTCCTGTGTTTGATCCCTCTCAGGAGCAAATTTTGTCTTGTTATTGCAAGGCTTGGTGTTGTTTATATTTGAGGAGCTTGTTGGTTATGCCGAAGTCAAAACCGTCGCAAATCTACGATGGTTTTCCGACCCAGACCGACGTTAAAACGAGTGTCGCTAACTTTAGCGAAACATTGTAAAATTTGTCGGTAAACCCGGTCTTTTTTTATAGTGATATTTTATAACCTCCAAAAAAATAAATTGGGATATCCCAACTTATTTTCCTAACCACACCCAACCCTAACCATCCCTTCACCCCCACACCTCCTTCCACCCACCTCCACCTACCCAACCTCAACATAAAAAATAAAAAAATATTTGTTTTAAATTATTGAAGAGCTTATATAGGTTTAATTAAACAAACAATTTAAGAACTTATGAATTATTTAAAAAAGTTTATCTTATAAGCTTATAAACCAATTTATAAGTTGCTAAAGCTTATAAGATGTTTAAAATAGCTGAGGCAGCCCTAAGAAGCTATAATGACATGATTTCTCTCTACAACCTACAAGTCAATTATTTTAGTAACCGTCGGTGCCACATAATTAAAAAAAGCCATCTGTCATGCAATATTACAACCGTTCTGTAGGTCCCGAACGGGTTATAGTGAGGGCAGAAGTCTAGAGGGGAGGGGTGAATAGACTTCTGAAAACTTTTTGTGCAGATCGGTGTGAGGGCGATTGCTTTGATCAGAGAGTCGCGAGTGAATTAGTTTGGGCTGATAACCAACTTACTGATCGCCTGAAGCAGATCAGTTCGGTAACTATCAGTTTAACTGATGTGTGCGGAAGCTTAAGTTTTACCCGTGTGAAAAACCAGTTTTGATAAATCAGATTCCAAAGTTAATCTTTTAATCAGTTGACTGAAATGTCAGGTATGATCAGATCAGAAGCTTGGTGCTAGCTGATCTCAACTTGGAATATGTATGCGTTTAAAGGGTTGTGTGCGATTGTGTAAAGCAAGATTAATCAAAGCAAAGAGAGGCACACAAGATTTATAGTGGTTCGGACAACCAGTCCCCACGTCCACTCTTCCCTATCACAAAAGGGCACCGACTTAACTTAACAAAATCGGACTTAGTTTTATGTGTTAGTCCAACACAGTACACCGACTAGATGTTTAAGGAGTTCACACTCAACCGATCCCAGAAATCAGAACTAGAAACCCTAGTCTGAAATCTTGCTAAACAACTTAACCTAACTTTGGGGGTTTGGGTAAGATTGTTTTGTGGTTCCAACTATGAAATCTTTTCTTCCGTATAAGCAGCCTAATAGCTAGATGAAAAGATTTCTATGCTAAGAACTTATGGGATGAACACTTAATAAAAGATAATCTTCTTGATCGTGTTCTTGTGCGGAAATCTGAAGTTAGCTTGAGCTTCTTGATTGTTCAGCGTTTTCGTTATTATTTCCGTTATTCACTCTGAAGTGTAATCCCATATATATAGACCTTGAAATCAAAGAGCCGTTGGAGAGCAATTTGAATTTCAGGCTATATTTGGTAGGCTTGCAGGCTTGATGTGACGAGCTTCAGGAACGGCATGGCCGAAAGTGTGAGTTTGTATTTTATAGCCGTTACTGAGAGAGGTAGCGTCAAATCCCACAATTGCCGGCTCCGATCATACGTGTCTTGTTCTTATTGGATAGCAGACTCACTTTTCAGTGATGTTCTTCCAACTAAGCTTGATGTTCTTCTTGTTCAGATCATCGACGTATGATTAGGTGAAACATCATATTTCACCTGGTGAGCTGACCTGATCAGTCTGAACTGATCAGTCTACCTGATTGAGTCTTCTGGTGCTGGTTGACTTAGCTTCAACTAGCAGACTCGGCTGATGTAGGTCTTCTGGTCTGATCTTCAAGTATTCTGTCTTTGAGCTTCATGACTTCAGCTAAGATATCTGACTGGATCAGATCAATCTGATCTTTTGTTCTTTTCTAGCATTCTGGCCTGTCGGATATCATCTGTTTCTTTGAGTCTTCAGATCTGACCTTTGCATATTGAGTTCCCCCTCAATATGTGACCTATGTATTACATCAGTTGTTCTATACAGTAATTATCAACTGGTCTCCTATGCAGGTAATATAAACATCAGTCAGCTAACAGGTCTGACTGGTCCTATTACATGTGTTTTCGGAACTTTCATCAAAACTATAAATTTCCCAACAATTTCCCCCTTTTTGATGAAACCAAAACACTTTGAGAAACCAAAACAGTTGATAAAAAAATAGAACAGTTAAGAGCATATAATCAGAAGACAATGAGACTTTGTCTTAGGATCAGAAAGATAAATTTTTCTCATTAAAGATGATGATTACATGTTACATCAGAAAAGTTTGAAAATAAAAGCAGCTGATCCTTAGTAGTCTTCTGATTCTTCACTCTTTGGGCTTGTATCCTTCTGGCATCTCTCTTTGATTTAGAGGAACGTTGAAGATCTGATAAAGTTTCCATTTGACATCATCAGTCTGCTCAGGATCAGTTATTTGCGTTCTGCGCAAGATGTCAAAATAGAATCTTTGAAATGCCAGTCTGTCAAATGAGTCATCTGCCTTCTTCGAGTACTCCAGCTGATCATACTCTTGGCGAGTTATTTTGACATTAATCAGCTTGGCCTCATTTTCCAGATACTTTAGAAAATCCGGATATTTATTTTGTAACCAGTTGAGGAATTCTTCATCAGTAGATTCTTCTTGTGAAACAAGATTAAGAACAAAGGCATCCAGAAGCCATTCACTCCTAATCTTATTCCATTCCTCAAATTTCTTAGCATAAAAGCAGTTTTTTGGGATGATCTCATCAACTCTTCTTTGGCGACTTAGGTTCAGTGCGGATTTTCCAGCCCTTCCTTTCTTCATTCTCAATCTGAATTTCTTGTTCAGATTTTCTGCCTCTGCCATTTTGTCTGCCCTTCTTTCTTCTTGGCTTTTCTGGGCTTCTTCTGCTATCTGTTCTTTGGACATCTTTTCAGCCAGTATCTTATCTGCCTGTATCTGGCTGGCTGTTTTTCTTGTGACTCTCTGTGATGTCCCTGCATCTGTTTTGTCAGTTGGTTTCTCACTCTGTCCTTCCCCCTTTTTGGTTTGATCAAAAAGAGTAGTGAGATGGGAGGTCAGAGAACCAAAGTTGACTGCGATCGCCTTGTTGAGATCTGCAACAGATATGCCTTGAGTTTGAGCAGTTAGATTTTGAATTGTTGATATCAGCTCCGTCTTGGCAGATTCCATGGCAGTAGAGAGTGTGGTAATCAGCTTGTCAAGTTTCTCTTCTGTCAATTCTAGCTTGTCAGTGAGCATCAGAAAAAAAAACTTCTTTGTTTATCCACCGAGTCGGTTTGGCATCGGCGGTCTTTTTCGATTCGGTCACCGACTTGATGGGACCTGATTGGGGAAAACCGATCTTTGATTGCCCTATCGGGAAATAGCCATTTCCTTTCATATTTTATTTCCTTGATGGCTTTCGCCTTTGATCACTATCGGTCCTTCAACTTCTTCTTCGGGGAGATCTTTGAGACATGATCGATCTCCGAAGTTGATCGATGGTGACATGTGATGTTGGAATGTTGAGTGTCACTTGATCCGGTTTCGATTGTTTGTGCCTCCGGTGGTTGGTCATGAAGCTGCAGCACAGTTCCACTATCATCGGCGACTCTGATCCTTCACGATGGTATCGCTTCAGAGCCTTGTCGTGATTTCGATTCTTCTGTTCAAGCAACCCTAGCTTCACGTGGATCGAGCTTTGTGATTTTTAGAGATATCACCACCGGTGATCCCACTCCTCAAAGATTTCCTCATGTCAAGTCGAAGTACGCAAACTCATCCGCACCGCCCATCATTTCAATAATGATTATAAAGTCTGAGAAGCTTTTTAATCGAAGATCTCTCCAGGTGAGGATCTCCATGACTTCTTCTCTTATGGCAGGTTGGGCGACCAGTTCCGGATATAACTCATCAATTTCTCTTTCGATTCTCATTCTGATTACTTTCCAAGTTATGATCTTTGTTGATCGGACTCGGGAATTTTCTCATCGATTCAATTTGATGAGATGTGGAAGGTTACGTTTTGTGCTTGAGTAGGCGGAAGTTGGGCGATCGATTCGACTGCGAGAGGTTCTGCTTTGTGGAAGCAGTGCTTCAGTTCCACAACAGGTAAGCTTTCGGTTCCTTAACCGTCTGATTTGAGTTCATGGTCGGTGGAAGAACGAGAGAGACATACTCAGCAGCCGTTAGTCTGAGTGGTGAATCAGCTGTGGCTGGAGGAGGAGAAGATCGATCGGCTTGTGCTTCTTCCTCAGAATGATCTGGCGAGCTCTCAGATTGAGGGGCCTGCCTGTCTGATGCTTCACCTGATTTTTGTGGTACAACAGACTGTTCTGGCGCTCCTTCTTCATCTGACTCATCTTCAAGCATCAGAGTCATGGGATCTTGCTTTGCCTTCTTCGGCCTCTTCTCCTGGGCCTTCACCAGTTTTCTTTTCTTCTTCTTGAGGGCAGCTGGTGGGCCTTCTGGGGATCCTTCACCGGCTTGGTGGTCGCCCGCATCAAGGTGCGGAAGGATGTTGCCTTCTTGCCTTTTCCTTTCTTGGACTTTGGGGGTTGGCGCGATATCTTCGTCTCAGTGGCCCAAAAAAATGGTGAAGTGGTTGTGAGAAAAGCTTTATAGGACTTCAGTCCATTCTGTTCCCATTTGGCCTTTGGCATTTTATCTTGAAGGATAACTGCAACCTTGTTAAGATTGTTGATCTTCTTCTTCAGACATACCTGCCTCCACTCATCAACTCCAAATTTCTCATGTTCTTGGAGCAGAATGGCCTTCAGAAACCCGTGCCAATTGATGTTTTTCGCTTCATCAATTATTGCAGCCATGCTGTACAGTTTGACAGATGTAATAGCATCTGGGCTGAATGCAATACCCATTATTGTTTTTGACAAAATGTCAAACAACAATCGGTATTTTCTCTTGAGCATTGGCCTGACAAAACCTGAAGTATGATGTTTGTCAGCCTCTCTGAAGAGCTCTTTTTACGATCGGCTTTCGTCTTTCGTTCTCCCCAGTAATGAAAAAAAAGAGATCCGTCCTTTGGGTAAATTTGAGCAGACGGGTTATATCCTCATTCGACAGTCTGATTTCTTCGCCGGTGACTGTCGAAATTAGTTCGTCTCCTGGAACATCCGTATCCACTCTTAAATTCCTTAGGAATTCTAGTGCTTCATATTGCATCTTTGGATTGCGATTGAAGTGAGAAATTTCTCAAGGGCCCGCGAAGAATTTGCTCGACCTCCATGGATTCCGGATCCCGAGTGATATTGAACTGTACGAACTTATCATCCACAATCCTTTTTGCCAGTTCCGCATAGTTGCACATAATTTTGCCCATACCGTGAGTGATCATCCACAATCTACAGATAAAGTAAATTCGGTTAAAGGGTTGTGCATTAACAGAAAGAATATCACACAAACGGAAACTAAGAAACAATAAGTCATAACACAGGATAAGAGCATTTAGGATCAATGGATTTTATAAAGCTACATCAAATAAGCATAAATTACCAGATTCTGCTTTTCGTAAGGATGATTTTGAAACTTTAGGAAAAACACTTTGAATCTGAGAAAAGTAATCTGGAGTTTTCGGAGAATAAATAGCAAGGTTTTGAAATGGAAAACTCTGATAAGGTTTTTGATGAACTTTATAAAGACGAGGAGGGAAAGAGAAGACACGATTTTGAAGATCAACCGTTTGAAAAGATTAAACGCTCCAGATTAAGCGGTTTTGATCGTAGGGTCAGGAAGAGCACGTACGAAAAACTTTTGGATTTAAAAGCACGTTTAATGGCAGTTAATACATGTTCCCCACGTCCGCATTAAATGATTTGCAGGGAATACATCACAAGGATAATGGGTACAGTAAGGCAAATAATATCAGATAAGATCCGATAAATAAGCAAATAACAAGAGAAAAGAAAAGCGTATCTGGTTGACTGATATTGTAATCAGTCAATACCACTTGTCCATGTTGATTTCACTTGTTGATCTTAGTATTCTGCCTAAGCCTTAAAATTTCCCAACTGATCCTTTTAGCTGATCTTCTTCACTTGCATCTGATCTGTTGAGGTTTCAAGCTCAACTGATCTTTCCTTGAATATGTCTTATTTCCCTTCTGATCCTCCTTGATCAGTTGAGGTTCCCCCTTCAACTGATATTTCTGTTTTACTCATAGACTGATGTATCTGATTTGTTGGAGTTTCAAGCTCAGCTGATCCTCCCCATCTGATCAGCTTCGTATGTATCAGATTTTGGTTGACCTAATCTGATTCTTCTCAAGTCAATCCAATTCTTGGAATAAATGTTACCGCCAAACCTTAGTTTAGAATAGTAGGCTCTATTCCCTAAGTTGGCGTGATTTGACATGCGTAATTATCGTCTAAATCTTTCGATATGTCAATCCGCCGTAAATTTATCCAATTATCAGTCGCGTGATTCCTACACGCTGTCCTTTTGGTGCAGATTTCTCTAAAAGGTTTTGAGAACTTGTATTTGCATTTGCACCCTTGTTTGGCCTCTATAAATTGGACCAATTGATTTACACAACATAACCCATTCACCATACTTATCTTCTTTGTAAAATCATGTATCCTGGTGAACCCTTATTTCCGGTTAAACTTCCGGGAAATACCTTTACCCCTTTTTCAATGATTTCAGCTTCTCAAATCAACCATTTGTGTCCCTTATCGCTGTTTTCGTCATCGTCAAAGATTTCACATACGATTGTTGCAAAGCTTCTCTACCACCATGGAGGCGGTTCTGCTGTTGCAACTGAGAAGACACTTCTCCTAACCGTATGCACCTTGTGTGTCTATCGTTATGACGTGACTACCATCAACAGACTTAGTCTGAAAATGAACGTGAGTTTGATATACGATCTTGATCAGACAACAGCTGATCTTCGTATATCACCTCACCATTTAACAGCTGGAGACCCCACTGACTCCTTCTTGGGGCTCCTGGCTTAAAAATCCTATCAAGGCCGCTCTCGCTCCATTTTTCTTGATCTTCAGCTTCTGCGAGCGCCTTGGGATTTTCTTCTTTAAAGCCTCTCTCACCCTTGTTAAGTGGGGGAAAATGAGAGCATCAGATTTAAAATCTCTCTCTCTCCCTGCTCCACTTGGGTTAGGATGAGGGTGTAGGGTTATGGCTTAGGGTTAGGGTTTAGAGTTAAGGGTTTTTGGTTATCACTATTGTACTGACCTCCGGGTCCTTTGTACTTGTATCTTGTAATGTAACCTGACCTTCGGGTCTTTATCAATGAAAAGTTCTATTATTCCATCGTTGTGTAAAATTCCTGTATCTTTATGTGATTTTAAGCTTTAATCTTGTGAATACACAACACTTGTAAATCTTGCTTGTTTGAATATCAGCTTAATCGACTCACAAAGATGTAAAATAACCCAACTGATTTAATCAGATATTCCTTTTAAAATGAGCGTTTCCTTTAATCTGATAAACCTTAAATCTGATTAGTTCCTTTAATCTGATAATCTTGTAAATCTGATCAGTTCCTTTAATCTGATAATCTTGTAAATCTGATCGATCTCTCACATCAGTTCCTTGACTGATCTTCTGATCTGTTGAGATACCAAACTCAACTGATTCCTTTCAACCTGGTTAGTTTCTTAACCAGCTGGTTCTGGAGATCATTCCGTCAAACATTTTAGGTGCTTTTTCTCCAAGATCCAGAAGTCCTAGCTCATTGCATAATTCTCTGAATCTGATCTCAGCTAGTGGCTTGGTTAGAATATCAACTTTCTGCATATCTGTATGAATCTTTTCCATTCTGATATTCTTCTTTTCAACATGATCTCTTATAAAATGGTGTCTGACATCCACATGCTTGCATCTTGTATGTAGAATGGGATTCTGAGTGATTGCAATAGCACTATTACTGTCACAGAAAATAGCTACATTGATGGCTTCAATGTTATAATCCCTCAGCTGCTGACTAAGCCAGAGCAGTTGGGAACAACAACTTCCTGCAGCCATATATTCTGCTTCAGTAGTAGATGTCGCAACTGATGTCTGCTTCTTTGAAAACCATGAGATCAGTTTACTTCCTAAGAACTGACAAGTTCCTGAGGTGGATTTTTCTGTCGATCTTGCAACCTCCATAATCAGAATTAGAATACCCACTAAGCTCTAGATTATCATCTGATGGGTAAAATAAACCAAGATTTACCGTCCCCTTCAGATACTTAAGAATCCGCTTAGCTGCTTCTAGGTGGCTTACCATTGGATTTGCTCGAATCGCACATACACCCACTGCGAAGGTTATATCTCGGTTCTTTGGCGTCGGTATAGTAAGGATCCAATGAGAGCCCTATATTCCTTTCCGATTTGTTTTTCGACCATCATCCTCATACGGATCCATCTTGAATCCAGTTATCATAGGAATTTTGGCTTCCTTACAATTTTGAACTCCAAATTTAGCCAATAAATTCCTAGTGTACTTTGCTTGGCAGATGAATATCCCTTCTGTACTTTGCTTTACTTGAAGACCCAGAAAGTAATTCATCTGACCCATCATGGACATCTCAAACTTTCCTTGCATCAGTTTGCTGAATCTTTCACATAGACTCTTGTTAGGAGATCCGAAGATGATGTCGTCCACGTAGATCTGAACCATCATAATATCTTCTCCATTTTCTATTCTGAATAGGGTTCTGTCCACTGTTCCTTTAGTGAACCCACTGTCGATCAAGAACTGAGAGAGTGTATCATACCAAGCTCGAGGTGCTTGTTTCAGGCCATAAAGAGCTTTTCTTAAACGGTACACTTGATTGCCCTTTTCAAAGCCTGGAGGTTGTTCAACATAAACTTCCTCTGCTAGTACCCCGTTTAAGAAAGCACTCTTTACATCCATCTGATACACAGTGAACCCTCTGTGGGAAGCATATGCCAAAACAACCCGAATGGCTTCTAAGCGGCGGATCGTGCGAAGGTCTCATCATAATCAATTCCTTCTGATTGTGAATACCCCTTAGCAACAAGTCTTGCCTTATTTCTGGTGATGACATTTTTCTCATCTCTCTTGTTCTTGAATACCCACTTCGTGCCAATAACGTCTTGATGACTTGGTCTGTCTACCAGTTCCCAAACTTGATTTCTGTCGAACTGTTCCAGCTCTTCTTGCATGGCTAGAATCCAGTTTGTGTCTTGTAGAGCTTCCTCTATTGTTGTTGGTTCCTTCATAGACAGATAACAGCAATACATGGCACTTTCACCAATCTGATGTCTAGTTTTAACTTTATCAGATGGGTCTCCGATTATCAGATCAGTTGGATGACTGGTTATCCAGGTCCTCCTGTTCTAATTTGCGTCATTTTTGAGAACATCGTCCGTTTCTGATAAAATTTCATTACTAGTGATTGGGAGTGGTGCAGAGTTATGATCCACTTGATAAGAACAAGTCTCAGCTGATGTTGGACTCATCATGTGCTGATGTCTGTTCTTGGGAACTTCAGATGTTCCCCCTGAACCAGATGGTTCAGTTGATACTGTCTCAGCTGTATCAGCTTCTTCATCGACAGTTGATCGTACCTTAGGATCTGAATGATCTGGTGAATCAGCTAGATCTGGAATGTATCTTTATTCGATTTCGATTCCTTTTCCTTGATCGTTAGCTGATCCATTTTCTGAACATCAGGTTCTTGTTGATCAGGTACATCTTGTTCTGCGGCAGGTTTCTCTTGTTCAGAAGATGCTTCATCAAAGACTACATGGGGTGTTTCTTCCACAAGTAGGGTTCGTCTGTTGTAAACCCTGAAAGCCTTGCTAGATGAGGAATATCCTAGAAATATACCCTCATCTGACTTGGCCTCAAACGTCTTCAATGACTCTTCCCATTGTTGTGTATGAAACACTTACACTAAAAAACATGGAAGTAAGAGACACGAGGTTTTTCGTCCTTCCACAGTTCATAGGGTGTTTTGTAGTGAGCCTTAGTCGAAGACATACATTACGAGTATGGCATGCGGTGTTGATTGCTTACGCTTAAAAGCGGCTTGGTATTGCATGTTCACTAACATCGCGGCGAAAGAACTTCTTTGAGAGTTCTGTTTTCTCCGTTCAACTACTCCATTTTGTTGTGGCATCCTTGCAAAATTTGATGTTTCATGTCAGATACCAAACTTAGAGCAAAAATCAAGAATAAAAAAGAGTTGTAAATTGCATACCTGCCTCGATCGTCGATTTTTACTATCCGACACCCTTCTCATTTTGTAATCTTTTTAGCAGCTCGGGTATCTTCGTTGTCGTCTCATTCTTCTTATGTAAGAATATAACCCAGGTAAACTTGGAATAGTCATCCACGATTACCAGAGTATATTTGCGTCCGTTGAGACTGACTGGTGTAACTGGTCCAAATAGATCCATATGGAGCAGTTGTAGTACTCTGCTGGATGCTGGTCCGGGAATTCCTTTGAATGAAGCTTTGACCTGTTTTCCCTTCTGACATGCAGTACATGTCTGATCCTTTGAAAATACTTCATTCGGAAGTCCTTCCACTAGAGACATCCTTGCAATCTTGTTAAGAGTTTTAAAGTTCAGATGGCTCATTCTTTTGTGCCAGAGCCAACTGCTACTTTTGGAACTCTTGACAATCAGGCATGCATTTCTTGGGCAACTGTTCCAATCAGCTGTGTAGATCGTCCCTTTCCTTGAACCAATTAGCAAAATCTGTTGAGTGGCTCGATTCTTGATAGTGCATTGATCAGTCGAGAACTCAACACTGAATCCGTTGTCGCAGAATTGTGAAACCGATAATAGGTTGTGCTTACGACCTTCGACATACGAGACTCCAGTTACTTGTACATCATCATTCTCTAAGGTTCCGAATCCTTTGGTATAACCAAAGTTATCATCACCGAAGAGTACACGCGGGCCTTTCTGTTCTATGTAAGAGCTGAGAAGGTGTTTGCTTCCAGTCATGTGCCTTGAGCATCCACTATCGATGTACCAGATAGTTGCTTGCACACCTCCTTTGTTGGCCAGACCCACGCGATCCTGCAATCAGATCAGGCTTTAGGTACCCCTTTTGGATTGGGTCCTGAGGGGTTAGGTTTAATCTTGGGAATCCATACAAACAGAGCACTTCTATTGTGACCAGTTAGATCAGAAGGCCTGATTTGTCTCCCATACCTGTCAACATAATCATACGTCTCTTTATATGCTTTCTGTTTTGTATGATTATTAGTGTGAACCTTGGATGACTTAGAAGACTTGGGATTTATCTTTTCTGTTTGTCTTCTTTTTATCCAGTGTGGTTCTGGTGCAGCAGCCCTAGATTTCTGATTATAGGGGTAGGTACGACTGCTACCATTAAAAGATTCATATCTTTTAGGCATAGGTGGTTTTTGCAGTTTACCTGAAGCATGCTTATTAGGCAGCTGACCTTGATTGGGTCTCAGATTGTACTTCCCTTTTACAGGTTGTCTTTTCTGATTCCTGATCTGTTGATTAGGTTGAGGTTTCTTCAGAAGCACTGGGTTCTTCTGTTGATTCCTCGGCTGATGCTTTACCAGTTGGGGTCCATTTCTGTTCCCTTTCTGGTTAGGCATCTGCCTTACCTGCTCAACTGGTCCTTTTCCCTTATTAGATACATATTTGGCTTTTGGTGTATCTTTGTAAGAAATTCGTCTGATTACACCTTTTTGAGATGAATCAGCCGGGGCTTTTGAGGATGTGGAAGGGTTGTCATAGCCAAGTCCCTTCTTATTAATCGTTGTTCGAAAATAGGCGTTCATGTCTTGAACGGTTTTAGATGATTTTGAAAAGACCTCTATTTTCTTACGCAGATTGTCCTCAGATGATTTTAGACTTTCATGCTTTTGGAACAGCTCATCGAATTTTGCTTGCAGGATTTTGAAGTCATCACTTCTTTGTTTTGTTAAGTGCCGGTGATCTTTGATCTGCTTCTCCGATCGAAGCTTTAACTTCGAGAATTTTAAATTCTCGGTTGCCTTCTCGGCGGTTCGGTGATCTAAGTTGAGGCTTTACATAAATCATTTTCTTTAGCAAGCTGATTATTTCTGGTCCTCAGCTTATCATTTTCAGCTTCCACTATAGCATAAGTGTCTACTGCATTGGAGAGATCCTCAAGCAATTGCTCCGAGTAGAGCTGCAGGTCAATCTCCCCAGCAGGTGTGCTAATGATAGCAGGTGTAGAAGCGAACGAAGCAGGTTTGGAGGTTACCTCAGATTGGTCCTCCCCGCCATCGGCGAGATCTCATCACCGTCTCAAGAGAATATCAGATCTTCATCTTCATAGAAGTCGGCAGCACTGCTGATCAGGCAGAAGTCTTCTACAGAGGAGTATCCAGAGTCCTCAGAGGGTAGATAGGAATCGTCAATTCCTGACGTATCAGTAACCATGGCTCTTCTGTCCCTATAACGTTGCTCTCTTCTGTTCCTTTTTTCTTCCCTTTCTCTTGGCGCCAGTGCAGGCGTCTGCGCTATAGTGACTGGCTTCTCACGGTTGAAGCACGCTCCTTGATCCACCGTACCTTTCCTTCGGGTGAATCACTCCGTCTGTCACGACCTATCGGGTGACTTCCTTTTGATAGTAGTCGAGCTTCTTCATCGATTGGTTATCTCTTCTTTCCTCGGTCTGATTATCTCTTTTCTTTTCATCTCTGTGATCCCTCCGATCATCAGATCTGGTTCTTTCTGGAGATCTGTTGGCTGATCTCCTATCTCTTTCTCGACTATGTTGATAGTCCTTATAGAATCTTCGATACTTACCAAGTTGGATGTTTGACTTTTCAAGCTTTCTGGTAAGCAGAGCGATCTGTTCTGCCTGACTCATTATATTCCCAACAGGTTCGTTGGCCTTCGATTTCTTCTTTCTTTGGTTGCCTTAAAAAGCAACCGATTTTGAAGTTGAGGCTTGGCGGGCACCTCATCTTCATCAGCTTGTCCTCTCTCAATCAAATCGAACTCATGAGCTTTAAGGCTCAAGAACAAGCTACTTGGCTTCATTTTTGAAATGTCTTGGCAATCCTTGATCACCGTGACCTTCATATCCCACTTCTTGGTGAGAGACCTTAGGATTTTGTAGTTGATATCTTTATCAGACATCTCTCTACCAAGTTCTCGAAGCTTGTTTATAGACATTGTAATTCTTCCATCGAGTTCGTTGATGGTTTCGTGGGCAAAGAGCGACTTTCTTGAGTTTTTGAACTTTACCGGTTTAAACTTTGTAGACGTCTTTTATCTGTTCATTTCCCTCGCATATTTCAGCCAGAGTATCCCACATTGCTTTCGCAGATTTGAGATACTTAATCTTTTCTTTTGTGACCTTATCCATTGTTTTCATGATAATATGCCTTGCAATAGTATCTAGAGTATGCAGTTTCCTTTCCTCTGTATCCATCAAGGTTTGGGCTTTTTTCAGATACGACTTAAAGGGGCAAAGTCCGGATCTCCTCCATTCGCAGGTTGTCATAATAGATGATGATGGGTCCTCTTTCGATGACTTCCATCATTCTGCCACTGATCGAGCCTAAATGGTTGGCCATATATATTGCCCAATCTGCATACTCATCGATTGAGAACTTCGGCAGATCATGATACATACCTGAGGTGTTATCCATGCTGAGTGATTTTGGAAAATGAATGAGTTTTAAAAACAGTTTTTCAGATCAGTTCAGTTGACCACAAAGATTCTTCCCTAAGAATCGATGATACCTGAGAGTCGATTGGTGCAGAGAACCAACCGCCTGATACCACTTGTAGGTCCGAGCGGGTTATAGTGAGGGCGTAAGTCTAGAGGGAGGGTGAATAGACTTACGAAAACTTTTTCTGCAGATCGGTGTGAGGGAAGTTAGCTTTGATCGAGAGTGCGAGTGAATCGGTTTGGGGTCGATAACCAACTTCTTGATCGCTGAAGCAGATCGGGTTCGTAACTATCGGTTTAACTGATGTGTGCGGAAGCTTAAGTTTTACCCGTGTGAAAAACCAGTTTTGATAAATCAGATTCCAAAGTTAATCTTTTAATCAGTTGACTGAAATGTCAGGTATGATCAGATCAGAAGCTTGGTGCTAGCTGATCTCAACTTGGAATATGTATGCGTTTAAAGGGTTGTGTGCGATTGTGTAAACAGTTAATCAAAGCAGTAGAGGCACACAAGATTTATAGTGGTTCGGACAACCAGTCCTACGTCCACTCTTCCCTATCACAAGGGGCACCGACTTAACCAACTGGACTTAGTTTTATGTGTTAGTCCAACACAGTACACCGACTAGATGTTTAAGGAGTTCACACTCAACCGATCCCAGAAATCAGAACTAGAAACCCTAGTCTGAAATCTTGCTAAACAACTTAACCTAACTTTGGGGGTTTGGGTAAGATTGTTTTGTGGTTCCAACTATGAAATCTTTTCTTGCGTATAAGCAGCCTAATAGCTAGATGAAAAGATTTCTATGCTAAGAACTTATGGGATGAACACTTAATAAAAGATAATCTTCTTGATCGTGTTCTTGTGCGGAAATCTGAAGTTAGCTTGAGCTTCTTGATTGTTCAGCGTTTTCGTTATTATTTCCGTTATTCACTCTGAAGTGTAATCCCATATATATAGACCTTGAAATCAAAGAGCCGTTGGAGAGCAATTTGAATTTCAGGCTATATTTGGTAGGCTTCTTGAGGCTTGATGTGACGAAGCTTGAAGGCGGCATGGCGAAAAGAGTGAGTTTGTACTTTATAGCCGTTCATCGAGAGAGGTAGCGTCAAATCCCACAATTGTCGGGCTCGATCATACGTGTCTTGTTCTTATTGGATAGCAGACTCACTTTTCAGTGATGTTCTTCCAACTAAGCTTGATGTTCTTCTTGTTCAGATCATCGACGTATGATTAGGTGAAACATCATATTTCACCTGGTGAGTGACTGATCGATCTGAATCGATCGATCTACCGATTGAGTCTTTGGTCTTTGGTTGACTTAGCTTCAACTAGCAGACTCGGCTGATGTAGGTCTTCTCGTCTGATCTTCAAGTATTCTGTCTTTGAGCTTCATGACTTCAGCTAAGATATCTGACTGGATCAGATCAATCTGATCTTTTGTTCTTTTCTAGCATTCTGGCCTGTCGGATATCATCTGTTTCTTTGAGTCTTCAGATCTGACCTTTGCATATTGAGTTCCCCCTCAATATGTGACCTATGTATTACATCAGTTGTTCTATACAGTAATTATCAACTGGTCTCCTATGCAGGTAATATAAACATCGATCATTACTAACAGTCCGACCGGGTCCTATTACATGTGTTTTCGGAACTTTCATCAAAACTATAAATTTCCCAACACGTTCCACTCCAACTTTTTGGTAAAGAAGACAACAAAATTAGGGCTTGAACTTCATCATCAAAATCAATCTCAATCGAGCTCAATTGAGCTATGATCATATTGAACTCGTTGAGATGGTTGGCTACCACAGTATCCTCTGCCATCCTCAGGTTGAATAACCTCCGCATCAGATGAACCTTGTTCGCTGCAGACGGTTTTTCATACATCTCAGTCAATATCTCCAGCATCTCCTTTGTGGTTTTAGCTTTCACAGTATGTAGGGCGACGTTCCTGGATAACGACAGACGAGCCACACTCATCGCCTTCCTATCCAGCAGCTTCCACTCATCGTCCTTCATATCTTAAGGCTGTTCACCCAACGGTTGATACAGATCTTTACCGTACATGTAATCCTCGATCTGCAATTTCCAGAATCCAAAATTCGTTCCATCAAACTTCTCAACAGGCGATTTCCCTTCAGCCATCATAATTGCTCTCCACTGATTCCTTTAACCCGATGCTCTGATACAAGTTGTTAGGTTTTAAAGCAAGCAACTATAGGAGAAAATAATGGAACAACGAATTAAGGAACAAACAATTTGGTTACCCAGTTCATCAGGAATGACTACGTCTGGGAGCACTACCAAGCCAGGAGATTCACTATTTTCGTGTGTTTTTCGTACAAGAGGCAAATACAATGAGTCAAAAGTAATTAAACAAAGACTTGGGCCGAAGCCCTAATTCGCGCACAGAGCTGCGGAACCCGCTCGACCTGGGGCTTTGGTCTAGCGGTTTTGCTCGACAACTCCTCTTGCTCGAGCGCCTTGTGCGGTCTGGAATCTGAGGTGCTCGATCGAGCAGATGTGCTGGACCACATGCTTGGTCGAGCGCCTCCCATACTCTGCCTTCCCGATTTCACTCGGGGCTCCAACAATCCCAACATATAAAAGTACTTGTCTAAGAAATGTCCTAAGTGCCAGAGACATGGATCTCTAATCCATGTCCCAGCTGGGGAGTTAGGAGTCATGCATTCTCCTTGTCCCTTTGACAAGTGGGGAATTGATATTGTCGGAAAATTCCCAGTGACTTCAGGAGGGAGAGTTTTCCTGATTGTTGTTGTAGATTATTTTAGCAAGTGGGCTGAGGCAGTGACCGTTAATAAGATTGATGAAGCAGCCATTATCAGAATCCTCAAGAGGAATATTTGTTGATGATTTGGCATCCCCCTTTAATCTGGTGTACGGGTCATCTGCGGTGACCCTGGTCGAGGTTAAGATGAAAACTCATCGAATTTTGAACTACGATGAGGCTCAAAATTCAGAGTTGAGAAAAGAGAATTTAGACATGATAGTAGCTGAAGAGCAGGAGATTGCTCGCCTTAAGAATGAGCATTATAAGAAACCATAGTTGCAGTTGGAAAAGAGATGGAGAAACATAAATTTAATTTAGATTAACGGTGCAAGTGTAGGTGAGGGAAATGGTAGATGAAGCAGATTGCTTATATGGGAGATGAGATGAGATGAGAAATTATTCATTATCTTTTTATTTTATTTAGAGGAAATTGATTTTTTTAACCTGTAAGTTTGATATATTTTGATTTTGGTCCTACTAACTTTGGCGGTTTGATTTTTAGTCCTATAGCTTTGTAAAATTTGACTTTTTGGTCCTATGACCTGCTATCAAAGGTGGAATTTCAGTTAAATCTGACGTGAATTTTTTATTTATTAAAGTTAATTACTCCTACTTAAAAATTGGAGAGAGAAAAATTAATAATCTGAAGCCATAACACATCTCAAATTTGAAAACCAAGACAACAACCATGGAAATAGCCACACCCAATATCACAGAACAACCTAACTACAGAACAACCTAATCAGACGTTGGACAATTGCCATGCACTACAGTATTATAAACATACAAACACAGTATTATTAATTTAATGTCCAGATTTTCCCATGGGCCTCTTTCACCCCTTTCTCTCAATTTAATTTTGGCCGACCCAATTATTTCCACATTTTTCAACATACAATACAGTTGGTCAAATTTTGGTTCCATTTTTGCTGAAAATTTGAAAATTTTGTCGTTTTCGGTCATGCTCAAGCCACGTTCCAATTAAATTTGGAGATTTCCAAACTCGTTGCTAACGTGGACACTGACTGTCACAATAAATATTCATTTTTTAAAAAATTAGAAAGAGCATGAAAATTATTCCTAAGTTGAAGAAACAATTATTTTTTTCGTAACAGTTAGCGTCCACACCATCTCTCAATTTTAACCGGCACGTGACTTGTGCGTAATTCTAACTTTACTCGAGTGAAAAAAGCATGTTTATCAGAGTTTCAAGTGAAAATAAATAACTATATATAGTTAATTAGAGTAGAAAAACACAGAAACTTTTTTATTGAAACTTTTGAGGATACATGTAGTAACCCCAATTATTATTGATACAACAACACAACTGCACACAACAACAAAAAAATAAATACCATGATTAAATTAAAACACACTTCAAACAAACACAATTAGGAGAAGGTAAATGAAGACTGCTTTTGAATGGATGTCGTGATTGGGATAAAATCCTTCCATGACATCTTCTGATCAGTAGGTCTCACCTTTCTCCTTCAAAATGATGATTTTCAAGAACGTTTCCATCTGTATGTGTAAAAAAAAAAAATACGTTCAATTAATTTACAAAACCTCAAAGTCATAAAATTCAACAATAATTTAAGAGTGTTGATGATAATTGGAAGAGTTGGAAAAGCAATAAATATACTTACTTCATTGAAGGAAATGGAAGACCTGGAACAGTACCGCTAAAAGAAAACATAGTTGCAGTTGGAAAAGAGATGGAGAAACAGAAATTCAATTTAGATTGGTGTGATCGAGGTGAGGGAAATGGTAGAGGAAGCAGATTGCTTATATAGGAGTGGAAACATCTCCAAGCTGGCGAAATTATTCACTAATATCTTTTTATTTTATTTATGGCTGATCAATTGGATAGGTGGTCGTGGGCCCAGTTAAATTAATTAGGCAGCCAAGATTGAATAATCATTTTTTTATTTATTTAATGCTGATCAACCAATGGGTGGGCGTGGGCCTAACTAATTTAATATAAAAATTTATATAGATCTGGTTAATGCTATAAATTCTTTTTTTTTTAATTCATTGCATTTGATCCTACCCAAGATATAATACGGGTTAAATGTAGTGGTTTAGAAAAATGAGTTGAAAATAAATAAAATAGGTCAAATAATTTAAGTTCATAGCATAGACCTGATTCATATCTTAATTTAATTAGGCAACTAACATTATTGTTTATGGTTGATTAGTTGGAGTAGCGGATAAAAATAGAGGAAAAATAACATGAAATAGAGAGAATTGTGCTTTTGTTCATACAATAATACTTTTTTTTATAGTAGTACTTTAATATTTATATATTATTTTACAATTTTCAATATCTTACACGTGTTACTATAGGACAAGTATGTTAACTGAAAATGGAGAATATGTGTTACTTGTTCTTGCAGTAATACATATTTGTTCTTATAGTAACACATATTTTCCCTTTATATATATATATTTATATATATATATATATATATAGTAACACAGACTTGAGACAAATTTTTCTATATAATAATTATTTTATTTCATAGAAGTGTCCCACATTATTTTATTCGATTAATAATTATTTCTCTGAAAAATATACATTATATGGTGGCGTGGATCACGGCAGCAAATTGCTACTACCCATGCATAAAAATCAATAACAAAGTCTTGTACTATATCATGTGCACCATGTAATTTATATGTATTTTTTAAACGTGCAATTTGTTTAATTAAAACATTCAATTTGTTTTGCACTTAACAAGTTGAATGTTTCAGTGTAATCAAATTGAACGTTTTAGTGAATGAGTTGTACCTTTCAAAAATATAATGCACTTTAATAATTTTAATCAAAATATATAATGCACATGCAGGGCGTCTCCATTAGTAGTATGAATAATAGTAGGAAATGTAATTTTGTGCATCTTTCTCATCTTACAAGCATCACAAAATACATCTGAAGGAGTAAATATTCAATTCATTCAACACTCTAGACAAGGTAGCTGAACAAGGATGGCCTAACCTCTTATGCCATAACGCACTCTTATTCACATGATTAGTAACTACTTTTTTTATACTTAAAAAAAATTAAGAATTGCTTATGGCTATTAAATTTGTAACAAAAATAATTATGTCTTTAAATGATGAAGATTGCCTACCATTTACTTATGGATTTTAAAATTTTGAATAGGTAAATAAATTGCCTACGAATTTACCTACATACTTTAGAAATCATAATAGGTAAATAAATTACCTACGAGCAAAGTGTCTACACTTTTGTAATTTTTGTAGACAAACTTATTTGCCTATGTAAATTACAAATGTGTAGGCACACTTTGCTCGTAATTAATTTTTATTGAATTATTAGGATTTCTAAAATTCATAGGTAATTTTCACTATTTAAGAACAAAATTACTTTTGTCGCAAATTCCCTAGTTATATTGACAAATTCCATAGGCAATTCTTTATTTTCTTATAGTGTATTAACAGCGAGTTGGAATCACAAATAGTCTCATAATTTTGGCCTCAAATAGACTCAAATTCCATAACTTTTTTTGTTGTCGATTTAGTCTCAATATTTTTCATAATGTCCAATTTAAGTCTTAAGTTCGTCGAAAAATTCAAACCTATGTCGTTTCGCCGATTGAATTTGGGAATTTCTGTCCGCGGGTGTCTCTAGACTGCCACATGTAATTTTATTTATTTTTAAACCTGGAATTACGGGGTCATAGAATCAAATCAATTCTTTTTAACTCTATGACTTGTAATTGTATGTGTAAAAAATAATATTATATGTGGCAGTCCAGTCACCCGGAAAGCCCTAAATTCAATCGACGAAAGGTCATAGTTTTTTAATTTTTCGGCAGACTTTGGGAACTTAAACTGGACATTGTCAAAGATACTAGGACTAAATCGACGATAAAAAAATATGAGACTGAATCTATTTGAAGTGAAAGTTATGAAATCATTTGTTACTTAAACTCTATTATCAGCTAACAACAATAAATAGTAGTGTCGATTACTACCAACTACAATTTCCCTACTACTATATCTAAAAACTACAAACACTATTTAGAAGGTTACTTCTAACTACAAAGAGACTATAATGCCCTTTCTTATATTTTGAATCCTTTAAATATTTTGAATCACATTCCCCCCCCCCAGCCTCTTCCTATTTTTTGAGCCCCCTTTTCGGGCCTCTCTTTTTCGGGCTCTTTGCTTTTTGGGCAATTCATTTTACGGGTCTATCTTTTTCGGGCCCTTCACTTTTCGGGCCTCTCTTTTTTGAGCTCTTCACTTTTCGGGCCCTTCACTTTTCAGGCCTCTACGTTCTTGCTTCGAGCGGGCAAAAAAATATGAACACATTTGATTCAATTTTGAACAAAATACAATATATTTATGAACATAATTTCAATTAAAATCCAAATATCAATCAAACTAATATACCTAATTAATATATATTAACATATTAATAGAGTTCCAAAATAATCGTGAATCAACAAACCGTAAAAAAAGTTTAAAACAAACAAAAAGAACTGAACATGTTCAGTTCAATTTCTGCACAAATAACATATATTTAAGAAAAAAAAAGCGAACATGTTAGGAAAAAATGAACATATTCAGGAAAAACTATTCGTTTTTCAAACCTATTCAAAATTAAAAAGCATCCAGAAATTAAACAATACACATTCAAACCAAATCTAAATCCACATGCAACTCAAACAAAAAAACCACATTCAAACTAAAACCACATTCAATAATCCACATTCAAACCAAAACAAAATCCACATTTCAAAACCAACCCCACAATTAAAAAATAAAGCAATTAAGAAAGCACATAACCTCATTCCACAATCAACATCAAGTCAACCACACCAAAAACACAGTATTTCGAATTCAAAAAATTCAAACTACACTACTAAAAATAAATACCCAAAATCACATAAATCAACAACACACACAACATCCAAGCACAAATACCAACACTATAACTCAAATCCACAAACGAATATGAATGTCCACTTTATTTTCAAAATGCAGTTCTTTTTCCTATCTTCACCTTCATCGGCGTCTTCAAAGGAACGTTGTCGCCGTCTCGCCACTTTCCACAGTTGAAAACACCATTGCCAATTGCAACAAAGAGTTGGGGGGGAGAGGGAGGGAGGGAGAGGGGGGGAGGGGGAGGGTGATAGAGAGAGAGAGAGAGAGATAATCATCTTTTCTATTTTCATATCTGGGGATTTGCTGCACTCGAAATTCGACAAACTTGTCCTTCAGCCTCCGTACCATCTCTGCGTACTTGGCCATTTTTTCATTTTTCCTTTCATAAGTTCCTGCTACTTGCTGGGTAATCAGCTGTGAATCAGAGTGCACCACAACTCTCTGGGCACCCATATCAATCAACATTTGAATTCCTCGAACCAACGCCTCATACTCGGCTTTATTTTTTGAGGCTTTAAACTCAAATTTTACAGCAAACTGTAATTCCTCTCCTTCAGGGGGTATGATCTTTCTTGCATTTTAGGTCCATTGTTGCATACCCAATGCACAATTGTGATAGATTTTGACGAAATACCTTCTCGATCATGACAGGGAACCCTAGCGAAAGAAAAATTATGTTCCTCTCCTCAATATATTGATCAAAGATGGAGGTTCTCAGATTTCCATTGCTTCCATAATCTCATTCTAGTAAACTAACAACCTATATACATTTCATTGCATTCATAGCTAAGTGTAGCATTTTTGGATTAGATTAATGAATTTATGGACCTCTTTTTAGTATGAAGAAAAGAGGCACACTTATGAATGTAGACATTGTTATTTCCTGTCATTTTTTTCATTTTTTTGTTTCAAATCTAAAGAGAGTGTTCGAATAAGGTTTTCAAAAAAAAAGATTGTTCGAATATTTAGAAGACGGATGCTCTTCTTCATGCTCGTGTTTGACGTGTCATATATATGAATACACTTTCATTTATGACTAACACTTGGGTGCACTAGTTGCACCATGCAACTGGTAGACCATTAATATTGTTCAACTAAAACAATTAACAATTTTCAGCAAACATTACAAAAAAGGAGGTGATTTACGACGGTTTTAGCGACGATAAAAACCGTCGCTACAGGATGTAGCGACGGTTTCAACGACTTGATTTCTTGCGATTGGAGAAACGAGGGTCGCTAGACTTTAGCGACGTTTATTGTGATACCGTCGCTAAATAGCGACGGTAAATAACCGTCTCTACTTATTGACGGTTTTGGCGACGGTTTCTGGGTCCGGACCCGGGTCAGAATTACCATCGCTAAAGCTGTCGACAAGCAACGACGGTATAGCGATGGTATATTACCGTTGCTATTAGCGACCAAAAAATTCGTCTCTATAACCGCCGAAAACTAGTGACGGAATAGCGATGGGTAATTTCCGTCGCTATTAGCAACCATAGATTTCGTCGCTAAAGCCATTGATAAATCGTGAATTTTTGAGAAAAAAAAGGGCTATGAATGGTTCGAACCCGGGCCCGATGGGCGCCCTAGCGGCCACCAAACCACCCGAGCCACGAACCATCTTGAACCAAATCACCAAACAACTCATGTATAAACACCATGCCTCCCAATTAAATGAGACAACTATTCGCTCCCATGGGGGACCGAACACTGGACCTTACGCGTCGAGTGGGGATCAATCAATTTCGGGCACTTGCTTTCTTAATTTTACTAAATGAAATTAATTCTATATGTCCTAGAATATTTTTTTTTTTACAATTTCTTTAAAAATTCTTTATTTTAATTATCTTTTTTATTAATTCAATAATTTTTTTATATAATTTTTTTTATGTAAATAAATTTTTAAATCAAATTATAATATATTAATCTATAAACAAGTTATATTTTTATATTTAAACAAGTTATACTTTTCTATCTAAACAAGTTATATTTTTCTATTTAAACAAGTTATACTTTTCTATTTAATCAAGTAATACTTTTCTATCTAAACGAGTAATACTTTTCTATCTAAACGAGTTATACTTTTCTATTTAATCAAGTAATACTTTTCTATCTAAACAAGTTATACCTTTCTATTTAAACAAGTTATGTTTTTCTATCTAAACAAGTTATACTTTTCTATTTAATCAAGTAATACTTTTCTTTAAACAAGTTGTACTTTTCTATCTAAACAAGTTATACTTTTCTATCTAAATAAGTTATATTTTTCTGTTTAAACAAGTTATACTTTTCCATTTAATCAAGTAATAATTTTCTATTTAATCAAGTAATACTTTTCTATCTAAAGAAGTTATAATTTTCTATTTAATCAAGTAATACTTTTCTATCTAATCAAGTTATACTTTTCTCTTTAATCAAGTAATACATTTCTATCTAAACAAGTTGTACTTTTCTACTTAAGCAAGTTATACTTTTCTATTTAAACAAGTTATACTTTTCTATCTAAACAAGTTATACTTTTCTATTTAATCAAGTAATACTTATCTATCTAAACAAGTTACACTTTTCTATCTAAACAAGTTATACTTTTCTTTAAACAAGTTATACTTTTCTATCTAAAAAAGTTATACGTTTCTATTTAATCAAGTAATACTTTTCTTTAAACAAGTTATACTTTTCTATTTAAACAAGTTATACTTTTCTATTTAATCAAGTAATACTTTTCTTTAAACAAGTTATACTTTTCTATCTAAACAAGTTATACTTTTTTATTTAAATAAGTTATACTTTTCTATCTAAACAAGTTATACTTTTCTATTTGATCAAGTAATACTTTTCTATTTAATCAAGTAATACTTTTCTATCTAAACAAGTTATACTTTTCTATTTAATCAAGTAATAATTTTCTATCTAATCAAGTTATACTTTTCTATTTAATCAAGTAATACTATTCTATCTAAACAAGTTATACTTTTCTATTTAAACAAGTTATACTTTTCTTTAAACAAGTTATACTTTCTATCTAAACAAGTTATACTTTTCAATTTAATCAAGTAATACTTTTATTTAAACAAGTTATACTTGTTTAATTATACGTATATTATTTCTATACACCAAATACACTTTACACCATTTAATATTATTATTTTCCTCCACCAAACCCACTTTATCCACTTTACACCATTTAATACTATTATCTCCTACTTTTTTCTTAATCTTCGTGTTCTCAAAGAATCGGATAATAAAAAATAGGACGGAAGGAGTAATAATAATTATCGATTGAATAAAATATTAGTCATGGCTATTTTCAAAAGATTTAAAATAAGAAAACAAAAATTAATATAATACTCCTACAATAAATCATCGCAAGTCAAATCTATAATATTTTCAAATCTTTCAAATATCTTGAGATATTCTTAAATATATCTAATAATATGCATTTGTCAGAGAAATAATTATTAATTGAATAAAATAATAGGTTGGCTTCCTATATTAATTAGGCTCAACTATCCAATTGATAAGTCATAAATAAAATAACAAGATAATGAATAATTTTTCCAGCCTGGAGATGCTTCCTCGCTCCCCTATATAAAGAGTGTGTATTCGCAATGCCATCTTTTTTAATCTACTGTTACACAATAATTATTATAGTTTTTGTTATATTTTTTAAATTTACATAACATGTACATCTATTAAAAGTTTCAAACATGTGCATAACATCGTAACATAACCATTTAACATATTTAAGAAATAAACTTTTATATAAAATATTTCACGGATCTAGAATTCATAAAATATATATATGGAGTGTTATGTATATGCATATATATGCATTGTCATTGTTATACATAAAGATTATCGTTATTATGTTTATACATTATCACTGTTTAAAACATATATAAAACTTATTTTAAATAATGATAGTACATAAAGATTAAGATTAAATGCTGCAACTTAAAAGAACAATTAAAATTATGCAGTAACTAAAATTATGCTACAACTTAAATTAAAATTAAAAGAAACAAACATGTGACCAAAATTGGACAAACGCAATAGTTATGGAACCAAAATTGGACAAATAACAATTTGGACACACGTGCGATCGGGGATCCCCAATTTTTGAACAAAAATGACGTCGTTTTCATTTTTCCGGCGAAAATGGGACCAAAATTGGACAAACACAATAGTTATGGGACCAAAATTGATAGTTAAATTTTTGGGACAAAAAAAAAGATTACTGTGTAAGTTATCGAACCAAAAAAAACTTTTTTTTTTTCTCGGATTTAGGTGTGTTGGGGGAGTCATGATTTCGAAAGCTTATGGATTTGAAAGTTTTGATGAATAGTAAAATATATGTGTTTGTTTTGAAATTTTGATAGGGTGGGATTTTACTTTAGGTCAAATAAAAATTTAATTATATTGATGTAATATTATTATATTGTGTTGAGAGTGAGAAAAGTAGTGATGTGATTGTATTGAATTTTGTGGAAAATAGGGGTGTAGGTGTACTTTATAGGAGATGTTTTTTAAGTCTAATTTTAAATCTCAAACTATAATGAGACGTAATTTTTAAAGTTCCAAGTATATCCGGGTGAGTCCCGAAACAAATATATCCTAAATTATTTCTCCGACAAATATGGATGGCATCAAACAGACTCATCACGTGCCCAAGTATAAAAATCAATTTTTTTCTGCACCAGTACTCAACTCACATTTAATTAGTTACTATTCCAAGATAATAATTTAACTAATTTGCATCTTGGCCCTCCAAAATATTGATTTGCAACTTGTCAGGAAGAATAATACAATTTTATTATAAAACAAAAAGTTGTATTTAAGTGGTATTTGCATACGTTTCTTTGTTTTTATAACTCGGTATTAAGCCCAAGAATCGATTAATTCGGGGGACCAAGAACCACTATCCACTAATAAGGTCTTTATCTGAAAAATTAATAACACGTTGGGAGTTCCGAAGCTGAGACCTAGAGAGAAGCACACACCTTAATTACAAGCCTAAAGGCAACTTCTGTGGGTTTGTTTGTATATGTATTTGTTTGGATTTGAAATTTGTCAGATGAATTTGATGAATAAGAAAATGTATACTTGAATTTTGTATATATTTGAGATAACATATTTAGATATTTTAGGATTTAACAAGGTAAAATTTAAAATATTAATTGATAAATGATTAATTGTGTATTTAAATGTTGTGTAACGTAGGTAAGGGATTATGTACAACACCATGTTTTCTTTCGGCTTATTTGTCCCGGGGTTATCTCCTCCTCCAATGAAGTAATTATATTATGGACAATTTTTGGTATGTTCATTAAAAGAAAAAATGGCTATTCATTGTGTATCAACTTAATAATTGGCACAATATTTGGTATGTTTAGATTCCTAGTAACGTATTTGGGAGTGCACGTGAATGTGTCGTTTTTCGTATATGTATGCTTATGCAAATATAAAGTATATATGCGAACTTTTGGAAGAAACATGTGCAACAACACATCTTTTTTTTATTACACATGTGCAATGTGTAATGAGATTTTACACGAATTTATTCTTATGACGTATAATCCTCATAAAAAATTAAAAATAAGTCCAATATTACAGGATTGAAATTAGGATCCGTATAAATTACAGGCTATAATTTTTCTTGTGCAAACTTCGGTTGCATGTATTAGTGGTTCGATTAATTGCATATGCAAATGTAAAGTACCTATGACAAATTTGAAGAAACATGTGCAACATCACATCTTTTCAAAAAGAAAAAGAATTTGAAAAGCATGTGTGCAAAATTACAATCAAGTTTTTAAAAAGATGCTTTATACAAGGAATTTTATCTTACGTGTGTGAAAGTTTTTATAAATATTTTTTCAAATTTACACTTAAAAATAATAATTAAACAACAATTCCACACCTATAACTTGTTCTTCCGGAAAATTTAAGAATAAGTCCGATAAATTAAGTTGATTACAGTTTTAGTTATATAATATATATTTTTAAAAGGTCCCAGAACGTGTCATTTTAAATCCTTTTTTGTGCTATTTTATCAAAAAATTACATCAATATCATAACGGGGAAAGTTAATGGATAGAAATTAGAAATAATATAAATTACATGACTGTAATTTTTTGGTGCAATCTTTGGGTTGCACGTATTAGTGGTTCAATAAAATACACATGCAAATGTAAAGTGCATATAGAAAAATTGAAGAAACATGTGCAACATCACATCTTTTCAAAAAAACATTTAAAAAAGCATGTGTCAAATTACATTCATGATTCTAAAAAAGATGCTTCATACACGGATTTTATTTTACATGTGTGAAAATTTTCATAAACACTTATTCAAATATACTTAAAAAAAAAAAAAGTCCACACCTATAACTTGTTCTTTTCGGGAAAATTTAAACGTGTCATCGAAATCATAATGTGAAAAGTTATAAGACTGAAATTAGGATCAATACAAATTTCAGGCTATAATTTTTTTGGTGCAAGTTTGGGTTGCACGTATTAGTGGTTCGATGAATTGCACATGCAAATGTAAAGCACCTATAGCAAATTTGAAGAAACATGTGCAACATCACATCTTTTAAAGAGAACCACTAAACACACCCCATAATCCTCCATTCACACCCCATAATATTTAAGACTAAAATATGCATACAAAGAATGACTATAATGCCCTCATATGAATAGATATAAGATTAGATTTTATTTACATAAGTAATCTATAAATCATAAAAGCTAAAACATTTATTTCTTGGAATTTACGCCCATAAACCTTTTATCTTTTTTATTCAATTTCAGTCATCATAGTCATGGAACGTGAAAGTTCAAACGAGCACATTAATGTAAGTGTTTTTAAGTTTTTTTTCCTATTTTTTTATCGATTTTTATGCAAAAACTTTGGTATTTTTATGATTTAATCGCGCGACTTTGAGGTTACTCGGCATAAATTGCCGTGCAAAAATAAAAAATAAATAAATTGGTAGTGGTCGGTCCAAGGGGCCGAACGGTAATGAATTCGTGCATGATTAGTCTGACGAACACCAGTGAGTTTGTACATAACCCACGCCAAACACACGTGAATTTGTATGAATTTGTTACCTTTGAATGGTCGATTTCAGCCATTGTTCATGAGTTCACCTTCGATTTTGTTCCATGAGAAACAAAACGGAAGACCTTTTTTTTTTTTTTTTTTTCAAGATGCTGCTTCTTTGTTGGAAAGGGAAGAAGTGATTTTTTTTTTTTGGGGAGAAGGGCATAATGGTATTAATTTGGGGAGGGTTTAGTAATACATGCAAATTAATTTTAAATTTTTAATGGGGTGAGTTTAGTAGGTGGGGTGTGAATGGAGGATTATGGGATGTGTTTAGTGGCTCTCTTTTAAAAAAAAAAAAAAATCTTGAAAAAAACATGTGCAAAAAAAAAAAAAAGTTTTAATTGAAAAGCATGTGTGCAAAATTACAATCATGTTTTTAAAAAGATGCTCCATACACAGATTTTTATCTTAAATGTGTGAAAAAATTTATAAATATTTTTCCAAATTTACACTTAAAAAAATAATTAAACAACAACTCCACACCTATAACTTGTTCTTCAGGGAAATTTAAGAATAAGTCCGATAAATTAGGGTGATTACAGTTTTAGTTCTATTATATATATTTTTAAAAGGTCCTGAACGTGTCATTTTAAGTTCTTTTTTGCGCTATTTCATCAAAAAATTTCAACAATATCATAACATGGAAAGTTAATGGACAGGAATTAGAAACAATATAAATGATGGGACTATAATTTTTTGGTGCAATCTTTGGGTTGCACGCATTAGTGGTTCGATAAAATACACAGAAAAATTGAAGAAAAACATGTGCAACATCACATCTTTTCAAGAAACATTTAAAAAAGCATGTGTGTCAATTTTTTGGTGCAAAATTGGGTTGCACGTATTAGTGGTTCGATGAATTGCACATGCAAATGTAAAGCACCTATAGCAAATTCGGAGAAATATTTGCAACATCACATCTTTTAAAAAAAAATCTGAAAATTCGGAGAATTGCACATGCAAATGTAAAGAACTCCCGATTTCCCGATTGAGTTGATTCTTTTCTCGTTGGAATCCTCTTTTCAACGAGCTTCATATGATTCAACCCTCTTCTCCAATACCCTTCTAAATCAAAACAGTTTTTTGCTTCAATTCTTGCTCGTTTTTCATCCGTTTTCTACAAAATCAACATGCCACACCCTTTCTCATCTCAAGTGCAAGTAAGTCAAATTATTGTAGAAAAATGCATGAAATCCTATCAAATTTGAGCAATTAAACACAAGAATTTCAAGCAATTCTCACACCAATCACATGTTAAATTTATATTTAAAGAAAATGGTCCCCATCGTTTCATTTTAAGCCCTTTTTACCTTCTTCCTCCCAGACCGTGCTTGGAAACAGCACGACAAAGTGGGACATCAAACCTTGAAATTCCACATAGTGCCTCATTAGCTTTAAAAGATTCCATAGTGAAATTTTCGAAAGGACCACCCATGGGAATTTCCCCGCTTAAGGCATTGAAAGAGACATTAAAGTAGTCGTGGTACTGAAGCTTCTCCATGGACTTTGGGATCGAGCCAGAGAGGTTATTGTAAGAGAAGTCTAGAGTCACCAAACTGATCATGCTGCCCACGGACACAAGAATGGAACCTTCCAATCTATTATGCGCCAAAGACAAATTTACCAAATTCCGTAAATTCCCAATCATGTTTGGGATAGACCCAGACAACTGATTCATTGACAAATTGATATGAATTGCTGCTACTAAATTACCCATCTCCGGAGGTAAAGTTCCACTCAATGAATTCTCGGATAACTCTAGCTTCAACAAATCCGTGAGGTGCCACAAGCTTGACGGTATGCTTGAACTCAAAATATTTGAACCTAGGAAAACTTCTCTTAACGAAGAAGCGTTCCTAAAACAATCAGGAATCGGACCTGATAATTGATTTCGGCTTAAACGTATATAAGTAAGGCTATGTAAATTGCATAGGAATTCCGGAATGAGACCTCTAAGTCTGTTGTTTCCAAGACCTAATCCCTGAAGCTTATGCACATTTTTGAAAGTACGAGGAATATTACCAGAAAACTCATTGTTCTCTAATAAAAGTGTGACCAAGTTAGTTAAATTGCCAATATCAGCAGGAATACCACCCTTGATTTTGCAATTGGAGGCGTCGAAATATTGCAATGAGGAAGATAAACTCCCAATGGAAGATGGGAGGACGCCGTCTATAGGATTATCACTAAATGAAAACACGGTTAAAGACGTGCAATTTGTCAATGAAGTAATGAAGCTCAATTTTGAAGAACTCGTAAAATTGTTGCCATCAAGTCGGAGGCGTTGAAGGAGTGTTAGGTGGCCGAGAGAGTGAGGTATAAAACCGGTGAATTTGTTAGCAGCCAGTCCGAGGGCTATAATATTTGAACAGTTAGAGATAGAGCAGCGGCATGTTTGCACATATTGGTTGGAAGAGTTCCTGATAGACCAATTCCATTAAGTGTAACAGATACAAGAGCTGAAATGTTAAAGAGCTCCGGCGGAATTGAACCGCTGAAAGGGTTACGGTCTAATCTCAATACCTCTAGTTGGTGAAGTTGGCCAATTTCTCTAGGTACAACACCTGCCAAGATTGAAAAGAAAAAAAAAAGTTATGTAAACACAAACATTCGCATATGAATAATAATGGAGTTTAAACCATAAATGATTCCATAAATTTGGCTTTAAATAGATTGAGTCACGTATCTTTTTTTATCGTCGATTTAATTTCAATATCTTTGACAATGTCCAATCTTAGTCCCAAGTCCACCGAAAAATTCAAAAGTACGCCGACTGAATTTAGGGCTTTTCGGCCGCGAGTGTGACTGAACTTATAAATGTAATTTTATTTTTTTTTCACTTGAAATTACATTTCATAGAATTTAAAAGAAAAAAAATAAGTTGATTTGATTCTATGACTTGTAATTCCAAGTTTAAAAGTTAAAAAGTTGAATTTTCCGACGGAATTCTGACTAAAATTGAACATTGCTAAAAATTGACAAAAAAAAAATTATGAAACATAATCAATTTAAAGCCAAAGTTATGGTACCATTTGTTTATTCTCAACTCAATAATAATGTAATGAAAATCTTCCAAACTTTTGCACAAGGAATCACAGTTTAACTAGTCCAATATTTTATTCACTCAATCGCACCTGTTAACTGGTTGTCAAAGAGATACAAGTCCATAAGCGATGTAAGATTCCAAATATTCGTTGGTATTATCCCAGTAATCTGATTTCTTTCAATACCAAATGATAACAAGTTATGAAGATTTCCAATCTCTTCTGGTATGACCCCTGTTAAAAAAACAAACAAAAAAGTTAAAAGATATATTAAAATTTTGATAGTGAAATTCTTTCATTATAGTTTCTCTAGCTAAAAATTTCAGTGTCAGAAAATGATTTTTAATGACCTGATACTACTGGGGCCTATTTGACTCAACTTATAAGCTCCTTAAAATAGCTTATAAGCTATTTAGGAGCTTATAAATTATGTGAATTTGTTTGGCAAAAAAAGGTGTTTATCCAATTATAAGATATTAAAATAAGTTCTTTATACATTACAAAATAGACGGGTAATTACGACGGTTTTTAGCGATAGTTACCAGATCCGTCACAATTTGTGACGGATTTTGCGACTGTTCTGGTCAAAATGCCAAAGTCACTGAGTTTAGCGACTGTATTGTCAACCGTTGCTATATGTGACGGTTTAAACAAATTGTCGCAATTAGCGACGGTTTTTTCTACGGTCCTCACTAACTGGGTCAAATTGTGATGGTTAGAACAGTCGCTAAAACTGACCCGGAGCACAAAGTGCCTAGTCGCTTGGGCCACCGCCCAAACTGTTTTTTAGCGACGATTTTTTGAATTTTCAACGATTAAGAACCGTCACTATTAGCGACAGTTTTGAAAAGTCGCTAATTAAATTCGTATTATATACATGCCAGCTGAATCATTTGCAGCGGTTTTTTCGCAAATAGCGGTTTTTTTTAATTTTTAACTGTTTATTTTTCATTTTGTGCACATGTATATCCACATATTATTGTTGTTTATATAATTTGCATGTTCGTACGTATATGCATATAATTTTATGTTAATTTTCATTTGTTTTAGTTAATAGATTGAGGTTTAGGAAAGTTTTAATTTGATGTAATTTATTTTTAATTGATGAATAGATTGAAATTTATGAATTTGTTAGATATATTATGTTTTAATTTAATAAATTGATTGACTTAATTAATTATGATAGTTAATTAATTCTGTTAGATGTTAGAATTGTTAGATTGTTGGTTGACTAGGAGATGAGTTTGACACAATTCAGTCCGAGACTCTATCGAAATTTATTTATTTTTATTTAATTAATTTAATTAATTAATTGATTTATTGAAGTATGTTTAGGAATTTTTAGAAATATATTACGATTTAGAAATATATGTTAGAATTGTTAGATTGTTGATTAACTAGGAGATGAGTTTGACACAATTCAGTCTAGACTCTGTCAAAAAATTATTTATTTAATTAATTAATTGATTTACTGAAGTATGTTTAGGAATTTTTAAGATATATATTATGATTTAGAAATATATGTTAAAATTGTTAGATTGTTGGTTGACTAGGAAATGAGTTTGCATAATTCAGTATTGACTATATTGAAATTTATTTATTTAATTAATTTAATTAATTAATTGATTTTCTTGAAATATGTTTATAACTTTTTAGATATATATTATTCCCTTAATTCCTTTTTTAAATTGTCCATTCATTGTTTGACTTGTGTTTTTATGGCGAGTTATTTTTTAGTATATGAAATGATAAAGTGACTTATAAGAAGGTGTAAGATAGATGAGGGTGGGACTATCATTCCCCACCTTAAAAATCTCTTTATCATTTCAAATACTAATAAACAACTCATTTTATATGGTGGGTTGTAGGATTTAGAAATATATGTTAGAATTGTTAGACTGTTGGTTGACTTGGAAACTAGGTTGCACGGATACGGGTACGATACGGTGCGGGTACTAGAATACGGATTATTAAAAATAATTGGGTAAGATACGGCCTGGGTACGATTATAATTTTTTAAATTATTTTATATTTTTATTGTATATATAAATATTTTCATAGTAAAAAAAATATGTGTCTTTGTAATCTATGCAATTTTTTAACAACTAAACAAATATAAAATCAAAATGAGATGAACAACATAATAAAATATGTGAACGACTAACAGTTTGACTGTAGTGTGACCGTGTGAGCAATAGAGAGTCAATATTGTTTTTACTATTTATGAGTTAATTTGGGTTAATTTAATATAAAATAAATTTATTTCAAGGCAAAAAATAAAATAAATTGTACAAATTGGACCCCACGTGTACCCTATTCGTGTCCAACACGCCGATCAGCCGTGTCCGATACGGTACCCAAAATTATTATTAATATTTTTAATTGGAACACACCACGTGGCGTATCTGGTGCGTATCCCACCCGTATCCGCGTACCCAAGTACCCACGAAGTATCCGACATTACATTATTCAAAAATTCCGAGTACCCATGCATCCTAGCTTGGAAATAAGTTCGAATCAATTCAGTTGAGACTCTACTGAAATTTCATTAAAAAATAATGTATTTATATAGTTGTATTGTAATTAATTTAATTAATAAATTTAATGTTAAATGTAGATGAGTGGTCAAGGTGGTGATGACGCCTCAGCTCGTCCTACCCCGAGCACTAGGAGGAAGAGGATACTCAGGCCTCCTATCCAATGCCCCCTCCCTCACAGGCTCGCGGACCGTCGCTTTTGCAGGCCCGCGGATCACCCTCGCAGGATCGCGTCCCCACACCCTCACAGTCTCATGGTGGGTCGAGTATGGGCTCGGCCCAGGCATCTTGTCATCCGATTGGCACGGGCACCTCGCCCCATTTGCGTATCGATCTTTATGTCGGGCCATAAGTGATATTTTTTTGTTTAATTATAGAATTAATTTCATATTAATTTTTTTTAATGTTTCAGGATTATATCTAATCTTGAGGCTACCGCTTTAGTCATTAACTCCATCTAGCGTGGGGGAATTTCTTTCAAAGCTCACAGTTGGAGATGCGTGCCAAAAGACCGTCGCTTTATATATTTCGACGAGTTTAGGGTACAAAATTTAATTTATACTTTATTTTAATATATATATATATATATATATATATATATATATTGATTAAAATTTGTGGTATTAATGAAATGCAGAAACAGCGATGTGAAGGTTCGATCTCCCGACCGAGGAACACCTCAAGCCTCTATAAGCTTGCTCGCGAACGGTAAAAAGGCCTACTACACAAGTGGCATATTGGGTGGAGGGATGAATGGTTGGGCCTGACGAAAGAGCTTGGGTCGGACATGGGGCTCCATTCTGGCAGTTTGGACTGACACTAGATACATCGAGATGTGTGAGAAGAACCGCCAGACAGCATGAGTTAGTCAGGAGGGGGTGGCAGCATAGTAACGCATCAGTCTGGGTCCCGGTCTATTTTGGAGCACCTCCTTGCGACAGTAAGTAATTTATTGTTTATTAATGTTATATAATTATATAATAAATTAATAATAATGATAATGATAATAATAATAATATTTATGTATTTGTTAATAGGAACGAGAGTCTGGGGTCCCTCTCGGCCACCTTGAGACATTGGCGCTCGCCCATCCGTATAATTCGACTGCAAAGACCTCCACCTACAGCCGCCACGACCCTTATCCATCACCTCTCCAAGTTAATGTTAATCAGATTTATGAGAAGGAGGCCGGCATCGATAGGGGACGGGTAGTCGGGATGGGTAGGTACTATAGTGTTGTGATCATGGAGACAAAATCCTACTCCTCCCAGCCATCTATTACTTCAACTCTGCAACCGCACGCATGAGACGTCTCAGCAGATGGAGGCCCAGATTGAGGCCAGAATTAAGGAACAAAATGACCGGAAGTTTCGACGTCTGGCCTCCTGCCTTAGCCTCCCCAATCATTTTTTCATTGACGATGATGACGATGTAGGAGGCAGCAATGGCGGTGCTAGTAGTGGTGGTGGTGGTGGCGGCGGTGACTTATCTCCTAGTGATGGTGGTGGGGCCGGTTTATATGGCCTGTACGATGATGATGATGACCTGAATAATTATTTTCTATTGCGTTAGACACTTTTTTTTTTTTTTAATTCAAACTCTTTTATTTTTTTATTTTTTTACCAATTTGTGTTTTCTGTTTAAACAATTTATATTTCTGTACGTATAAACTATGAATTATGTTTAAATCATTTATATTTCATCGTATTTAAATATATGTCATTGCATAGTATTACTTGTTTTCACTTAAAAATATTAGTTAGTTCTACTGAACAATATTATTTGTTTTCACTTAACAATATTTCTTATTTCAATAAACAATATTACTTGTTTTCACTTAGCAGTATTACTTGTCTTCATTTGTAATATTCACATATAACATCATTTAATTATAATTTATAAAGTAAAAAATATATAATTTAAAAATGTTATTAAATAATTAAATTAGATAAGTGGAATAAACTAATTAAATTAAAAAAAATGTTTTGTTTTGGGTAAACATCCATTAAAAATACAATTTTTAAAAAAAAAATATACTGTAACATCATTTAATTATAATTTATAAAGTAAAAAAATATATAATTATGATTTAAAGATTATTAAATAATTAAATTAGATAAATAAAATAAACTAATTAAAAGATTTTTTTTATTAAAACGATTTTTTTTAATATAAATATCCATTAAAAATACAATTTTAAAAGAATATGACATAATTTAATTAGAATTTATAAACTAAAAAAAGTTATAATTATAATTTTAAAAGGTCATTAAATAATTATATTAGATAAGTGGAATAAACTAATTAAAAGATTTTTTTTTAAAAAAAATGTATTTTGAGTACATATACAATTAATATTATGAAATAAATGAAAGAAAGCAAGTGCTCGAACGATTTAGTAACCGCCAGGGCGCCTGTGAGGTCCTGTGTTTGATCCCTCTCAGGAGCAAATTTTGTCTTGTTATTGCAAGGCTTGGTGTTGTTTATATATGAGGAGCTTGTTGGTTATGCCGAAGTCAAAACCGTCGCAAATCTACGATGGTTTTCCGACCCAGACCGACGTTAAAACGAGTGTCGCTAACTTTAGCGAAACATTGTAAAATTTGTCGGTAAACCCGGACTTTTTTTATAGTGATATTTTATAACCTCCAAAAAAATAAATTGGGATATCCCAACTTATTTTCCTAACCACACCCAACCCTAACCATCCCTTCACCCCCACACCTCCTGCCACCCACCTCCACCTACCCAACCTCAACATAAAAAATAAAAAAATATTTGTTTTAAATTATTGAAGAGCTTATATAGGTTTAATTAAACAAACAATTTAAGAACTTATGAATTATTTAAAAAAGTTTATCTTATAAGCTTTTAAACCAATTTATAAGTTGCTAAAGCTTATAAGATGTTTAAAATAGCTGAGGCAGCCCTAAGAAGCTATAATGACATTATTTCTCTCTACAACCTACAAGTCAATTTTTTTTAGTATCCGTCGGTGCCACATAATTAAAAAAAGCCATCTGTCATGCAATATTACAACCGTTCCACTCCAACTTTTTGGTAAAGAAGACAACAAAATTAGGGCTTGAACTTCATCATCAAAATCAATCTCAATCGAGCTCAATTGAGCTATGATCATATTGAACTCGTTGAGATGGTTGGCTACCACAGTATCCTCTGCCATCCTCAGGTTGAATAACCTCCGCATCAGATGAACCTTGTTCGCTGCAGACGGTTTTTCATACATCTCAGTCAATATCTCCAGCATCTCCTTTGTGGTTTTAGCTTTCACAGTATGTAGGGCGACGTTCCTGGATAACGACAGACGAGCCACACTCATCGCCTTCCTATCCAGCAACTTCCACTCATCGTCCTTCATATCTTAAGGCTGTTCACCCAACGGTTGATACAGATCTTTACCGTACATGTAATCCTCGATCTGCAATTTCCAGAATCCAAAATCCGTTCCATCAAACTTCTCAACAGGCGATTTCCCTTCAGCCATCATAATTGCTCTCCACTGATTCCTTTAACCCGATGCTCTGATACAAGTTGTTAGGATTTAAAGCAAGCAACTATAGGAGAAAATAATGGAACAACGAATTAAGGAACAAACAATTTGGTTACCCAGTTCATCAGGAATGACTACGTCTGGGAGCACTACCAAGCCAGGAGATTCACTATTTTCGTGTGTTTTTTGTACAAGAGGCAAATACAATGAGTCAAAAGTAATTAAACAAAGACTTGGGCCGAAGCCCTAATTCGCGCACAGAGCTGCGGAACCCGCTCGACCTGGGGCTTTGGTCGAGCGGTTTTGATCGACCACTCCTCTTGCTCGAGCGCCTTGTGCGGTCTGGAATCTGAGGTGCTCGATCGAGCAGATGTGCTGGACCACATGCTTGGTCGAGCGCCTCCCATACTCTGCCTTCCCGATTTCACTCAGGCTCCAACAATCCCAACATATAAAAGTACTTGTCTAAGAAATGTCCTAAGTGCCAGAGACATGGATCTCTAATCCATGTCCCAGCTGGGGAGTTAGGAGTCATGCATTCGCCTTGTCCCTTTGACAAGTGGGGAATTGATATTGTCGGAAAATTCCCAGTGACTTCAGGAGGGAGAGTTTTCCTGATTGTTGTTGTAGATTATTTTAGCAAGTGCGCTGAGGCAGTGACCGTTAATAAGATTGATGAAGCAGCCATTATCAGAATCCTCAAGAGGAATATTTGTTGCTGATTTGGCATCCCCCTTTAATCTGGTGTACGGGTCATCTGCGGTGACCCTGGTCGAGGTTAAGATGGAAACTCATCGAATTTTGAACTACGATGAGGCTCAAAATTCAGAGTTGAGAAAAGAGAATTTACACATGATAGTAGCTGAAGAGCAGGAGATTGCTCGCCTTAAGAATGAGCATTATAAGAAACCATAGTTGCAGTTGGAAAAGAGATGGAGAAACATAAATTTAATTTAGATTAACGGTGCAAGTGTAGGTGAGGGAAATGGTAGATGAAGCAGATTGCTTATATGGGAGATGAGATGAGATGAGAAATTATTCATTATCTTTTTATTTTATTTAGAGGAAATTGATTTTTTTATCCTGTAAGTTTGATATATTTTGATTTTGGTCCTACTAACTTTGGCGGTTTGATTTTCGTCCTATAGCTTTGTAAAATTTGAATTTTTGGTCCTATGACCTGCTATCAAAGGTGGAATTTCAGTTAAATCTGACGTGACTTTTTTTATTTATTAAAGTTAATTACTCCTCGCCGAAAATTGGAGAGAGAAAAATTAATAATCTGAAGCCCGCAACACATCTCTAATTTGAAACCCGCACAATAACCATGGAAATAGCCACACCCAATATCACAGAACAACCTAACTACAGAACAACCTAATCAGACGTTGGACAATTGCCATGCACTACAGTATTATAAACATACAAACACAGTATTATTAATTTAATGTCCAGATTTTCCCATGGGCCTCTTTCACCCCTTTCTCTCAATTTAATTTTGGCCGACCCAATTATTTCCACATTTTTCAACATACAATACAGTTGGTCAAATTTTGGTTCCATTTTTGCTGAAAATTTGAAAATTTTGTCGTTTTCGGTCATGCTCAAGCCACGTTCCAATTAAATTTGGAGATTTCCAAACTCGTTGCTAACGTGGACACTGTCTGTCACAATAAATATTCATTTTTTAAAAAATTAGAAAGAGCATGAAAATTATTCCTAAGTTGTAGAAACAATTATTTTTTTCGTAACAGTTAGCGTCCACACCATCTCTCAATTTTAACCGGCACGTGACTTGTGCGTAATTCTAACTTTACTCGAGTGAAAAAGGCATGTTTATCAGAGTTTCAAGTGAAAATAAATAGCTATATATAGTTAATTAGAGTAGAAAAACACAGAAACTTTTTTATTGAAACTTTTGAGGATACATGTAGTAACCCCAATTATTATTGATACAACAACACAACTGCACACAACAACAAAAAAATAAATACCATGATTAAATTAAAACACACTTCAAACAAACACAATTAGGAGAAGGTAAATGAAGACTGCTTTTGAATGGATGTCGTGATTGGGATAAAATCCTTCCATGACATCTTCTGATCAGTAGGTCCCACCTTTCTCCTTCAAAATGATGATTTTCAAGAACGTTTCCATCTGTATGTGTAAAAAAAAAAATACGTTCAATTAATTTACAAAACCTCAAAGTCATAAAATTCAACAATAATTTAAGAGTGTTGATGATAATTGGAAGAGTTGGAAAAGCAATAAATATACTTACTTCATTGAAGGAAATGGAAGACCTGGAACAGTACCGCTAAAAGAAAACATAGTTGCAGTTGGAAAAGAGATGGAGAAACAGAAATTCAATTTAGATTGGTGTGATCGAGGTGAGGGATACGGTAGAGGAAGCAGATTGCTTATATAGGAGTGGAAACATCTCCAAGCTGGCGAAATTATTCACTAATATCTTTTTATTTTATTTATGGCTGATCAATTGGATAGGTGGTCGTGGGCCTAGTTAAATTAATTAGGCAGCCAAGATTGAATAATCATTTTTTTATTTATTTAATGCTGATCAACCAATGGGTGGGCGTGGGCCTAACTAATTTAATATAAAAATTTATATAGATCTGGTTAATGCTATAAATTCTTTTTTTTTTAATTCATTGCATTTGATCCTACCCAAGATATAATACGGGTTAAATGTAGTGGTTTAGAAAAATGAGTTGAAAATAAATAAAATAGGTCAAATAATTTAAGTTCATAGCATAGACCTGATTCATATCTTAATTTAATTAGGCAACTAACATTATTGTTTATGGTTGATTAGTTGGAGTAGCGGATAAAAATAGAGGAAAAATAATATGAAATAGAGAGAATTGTGCTTTTGTTCATACAATAATAATTTTTTTTTATAGTAGTACTTTAATATTTATATATTATTTTACAATTTTCAATATCTTACACGTGTTACTATAGGACAAGTATGTTAACTGAAAATGGAGAATATGTGTTACTTGTTCTTGCAGTAATACATATTTGTTCTTATAGTAACACATATTTTCCCTTTATATATATATATATATATATATATAGTAACACAGACTTGAGACAAATTTTTCTATATAATAATTATTTTATTTCATAGAAGTGTCCCACATTATTTTATTCGATTAATAATTATTTCTCTGAAAAATATACATTATATGGTGGCGTGGATCACGGCAGCAAATTGCTACTACCCATGCATAAAAATCAATAACAAAGTCTTGTACTATATCATGTGCACCACGTAATTCATATGTATTTTTTAAACGTGCAATTTGTTTAATTAAAACATTCAATTTGTTTTGCACTTAACAAGTTGAATGTTTCAGTGTAATCAAATTGAACGTTTTAGTGAATGAGTTGTACGTTTCAAAAATATAATGCACTTTAATAATTTTAATCAAAATATATAATGCACGTGCAGGGCGTCTCCATTAGTAGTATGAATAATAGTAGGAAATGTAATTTTGTGCATCTTATTCACATGATTAGTAACTACTTTTTTTATACTTAAAAAAAATTAAGAATTGCTTATGGCTATTAAATTTGTAACAAAAATAATTATGTCTTTAAATGATGAAGATTGCCTACCATTTGCTTATGGATTTTAAAATTTTGAATAGGTAAATAAATTGCCTACTTATTTACCTACATACTTTTGAAATCATAATAGGTAAATAAATTACCCTTATTGAGCAAAGTGTCTACACTTTTTGTAATTTTTGTAGACAAACTTATTTGCCTATGTAAATTACAAATGTGTAGGCACACTTTGCTCATAATTAATTTTTTTATTGAATTATTAGGATTTCTAAAATTCATAGGTAATTTTCACTATTTAAGAACAAAATTACTTTTGTCATAAATTCCCTAGTTATATTGACAAATTCCATAGGCAATTCTTTTTATTTTCTTATAGTGTATTAACAAATGAGTTGGAATCACAAATAGTCTCATAATTTTGGCCTCAAATAGACTCAAATTCCATAACTTTTTTTGTTGTCGATTTAGTCTCAATTTTTTTTTTCATAATGTCCAATTTAAGTCTTAAGTTCGTCGAAAAATTCAAAACTATGTCGTTTTTAACGATTGAATTTGGGAATTTACATCATGGTAGGTGTCTCTAGGCGCCACATGTAATTTTATTTATTTTTAAACACGGAATTACGGGGTCATAGAATCAAATCAATTCTTTTTAACTCTATGACTTGTAATTGTATGTGTAAAAAAATATTATATGTGGATCCATCATAGGAAAAGCCCTAAATTCAATCGATTTAAAGGTCATAGTTTTTAATTTTTCGGCAGACTTTGGGAACTTAAACCGACATTGTCAAAGATACTAGGACTAAATCGGCGATAAAAAAAAATATGAGACTGAATCTATTTGAAGTGAAAGTTATGAAATCATTTGTTAATTAAACTCTATTATCACTAACAACAATAAATAGTAGTGTCGATTACTACCAACTACAATTTCCTACTACTATATCTAAAAACTACAAACACTATTTAGAAGGTTACTTCTAACTACAAAGAGACTATAATGCCCTTTCTTATATTTTGAATCCTTTAAATATTTTGAATCACATTCCCCCCAAACCTCTTCCTATTTTTTTGAGCCCCCTTTTTAAGCCTTCGCTTTTCAGACCTCTCTTTTTAAGACTCTTTGCTTTTAGGCCAATTCATTTTCTGGTCTATCTTTTTCAGGCCCTTCACTTTTCGACCTCTCTTTTTGAGCTCTTTCACTTTTTCGGCCCTTCACTTTTCGAGGCCTCTACGTTCTTGCTTCGAAATGGCAAAAAAAAAATATGAACATGTTGGTTCAATTTTTGAACAAAATACAATATATTTATAAACATAATTTCAATTAAAATCCAAATATCAATCAAACTAATATACCTAATTAATATATATTAACATATTAATAGAGTTCCAAAATAATCGTGAATCAACAAACCGTAAAAAAGTTTAAAACAAACAAAAAAGAATGAACATGTTAGGTTCAATTTTACACAAATAACATATATTTTCAAGAAAAAAAACCGAACATGTTAGGAAAAAAACTCAAACATATTCAGGAAAAACTATTCGTTTTTCAAACCTATTCAAAATTAAAAAGCATCCAGAAAATTAAACAATACACATTCAAACCAAATCTAAATCCACATTCAACTCAAACAAAAAAACCACATTCAAACTAAAACCACATTCAATAATCCACATTCAAACCAAAACAAAATCCACATTTCAAAAACCAACCCCACAATTAAAAAAATAAAGCAATTAAGAAAGCACATAACCTCATTCCACAATCAACATCAAGTCAACCACACCAAAAACACAGTATTTCGAATTCAAAAAATTCAAACTACACTACTAAAAATAAATACCCAAAATCACATAAATCAACAACACACACAACATCCAAGCACAAATACCAACACTATAACTCAAATCCACAAACGAATATGAATGTCCACTTTATTTTCAAAATGCAGTTCTTTTTCCTATCTTCACCTTCATCGGCGTCTTCAAAGGAACGTTGTCGCCGTCTCGCCACTTTCCACAGTTGAAAACACCATTGCCAATTGCAACAAAGAGTTGGGGGGGAGAGGGAGGGAGGGAGAGGGGGGGGGGGAGGGTGATAGAGAGAGAGAGTGAGAGATAATCATCTTTTCTATTTTCATATATGGGGATTTGCTGCACTCGAAATTCGACAAACTTGTCCTTCAGCCTCCGTACCATCTCTGCAGATTGCCTTGGCCATTTTTTTCATTTTTCCTTTCATAAGTTCCTGCTACTTGCTGGGTAATCAGCTGTGAATCAGAGTGCACCACAACTCTCTGGGCACCCATATCAATCAACATTTGAATTCCTTGAACCAACGCCTCATACTCGGCTTTATTTTTTGAGGCTTTAAACTCAAATTTTACAGCAAACTGTAATTCCTCTCCTTCAGGGGGTATGATCTTTCTTGCATTTTAGGTCCATTGTTGCATACCCAATGCACAATTGTGATAGATTTAGACGAAATACCTTCTCGATCATGACAGGGAACCCTAGCGAAAGAAAAATTATGTTCCTCTCCTCAATATATTGATCAAAGATGGAGGTTCTCAGATTTCCATTGCTTCCATAATCTCATTCTAGTAAACTAACAACCTATATACATTTCATTGCATTCATAGCTAAGTGTAGCATTTTTGGATTAGATTAATGAATTTATGGACCTCTTTTTAGTATGAAGAAAAGAGGCACACTTATGAATGTAGACATTGTTATTTCCTGTCATTTTTTTTCATTTTTTTGTTTCAAATCTAAAGAGAGTGTTCGAATAAGGTTTTCAAAAAAAAAGATTGTTCGAATATTTAGAAGACTGATGCTCTTCTTCATGCTCGTGTTTACGTGTCATATATATGAATACACTTTCATTTATGACTAACACTTGGGTGCACTAGTTGCACCATGCAACTGGTACACCATTAATATTGTTCAACGAAAACAATTAACAATTTTCAGCAAACACTACAAAAAAGGAGGTGATTTACGACGGTTTTAGCGACGATAAAAACCGTCGCTACAGGATGTAGCGACGGTTTCAACGATGGTTTACTGACAGTTGGAGAAACGAGGGTCGCTAGACTTTAGCGACGTTTATTATGATATCGTCGCTAAACAGCGACGGTAAATAACCGTCTCTACTTATTGACGGTTTTGGCGAAGGTTTCTGGGTCCGGACCCGGGTCTGAATTACCATCGCTAAAGCTGTCGACAAGCAACGACGGTATAGCGATGGTATATTACCGTTGCTATTAGCGACCAAAAAATTCGTCTCTATAACCGCCGAAAACTAGTGACGGAATAGCGATGGGTAATTTCCGTCGCTATTAGCAACCATAGATTTCGTCGCTAAAGCCGTTGATAAATCGTGAATTTTTGAGAAAAAAAAGGGCTATCAATGGTTCGAACCCGGGCCCGATGGGCGCCCGAGCGGCCACCAAACCACCCGAGCCACGAACCATCTTGAACCAAATCACCAAACAACTCATGTATAAGCACCATGCCTCCCAATTAAATGAGACAACTATTCGCTCCCATGGGGGACCGAACACTGGACCTTACGCGTCTGAGTGGGGATCAATTCCGCTCGGGCACTTGCTTTCTTAATTTTACTAAATGAAATTAATTCTATATGTCCTAGAATTTTATTTTTTTTTACAATTTCTTTAAAAATTATTTATTTTAATTATCTTTTTTATTAATTCAATAATTTTTTTATATAATTTTTTTTATGTAAATAAATTTTTAAATCAAATTATATTATATTAATCTATAATCAAGTTATATTTTTCTATTTAAACAAGTTATACTTTTCTATCTAAACAAGTTATATTTTTCTATTTAAACAAGTTATACTTTTCTATTTAATCAAGTAATACTTTTCTATCTAAACGAGTAATACTTTTCTATCTAAACGAGTAATACTTTTCTATCTAAACGAGTTATACTTTTCTATTTAATCAAGTAATACTTTTTTATCTAAACAAGGTATACCTTTCTATTTAAACAAGTTATGTTTTTCTATCTAAACAAGTTATACTTTTCTATTTAATCAAGTAATACTTTTCTTTAAACAAGTTGTACTGTTCTATCTAAACAAGTTATACTTTTCTATCTAAATAAGTTATATTTTTCTGTTTAAACAAGTTATACTTTTCCATTTAATCAAGTAATAATTTTCTATTTAATCAAGTAATACTTTTCTATCTAAAGAAGTTATAATTTTCTATTTAATCAAGTAATACTTTTCTATCTAATCAAGTTATACTTTTCTCTTTAATCAAGTAATACATTTCTATCTAAACAAGTTATACTTTTCTACTTAAGCAAGTTATACTTTTCTATTTAAACAAGTTATACTTTTCTATCTAAACAAGTTATACTTTTCTATTTAATCAAGTAATACTTATCTATCTAAACAAGTTACACTTTTCTATCTAAACAAGTTATACTTTTCTTTAAACAAGTTATACTTTTCTATCTAAAAAAGTTATACTTTTCTATTTAATCAAGTAATACTTTTCTTTAAACAAGTAATACTTTTCTATTTAAACAAGTTATACTTTTCTATTTAATCAAGTAATACTTTTCTTTAAACAAGTTATACTTTTCTATCTAAACAAGTTATACTTTTTTATTTAAATAAGTTATACTTTTCTATCTAAACAAGTTAAACTTTTCTATTTAATCAAGTAATACTTTTCTATTTAATCAAGTAATACTTTTCTATCTAAACAAGTTATACTTTTCTATTTAATCAAGTAATAATTTTCTATCTAATCAAGTTATACTTTTCTATTTAATCAAGTAATACTATTCTATCTAAACAAGTTATACTTTTCTATTTAAACAAGTTATACTTTTCTTTAAACAAGTTATACTTTCTATCTAAACAAGTTATACTTTTCAATTTAATCAAGTAATACTTTTCTTTAAACAAGTTATACTTGTTTAATTATACGTATATTATTTCTATACACCAAATACACTTTACACCATTTAATATTATTATTTTCCTCCACCAAACCCACTTTATCCACTTTACACCATTTAATACTATTATCTCCTACTTTTTCTTAATCTTCGTGTCTACAGTAATCGGATAATAAAAAATAGGACGGAAGGAGTAATAATAATTATCGATTGAATAAAATATTAGTCATGGCTATTTTCAAAAGATTTAAAATAAGAAAACAAAAATTAATATAATACTCCTACAATAAATCATCGCAAGTCAAATCTATAATATTTTCAAATCTTTCAAATATCTTGAGATATTCTTAAATATATCTAATAATATGCATTTGTCAGAGAAATAATTATTAATTGAATAAAATAATAGGTTGGCTTCCTATATTAATTAGGCTCAACTATCCAATTTATAAGTCATAAATAAAATAACAAGATAATGAATAATTTTTCCAGCCTGGAGATGCTTCCTCGCTCCCCTATATAAGGAGTGTGTATTTGCAATGCCATCTTTTTTAATCTACTGTTACACAATAATTATTATAGTTTTTGTTATATTTTTAAAATTTACATAACATGTACATCTATTAAAAGTTTCAAACATGTGCATAACATCGTAACATAACCATTTAACATATTTAAGAAATAAACTTTTATATAAAATATTTCACGGATCTAGAATTCATAAAATATATATATGGAGTGTTATGTATATGCATATATATGCATTGTCATTGTTATACATAAAGATTATCGTTATTATGTTTATACATTATCACTGTTTAAAATATATATAAAACTTATTTTAAATAATGATAGTACATAAAGATTAAGATTAAATGCTGCAACTTAAAAGAACAATTAAAATTATGCAGTAACTAAAATTATGCTACAACTTAAATTAAAATTAAAAGAAACAAACATGTGACCAAAATTGGACAAACGCAATAGTTATGGAACCAAAATTGGACAAATAACAATTTGGACACACGTGCGATCGGGGATCCCCAATTTTTGAACAAAAATGACGCTCGTTTTCATTTTTTTTTCCGTGAAAATGGGACCAAAATTGGACAAGCACAATAGTTATGGGACCAAAATTGGATAGTTAAATTTTTTGGGACAAAAAAAAAAGATTACTGAGTAAGTTATCGAACCAAAAACTTTTTTTTTTTCTCGGATTTAGGTGTGTTGGGGGAGTCATGATTTCGAAATCTTATGGATTTGAAAGTTTTGATGAATAGTAAAATATATGTGTTTGTTTTGAAATTTTGATAGGGTGGGATTTTACTTTAGGTCAAATAAAAATTTAATAATATTGATGTAATATTATTATATTGTGTTGAGAGTGAGAAAAGTAGTGATGTGATTGTATTGAATTTTGTGGAAAATAGGGGTGTAGATGTACTTTATAGGAGATGTTTTTTAAGTCTAATTTTAAATCTCAAACTATAATGAGACGTAATTTTTAAAGTTCCAAGTATATCCGGGTGAGTCCGAAACAAATATATCCTAAATTATTTCTCCGACAAATATGGATGGCATCAAACAGACTCATCACGTGCCCAAGTATAAAAATCAATTTTTTTCTGCACCAGTACTCAACTCACATTTAAGTAGTTACTATTCCAAGATAATAATTTAACTAATTTGCATCTTGGCCCTCCAAAATATTGATTTGCAACTTGTCAGGAAGAATAATACAATTTTATTATAAAACAAAAAGTTGTATTTAAGTGGTATTTGCATACGTTTCTTTGTTTTTATAACTCGGTATTAAGCCCAAGAATCGATTAATTCGGGGGACCAAGAACCACTATCCACTAATAAGGTCTTTATCTGAAAAATTAATAACACGTTGGGAGTTCCGAAGCTGAGACCTAGAGAGAAGCACACACCTTAATTACAAGCCTAAAGGCAACTTCTGTGGGTTTGTTTGTATATGTATTTGTTTGGATTTGAAATTTGTCAGATGAATTTGATGAATAAGAAAATGTATACTTGAATTTTGTATATATTTGAGATAACATATTTAGATATTTTAGGATTTAATAAGGTAAAATTTAAAATATTAATAGATAAATGATTAATTGTGTATTTAAATGTTGTGTAACGTAGGTAGGAGATTATGTACAACACCATGTTTTCTTTCGGCTTATTTGTCCCGGGGTTATCTCCTCCTCCAATGAAGTAATTATATTATGGACAATTTTTGGTATGTTCATTAAGAAAAAATGGCTATTCATTGTGTATCAACTTAATAATTGGCACAATATTTGGTATGTTTAGATTCCTAGTAACGTATTTGGGAGTGCACGTGAATGTGTCGTTTTTCGTATATGTATGATTATGCAAATATAAAGTATATATGCGAACTTTTGGAAGAAACATGTGCAACAACACATCTTTTTTTTATTACACATGTGCAATGTGTAATGAGATTTTACACGAATTTATTCTTATGACATATAATCCTCATAAAAAATTAAAAATAAGTCCAATATTACAGGATTGAAATTAGGATCCGTATAAATTACAGGCTATAATTTTTCTTGTGCAAACTTGGGTTGCATGTATTAGTGGTTCGATTAATTGCATATGCAAATGTAAAGTACCTATGACAAATTTGAAGAAACATGTGCAACATCACATCTTTTCAAAAAGAAAAAGAATTTGAAAAGCATGTGTGCAAAATTACAATCAAGTTTTTAAAAAGATGCTTTATACAAGGAATTTTATCTTACGTGTGTGAAAGTTTTTATAAATATTTTTTCAAATTTACACTTAAAAATAATAATTAAACAACAATTCCACACCTATAACTTGTTCTTCCGGAAAATTTAAGAATAAGTCCGATAAATTAAGGTGATTACAGTTTTAGTTATATAATATATATTTTTAAAAGGTCCCAGAACGTGTCATTTTAATTCCTTTTTTGTGCTATTTTATCAAAAAATTACATCAATATCATAACGGGGAAAGTTAATGGATAGAAATTAGAAATAATATAAATTACATGACTGTAATTTTTTGGTGCAATCTTTGGGTTGCACGTATTAGTGGTTCAATAAAATACACATGCAAATGTAAAGTGCACATAGAAAAATTGAAGAAACATGTGCAACATCACATCTTTTCAAAAAACATTTAAAAAAGCATGTGTCAAATTACATTCATGATTCTAAAAAAGATGCTTCATACACGGATTTTATTTTACATGTGTGAAAATTTTCATAAACACTTATTCAAATATACACTTAAAAAAAAAGTCCACACCTATAACTTGTTCTTTCAGGAAAATTTAAACGTGTCATAGAAATCATAATGTGAAAAGTTATAAGACTGAAATTAGGATCAATACAAATTTCAGGCTATAATTTTTTTGGTGCAAGTTTGGGTTGCACGTATTAGTGGTTCGATGAATTGCACATGCAAATGTAAAGCACCTATAGCAAATTTGAAGAAACATGTGCAACATCACATTTTTTAAAGAGAACCACTAAACACACCCCATAATCCTCCATTCACACCCCATAATATTTAAGACTAAAATATGCATACAAAGAATGACTATAATGCCCTCATATGAATAGATATAAGATTAGATTTTATTTACATAAGTAATCTATAAATCATAAAAAGCTAAAAAACATTTATTTCTTGGAATTTACGCCCATAAACCTTTTATCTTTTTTATTCAATTTCAGTCATCATAGTCATGGAACGTGAAAGTTCAAACGAGCACATTAATGTAAGTGTTTTTAAGTTTTTTTTTCCTATTTTTTTATCGATTTTTATGCAAAAACTTTGGTATTTTAATGATTTAATCGCGCCACTTTGAGATTACTCGGCATAAATTGCCGTGCAAAAATAAAATAAAAAAATTGGTAGTGGTCGGTCCAAGGGGCCGAACGGTAATGAATTCGTGCATGATTAGTCGACGAACACCGGTGAGTTTTGTACATAACCCACTGCCCGAACACACGTGAATTTGTATGAATTTGTTACCTTTGAATGGTCGATTTCCAGCCATTGTTCATGAGTTCACCTTCGATTTTGTTCCATGAGAAACAAAACGGAAGACCTTTTTTTTTTTTTTTTTTTTTCGCACGCACACTGCTGTTGGAAAGGGGAAGAAGTGATTTTATTTTTTGGGGAGAAGGGCATAATGGTATTAATTTGGGGTGGGTTTAGTAATACATGCAAATTAATTTTAAATTTTTAATGGGGTGAGTTTAGTAGGTGGGGTGTGAATGGAGGATTATGGGATGTGTTTAGTGGCTCTCACTTTTTTAAAAAAAATCTTGAAAAACATGTGTGCAAAAAAAAAAAGTTTTAATTGAAAAGCATGTGTGCAAAATTACAATCATGTTTTTAAAAAGATGCTCCATACACAGATTTTTATCTTAAATGTGTGAAAAAATTTATAAATATTTTTCCAAATTTACACTTAAAAAAATAATTAAACAACAACTCCACACCTATAACTTGTTCTTCAGGAAATTTAAGAATAAGTCCGATAAATTAGGGTGATTACAGTTTTAGTTCTATTATATATATTTTTAAAAGGTCCTGAACGTGTCATTTTAAGTTCTTTTTTGCGCTATTTCATCAAAAAATTTCAACAATATCATAACATGGAAAGTTAATGGACAGGAATTAGAAACAATATAAATGATGGGACTATAATTTTTTGGTGCAATCTTTGGGTTGCACGCATTAGTGGTTCGATAAAATACACAGAAAAATTGAAGAAAAACATGTGCAACATCACATCTTTTCAAGAAACATTTAAAAAAGCATGTGTGTCAATTTTTTGGTGCAAAATTGGGTTGCACGTATTAGTGGTTCGATGAATTGCACATGCAAATGTAAAGCACCTATAGCAAATTCGGAGAAATATTTGCAACATCACATCTTTTAAAAAAAAATCTGAAAATTCGGAGAATTGCACATGCAAATGTAAAGAACTCCCGATTTCCGATTGAGTTGATTCTGTTCTCGTTGGAATCCTCTTTTCAACGAGCTTCATATGATTCAACCCTCTTCTCCAATACCATTCTAAATCAAAACAGTTTTTTGCTTCAATTCTTGCTCGTTTTTCATCCGTTTTCTACAAAATCAACATGCCACACCCTTTCTCATCTCAAGTGCAAGTAAGTCAAATTATTGTAGAAAAATGCATGAAATCCTATCAAATTTGAGCAATTAAACACAAGAATTTCAAGCAATTCTCACACCAATCACATGTTAAATTTATATTTAAAGAAAATGGTCCCCATCGTTTCATTTTAAGCCCTTTTTTACCTTCTTCCTCCCAGACCGTGCTTGGAAACAGCACGACAAAGTGGGACATCAAACCTTGAAATTCCACATAGTGCCTCATTAGCTTTAAAAGATTCCATAGTGAAATTTTCGAAAGGACCACCCATGGGAATTTCCCCGCTTAAGGCATTGAAAGAGACATTAAAGTAGTCGTGGTACTGAAGCTTCTCCATGGACTTTGGGATCGAGCCAGAGAGGTTATTGTAAGAGAAGTCTAGAGTCACCAAACTGATCATGCTGCCCACGGACACAAGAATGGAACCTTCCAATCTATTATGCGCCAAAGACAAATTTACCAAATTCCGTAAATTCCCAATCATGTTTGGGATAGACCCAGACAACTGATTCATTGACAAATTGATATGAATTGCTGCTACTAAATTACCCATCTCCGGAGGTAAAGTTCCACTCAATGAATTCTCGGATAACTCTAGCTTCAACAAATCCGTGAGGTGCCACAAGCTTGACGGTATGCTTGAACTCAAAATATTTGAACCTAGGAAAACTTCTCTTAACGAAGAAGCGTTCCTAAAACAATCAGGAATCGGACCTGATAATTGATTTCGGCTTAAACGTATATAAGTAAGGCTATGTAAATTGCATAGGAATACCGGAATAAGACCTCTAAGTCTGTTGTTTCCAAGACCTAATCCCTGAAGCTTATGCACATTTTTGAAAGTACGAGGAATATTACCAGAAAACTCATTGTTCTCTAATAAAAGTGTGACCAAGTTAGTTAAATTGCCAATATCAGCAGGAATACCACCCTTGATTTTTGCAATTGGAGGCGTCGAAATATTGCAATGAGGAAGATAAACTCCCAATGGAAGATGGGAGGACGCCGTCTATAGGATTATCACTAAATGAAAACACGGTTAAAGGCGTGCAATTTGTCAATGAAGTAATGAAGCTCAATTTTGAAGAACTCGTAAAATTGTTGCCATCAAGTCGGAGGCGTTGAAGGAGTGTTAGGTGGCCGAGAGAGTGAGGTATAAAACCGGTGAATTTGTTAGCAGCCAGTCCGAGGGCTATAATATTTGAACAGTTAGAGATAGAGCAGCGGCATGTTTGCACATATTGGTTGGAAGAGTTCCTGATAGACCAATTCCATTAAGTGTAACAGATACAAGAGCTGAAATGTTAAAGAGCTCCGGCGGAATTGAACCGCTGAAAGGGTTACGGTCTAATCTCAATACCTCTAGTTGGTGAAGTTGGCCAATTTCTCTAGGTACAACACCTGCCAAGATTGAAAAGAAAAAAAAAAGTTATGTAAACACAAACATTCGCATATGAATAATAATGGAGTTTAAACCATAAATGATTCCATAAATTTGGCTTTAAATAGATTGAGTCACGTATCTTTTTTTTATCCCCGATTTAATTTCAATATCTTTGACAATGTCCAATCTTAGTCCCAAGTCCACCGTTTACATCGACTGAATTTAGGGCTTTTCGTCTTTGAAAGTGTGACTGAACTTATAAATGTAATTTTATTTTTTTTTCACTTGAAATTACATTTCATAGAATTTAAAAGAAAAAAAATAAGTTGATTTGATTCTATGACTTGTAATTCCAAGTTTAAAAGTTAAAAAGTTGAATTTTCCGACGGAATTCTGACTAAAATTGAACATTGCTAAAAATTGACAAAAAAAAAATTATGAAACATAATCAATTTAAAGCCAAAGTTATGGTACCATTTGTTTATTCTCAACTCAATAATAATGTAATGAAAATCTTCCAAACTTTTGCACAAGGAATCACAGTTTAACTAGTCCAATATTTTATTCACTCAATCGCACCTGTTAACTGGTTGTCAAAGAGATACAAGTCCATAAGCGATGTAAGATTCCAAATATTCGTTGGTATTATCCCAGTAATCTGATTTCTTTCAATACCAAATGATAACAAGTTATGAAGATTTCCAATCTCTTCTGGTATGACCCCTGTTAAAAAAACAAACAAAAAAGTTAAAAGATATATTAAAATTTTGATAGTGAAATTCTTTCATTATAGTTTCTCTAGCTAAAAATTTCAGTGTCAGAAAATGATTTTTAATGACCTGATACTACTGGGGCCTATTTGACTCAACTTATAAGCTCCTTAAAATAGCTTATAAGCGATTTAGGAGCTTATAAATTATGTGAATTTGTTTGGCAAAAAAAGGTGTTTATCCAATTATAAGATATTAAAATAAGTTCTTTATACGTTACAAAATAGACGGGTAATTACGACGGTTTTTAGCGATAGTTACCAGATCCGTCACAATTTGTGACGGATTTTGCGACTGTTCTGGTCAAAATGCCAAAGTCACTGAGTTTAGCGACTGCATTGTCAACCGTTGCTATATGTGACGGTTTAAACAAATTGTCGCAATTAGCGACGGTTTTTTCTACGGTCCTCACTAACTGGGTCAAATTGTGATGGTTAGAACAGTCGCTAAAACTGACCCGGAGCACAAAGTGCCTAGTCGCTTGGGCCACCGCCCAAACTGTTTTTTAGCGACGATTTTTTGAATTTTCAACGATTAAGAACCGTCACTATTAGCGACAGTTTTGAAAAGTCGCTAATTAAATTCGTATTATATACATGCCAGCTGAATCATTTGCAGCGGTTTTTTCGCAAATAGCGGTTTTTTTTAATTTTTAACTGTTTATTTTTCATTTTGTGCACATGTATATCCATATATTATTGTTGTTTATATAATTTGCATGTTCGTACGTATATGCATATAATTTTATGTTAATTTTCATTTGTTTTAGTTAATAGATTGAGGTTTAGGAAAGTTTTAATTTGATGTAATTTATTTTTAATTGATGAATAGATTGAAATTTATGAATTTGTTAGATATATTATGTTTTAATTTAATAAATTGATTGACTTAATTAATTATGATAGTTAATTAATTCTGTTAGATGTTAGAATTGTTAGATTGTTGGTTGACTAGGAGATGAGTTTGACACAATTCAGTCGAGACTCTATCGAAATTTATTTATTTTTATTTAATTAATTTAATTAATTAATTGATTTATTGAAGTATGTTTAGGAATTTTTAGAAATATATTACGATTTAGAAATATATGTTAGAATTGTTAGATTGTTGATTAACTAGGAGATGAGTTTGACACAATTCAGTCTAGACTCTGTCAAAAATTATTTATTTAATTAATTAATTGATTTACTGAAGTATGTTTAGGAATTTTTAAGATATATATTATGATTTAGAAATATATGTTAAAATTGTTAGATTGTTGGTTGACTAGGAAATGAGTTTGCATAATTCAGTATTGACTATATTGAAATTTATTTATTTAATTAATTTAATTAATTAATTGATTTACTGAAATATGTTTATAACTTTTTTAGATATATATTATTCCCTTCGTCCTGTTTTAAATTGTCCATTCATTGTTTGACTTGTGTTTTAGCGAGCGAGTTATTTTTTAGTATATGAAATGATAAAGTGACTTATAAGAAGGTGTAAGATAGATGAGGGGTGGGACTATCATTCCCCACCTTAAAAATCTCTTTATCATTTCAAATACTAATAAACAACTCGCTCGGAGGCGGTGGGTTGTAGGATTTAGAAATATATGTTAGAATTGTTAGACTGTTGGTTGACTTGGAAACTAGGTTGCACGGATACGGGTACGATACGGTGCGGGTACTAGAATACGGATTATTAAAAATAATTGGGTAAGATATCTACTGGAATGCGATTATAATTTTTAAATTATTTTATATTTTTATTGTATATATAAATATTTTCATAGTAAAAAAAAATATGTGTCTTTGTAATCTATGCAATTTTTTAACAACTAAACAAATATAAAATCAAAATGAGATGAACAACATAATAAAATATGTGAACGACTAACAGTTTGACTGTAGTGTGACCGTGTGAGCAATAGAGAGTCAATATTTTTTTACTATTTATGAGCTAATTTGGGTTAATTTAATATAAAATAAATTTATTTCAAGGCAAAAAATAAAATAAATTGTACAAATTGGACCCCACGTGTACCCTATTAGGTGTCCAACACGCCGATCACCCGTGTAAAATCACGGTACCCAAAATTATTATTAATATTTTTAATTGGAACACACCACGTGGCGTATCTGGTGCGTATCCCACCCGTATCCGCGTACCCAAGTACCCACGAAGTATCCGACATTGCATTATTCAAAAATTCCGAGTACCCATGCATCCTAGCTTGGAAATAAGTTCGAATCAATTGGGTTGAGACTCTCTTGAAATTTCATTAAAAAATAATGTATTTATATAGTTGTATTGTAATTAATTTAATTAATAAATTTAATGTTAAATGTAGATGAGTGGTCAAGGTGGTGATGACGCCTCAGCTCGTCCTACCCCGAGCACTAGGAGGAAGAGGATACTCAGGCCTCCTATCCAATGCCCCCTCCCTCACAGGCTCGCGGACCGTCGCTTTTGCAGGCCCGCGGATCACCCTCGCAGGATCGCTTCCTCACACCCTCACAGTCTCATGGTGGGTCGAGTATGGGCTCGGCCCAGGCATCTTGTCATCCAATTGGCACGGGCACCTCGCCCCATTTGCGTATCGATCTTTATGTCGGGCCATAAGTGATATTTTTTTGTTTAATTATAGAATTAATTTCATATTAATTTTTTTTAATGTGTCAGGATTATATCTAATCTTGAGGCTACCGCTTTAGTCATTAACTCCATCTAGCGTGGGGGAATTTCTTTCAAAGCTCACAGTTGGAGATGCGTGCCAAAAGACCGTCTCTTTATATATTTCGACGAGTTTAGGGTACAAAATTTAATTTATACTTTATTTTAATATATATATATATATATATATTGATTAAAATTTGTGGTATTAATGAAATGCTTAAAACAATGATGTGAAGGTTCGATCTCCGACCGAGGAACACCTCAAGCCTCTATAAGCTTGCTCATGAACGGTAAAAAGGCCTACTACACAAGTGGCATATTGGGTGGAGGGATGAATGGTTGGGCTGACGAAAAAGAGCTTGGGTGGGACATGGGGCTCCATTCTGGCAGTTTGGACTGACACTAGATACATCGAGATGTGTGAGAAGAACCGCCAGAACTGCATGAGTTAGTCAGGAGGGGGTGGCAGCATAGTAACGCATCAGTCTGGGTCCCGGTCTATTTTGGAGCACCTCCTTGCGACAGTAAGTAATTTATTGTTTATTAATGTTATATAATTATATAATAAATTAATAATAATGATAATAATAATAATAATATTTATGTATTTGTTAATAGGAACGAGAGTCTGGGGTCCCTCTCGGCCACCTTGAGACATTGGCGCTCGCCCATCCGTATAATTCGACTGCAAAGACCTCCACCTACAGCCGCACGACCCTTATCCATCACCTCTCCAAGTTAATGTTAATCAGATTTATGAGAAGAAGGCCGGCATCGATAGGGGACGGGTAGTCGGGATGGGTAGGTACTATAGTGTTGTGATCATGGAGACAAAATCCTACTCCTCCCAGCCATCTATTACTTCAACTCTGCAACCGCACGCATGAGACGCCTCAGCAGATGGAGGCCCAGATTGAGGCCAGGCTTAAGGAACAAAATGACCGGAAGTTTCGACGTCTGGCCTCCTGCCTTAGCCTCCCCAATGATTTTTTCATTGACGATGATGACGATGTAGGAGGCAGCAATGGCGGTGGCAGGTGGCGGTGCTAGTAGTGGTGGTGGTGGCCGTGACTTATCTCCTAGTGATGGTGGTGGGGCCGATTTATATGGCCTGTACGATGATGATGATGACCCGAATAATTATTTTCTATTGCGTTAGACACTTTTTTTTTTTTTTTAATTCAAACTCTTTTATTTTTTTATTTTTTTAACAATTTGTGTTTTCTGTTTAAACAATTTATATTTCTGTACGTATAAACTATGAATTATGTTTAAATCATTTATATTTCATCGTATTTAAATATATGTCATTGTATAGTATTACTTGTTTTCACTAGACAGTATTACTTGTCTTCATTTGTAATATTCACATATAACATCATTTAATTATAATTTATAAAGTAAAAAATATATAATTTAAAAATGTTATTAAATAATTAAATTAGATAAGTGGAATAAACTAATTAAATTAAAAAAAATGTTTTATTTTGGGTAAACATCCATTAAAAATACAATTTAAAAAAAAAATATTGTAACATCATTTAATTATAATTTATAAAGTTATAAAAATATATAATTATGATTTAAAGATTATTAAATAATTAAATTAGATAAATAAAATAAACTAATTAAAAGATTTTTTTTATTAAAAACGATTTTTTTAATATAAATATCCATTAAAAATACAATTTTAAAAGAATATGACATAATTTAATTAGAATTTATAAACTAAAAAAAGTTATAATTATAATTTTAAAAGGTCATTAAATAATTATATTAGATAAGTGGAATAAACTAATTAAAAGATTTTTTTTTTTTAAAAATGTATTTTGAGTACATATACAATTAATATTATGAAATAAATGAAAGAAAGCAAGTGCTCGAACGATTTAGTAACGCCTGTGGCGCTGTGAGGTCCTCTGTGTTTGATCCTCTCAGGAGCAAATTTTGTCTTGTTATTGCAAGGCTTGGTGTTGTTTATATATGAGGAGCTTGTTGGTTATGCGAAGTCAAAACCGTCGCAAATCTCTCGATGGTTTTCCGACCTGCACCGGCGTTAAAAAGAAAGTGTCGCTAACTTTAGCAAAACATTGTAAAATTTGTCGGTAAACCCGGACTTTTTTATAGTGATATTTTATAACCTCAAAAAAAAAATAAATTGGGATATCCCAACTTATTTTCCTAACCACACCCAACCCTAACCATCCCTTCACCCCCCACACCTCCTGCCACCCACCTCCACCTACCCAACCTCAACATAAAAAATAAAAAAATATTTGTTTTAAATTATTGAAGAGCTTATATAGGTTTAATTAAACAAACAATTTAAGAACTTATGAATTATTTAAAAAAGTTTATCTTATAAGCTTTTAAACCAATTTATAAGTTGCTAAAGCTTATAAGATGTTTAAAATAAATGAGAAATGACCCTAAGAAGCTATAATGACATTATTTCTCTCTACAACCTACAAGTCATTTTTTTTTTAGTATCCGTCGGTGCCACATAATTAAAAAAAAGCCATCATGTCATGCAATATTACAAACTGTTCCACTCCAACTTTTTTGGTAAAAAGACAACAAAATTAGGGCTTGAACTTCATCATCAAAATCAATCTCAATCGAGCTCAATTGAGCTATGATCATATTGAACTCGTTGAGATGGTTGGCTACCACAGTATCCTCTGCCATCCTCAGGTTGAATAACCTCCGCATCAGATGAACGTTGTTCGCTGCAGACGGTTTTTCATACATCTCAATCAATATCTCCAGCATCTCCTTTGTGGTTTTAGCTTTCACAGTATGTAGGGCGACGTTCCTGGATAACGACAGACGAGCCACACTCATCGCCTTCCTATCCAGCAACTTCCACTCATCGTCCTTCATATCTTAAGGCTGTTCACCCAACGGTTGATACAGGTCTTTACCGTACATGTAATCCTCGATCTGCAATTTCCAGAATCCAAAATCCGTTCCATCAAACTTCTCAACAGGCGATTTCCCTTCAGCCATCATAATTGCTCTCCACTGATCCCTTTAACCCGATGCTCTGATACCAGTTGTTAGGATTTAAAGCAAGCAACTATAGGAGAAAATAATGGAACAACGAATTAAGGAACAAACAATTTGGTTACCCAGTTCATCAGGAATGACTACGTCTGGGAGCACTACCAAGCCAGGAGATTCACTATTTTCGTGTGTTTTTCGTACAAGAGGCAAATACAATGAGTCAAAAGTAATTAAACAAAGACTTGGGCCGAAGCCCTAATTCGCGCACAGAGCTGCGGAACCCGCTTTCGACCTGGGGCTTTGGTCGAGCAGTTTTGCTCGACCACTCCTCTTGCTCGGCGCCTTTGTGCGGTCTGGAATCTGAGGTGCTCGATCGGCAGATGTCTTTGGACCACATGCTTGGCCGGCGCCTCCCATACTCTGCCTTCCCGATTTCACTCAGGCTCCAACAATCCCAACATATAAAAGTACTTGTCTAAGAAATGTCCTAAGTGCCAGAGACATGGATCTCTAATCCATGTCCCAGCTGGGGAGTTAGGAGTCATGCATTCTCCTTTTCCCTTTGACAAGTGGGGAATTGATATTGTCGGAAAATTCCCAGTGACTTCAGGAGGGAGAGTTTTCCTGATTGTTGTTGTAGATTATTTTAGCAAGTGGGCTGAGGCAGTGACCGTTAATAAGATTGATGAAGCAGCCATTATCAGAATCCTCAAGAGGAATATTTGTTGATGATTTGGCATCCCCCTTTAATCTGGTGTACGGGTCATCTGCGGTGACCCTGGTCGAGGTTAAGATGAAAACTCATCGAATTTTGAACTACGATGAGGCTCAAAATTCAGAGTTGAGAAAAGAGAATTTAGACATGATAGTAGCTGAAGAGCAGGAGATTGCTCGCCTTAAGAATGAGCATTATAAGAAACCATAGTTGCAGTTGGAAAAGAGATGGAGAAACATAAATTTAATTTAGATTAACGGTGCAAGTGTAGGTGAGGGAAATGGTAGATGAAGCAGATTGCTTATATGGGAGATGAGATGAGATGAGAAATTATTCATTATCATTTTATTTTATTTAGAGGAAATTGATTTTTTTATCCTGTAAGTTTGATATATTTTGATTTTGGTCCTACTAACTTTGGCGGTTTGATTTTCGTCCTATAGCTTTGTAAAATTTGACTTTTTGGTCCTATGACCTGCTATCAAAGGTGGAATTTCAGTTAAATCTGACGTGAATTTTTTTATTTATTAAAGTTAATTACTCCTCGCCAAAAATTGGAGAGAGAAAAATTAATAATCTGAAGCCCGCAACACATCTCAAATTTGAAACCCGCACAACAACCATGGAAATAGCCACACCCAATATCACAGAACAACCTAACTACAGAACAACCTAATCAGACGTTGGACAATTGCCATGCACTACAGTATTATAAACATACAAACACAGTATTATTAATTTAATGTCCAGATTTTCCCATGGGCCTCTTTCACCCCTTTCTCTCAATTTAATTTTGGCCGACCCAATTATTTCCACATTTTTCAACATACAATACAGTTGGTCAAATTTTGGTTCCATTTTTGCTGAAAATTTGAAAATTTTGTCGTTTTCGGTCATGCTCAAGCCACGTTCCAATTAAATTTGGAGATTTCCAAACTCGTTGCTAACGTGGACACTGACTGTCACAATAAATATTCATTTTTTAAAAAATTAGAAAGAGCATGAAAATTATTCCTAAGTTGTAGAAACAATTATTTTTTTCGTAACAGTTAGCGTCCACACCATCTCTCAATTTTAACCGGCACGTGACTTGTGCGTAATTCTAACTTTACTCGAGTGAAAAAGGCATGTTTATCAGAGTTTCAAGTGAAAATAAATAACTATATATAGTTAATTAGAGTAGAAAAACACAGAAACTTTTTTATTGAAACTTTTGAGGATACATGTTGTAACCCCAATTATTATTGATACAACAACACAACTGCACACAACAACAAAAAAATAAATACCATGATTAAATTAAAACACACTTCAAACAAACACAATTAGGAGAAGGTAAATAAAGACTGCTTTTGAATGGATGTCGTGATTGGGATAAAATCCTTCCATGACATCTTCTGATCAGTAGGTCCCACCTTTCTCCTTCAAAATGATGATTTTCAAGAACGTTTCCATCCGTATGTGTAAAAAAAAAAATACGTTCAATTAATTTACAAAACCTCAAAGTCATAAAATTCAACAATAATTTAAGAGTGTTGATGATAATTGGAAGAGTTGGAAAAGCAATAAATATACTTACTTCATTGAAGGAAATGGAAGACCTGGAACAGTACCGCTAAAAGAAAACATAGTTGCAGTTGGAAAAGAGATGGAGAAACAGAAATTCAATTTAGATTGGTGTGATCGAGGTGAGGGAAATGGTAGAGGAAGCAGATTGCTTATATAGGAGTGGAAACATCTCCAAGCTGGCGAAATTATTCACTAATATCTTTTTATTTTATTTATGGCTGATCAATTGGATAGGTGGTCGTGGGCCTAGTTAAATTAATTAGGCAGCCAAGATTGAATAATTATTTTTTTATTTATTTAATGCTGATCAACCAATGGGTGGGCGTGGGCCTAACTAATTTAATATAAAAATTTATATAGATCTGGTTAATGCTATAAATTCTTTTTTTTTTAATTCATTGCATTTGATCCTACCCAAGATATATATCTGGGTTAAATGTAGTGGTTTAGAAAAATGAGTTGAAAATAAATAAAATAGGTCAAATAATTTAAGTTCATAGCATAGACCGATTCATATCTTAATTTAATTAGGCAACTAACATTATTGTTTATGGTTGATTAGTTGGAGTAGCGGATAAAAATAGAGGAAAAATAATATGAAATAGAGAGAATTGTGCTTTTGTTCATACAATAATACTTTTTTTTTTATAGTAGTACTTTAATATTTATATATTATTTTACAATTTTCAACTGAAAATAGAGAATATGTGTTACTTGTTCTTGCAATAATACATATTTGTTCTTATAAGTAACACATATATTTTCCCTTTATATATATATATATATATATATAAAGTAACACAATTTGAGACAAATTTTTCTATATAATAATTATTTTATTTAAGTAGAAGTGTCCCACATTATTTTATTCGATTAATAATTATTTCTCTGAAAAATATACATTATATGGTGGCGTGGATCACGGCAGCAAATTGCTACTACCCATGCATAAAAATCAATAACAAAGTCTTGTACTATATCATGTGCACCATGTAATTCATATGTATTTTTAAAGCGTGCAATTTGTTTAATTAAAACATTCAATTTGTTTTGCACTTAACAAGTTGAATGTTTGGTGTAATCAAATTGAGCGTTTTAGTGAATGAGTTATGCGTTTCAAAAATATAATGCACTTTAATAATTTTAATCAAAATATATAATGCACATGCAGGGCGTCTCCATTAGTAGTATGAATAATAGTAGGAAATGTAATTTTGTGCATCTTTCTCATCTTACAAGCATCACAAAATACATCTGAAGGAGTAAATATTCAATTCATTCAACACTCTAGACAAGGTAGCTGAACAAGGATGGCCTAACCTCTTATGCCATAACGCACTCTTATTCACATGATTAGTAACTACTTTTTTTTATACTTAAAAAAATTAAGAATTGCTTATGGCTATTAAATTTGTAACAAAAATAATTATGTCTTTAAATGATGAAGATTGCCTACCATTTACTTATGGATTTTAAAATTTTGAATAGGTAAATAAATTGCCTACGAATTTACCTACATACTTTAGAAATCATAATAGGTAAATAAATTACCTACGAGCAAAGTGTCTACACTTTTGTAATTTTTGTAGACAAACTTATTTGTCTATGTAAATTACAAATGTAGGCACACTTTTTAAATAATTAATTTTTATTGAATTATTAGGATTTCTAAAATTCATAGGTAATTTTCACTATTTAAGAACAAAATTACTTTTTATGCATAAATTCCTAGTTATATTGACAAATTCCATAGGCAATTCTTTATTTTCTTATAGTGTATTAACAGCGAGTTGGAATCACAAATAGTCTCATAATTTTGGCCTCAAATAGACTCAAATTCCATAACTTTTTTTGTTGTCGATTTAGTCTCAATATTTTTCATAATGTCCAATTTAAGTCTTAAGTTCGTCGAAAAATTCAAAACTATGTCGTTTCGCCGATTGAATTTGGGAATTTCTGTCCGCGGGTGTCTCTAGACTGCCACATGTAATTTTATTTATTTTTAAACCTGGAATTACGGGGTCATAGAATCAAATCAATTCTTTTTAACTCTATGACTTGTAATTGTATGTGTAAAAAAAAAATATTATATGTGGCAGTCCAGTCACACCCGCACCCGGAAAGCCCTAAATTCAATCGACGAAAGGTCATAGTTTTTTAATTTTTCGGCAGACTTTGGGAACTTAAACTGGACATTGTCAAAGATACTAGGACTAAATCGACGATAAAAAAATATGAGACTGAATCTATTTGAAGTGAAAGTTATGAAATCATTTGTTAATTAAACTCTATTATCAGCTAACAACAATAAATAGTAGTGTCGATTACTACCAACTACAATTTCCCTACTACTATATCTAAAAACTACAAACACTATTTAGAAGGTTACTTCTAACTACAAAGAGACTATAATGCCCTTTCTTATATTTTGAATCCTTTAAATATTTTGAATCACATTCCCCCCCTCTTTCTTTTTTTTTTTTGAGCCCCCTTTTGGCCTTCGCTTTTTAGACCTCTCTTTTTTGGGCTCTTTGCTTTTTTGGGCAATTCATTTTCGGGTCTATCTTTTTGGGCCCTTCACTTTTCGGGCCTCTCTTTTTGAGCTCTTCACTTTTCGGGCCCTTCACTTTTCAGGCCTCTACGTTCTTGCTTCGAGCTAGCAAAAAAATATGAACATGTTCAGTTCAATTTTTGAACAAAATACAATATATTTATGAACATAATTTCAATTAAAATCCAAATATCAATCAAACTAATATACCTAATTAATATATATTAACATATTAATAGAGTTCCAAAATAATCGTGAATCAACAAACCGTAAAAATAGTTTAAAACAAAAAAAAGAAATCGAACATGTTAGGTTCAATTTCTACACAAATAACATATATTTAAGAAAAAAAATGAACATGTTAGGAAAAAAAATGAACATATTCAGGGAAAAACTATTCGATTTTTCAAACCTATTCAAAATTAAAAAGCATCCAGGAAAATTAAACAATACACATTCAAACCAAATCTAAATCCACATTCAACTCAAAAAAAAAAAACCACATTCAAACTAAAACCACATTCAATAATCCACATTCAAACCAAAACAAAATCCACATTTCAAAACCAACCCCACAATTAAAAAAAATAAAGCAATTAAGAAAGCACATAACCTCATTCCACAATCAACATCAAGTCAACCACATTAAAAAACACAAGATTTTGAATTCAAAAAAATTCAAACTACACTACTAAAAATAAATACCCAAAATCACATAAATCAACAACACACACAACATCCAAGCACAAATACCAACACTATAACTCAAATCCACAAACGAATATGAATGTCCACTTTATTTTCAAAATGCAGTTCTTTTTCCTATCTTCACCTTCATCGGCGTCTTCAAAGGAACGTTGTCGCCTTCTCGCCACTTTCCACAGTTGAAAACACCATTGCCAATTGCAACAAAGAGTTGGGGGGGAGAGGGAGGGAGGGAGAGGGGGGGAGGGGGAGAGAGAGAGAGAGAGAGATAATCATCTTTTCTATTTTCATATCACGGGGATTTGTTTTTTCGAAATTCGACAAACTTGTCCTTGACCTCCGTACCATCTCTGCGTGCTTGGCCATTTTTTCATTTTTCCTTTCATAAGTTCCTGCTACTTGCTGGGTAATCAGCTGTGAATCATAGTGCACCACAACTCTCTGGGCACCCATATCAATCAACATTTGAATTCCTCGAACCAACGCCTCATACTCGGCTTTATTTTTTGAGGCTTTAAACTCAAATTTTACAGCAAACTGTAATTCCTCTCCTTCAGGGGGTATGATCTTTCTTGCATTTTAGGTCCATTGTTGCATACCCAATGCACAATTGTGATAGATTTAGACGAAATACCTTCTCGATCATGACAGGGAACCCTAGCGAAAGAAAAATTATGTTCCTCTCCTCAATATATTGATCAAAGATGGAGGTTCTCAGATTTCCATTGCTTCCATAATCTCATTCTAGTAAACTAACAACCTATATACATTTCATTGCATTCATAGCTAAGTGTAGCATTTTTGGATTAGATTAATGAATTTATGGACCTCTTTTTAGTATGAAGAAAAGAGGCACACTTATGAATGTAGACATTGTTATTTCCTGTCATTTTTTTCATTTTTTTGTTTCAAATCTAAAGAGAGTGTTCGAATAAGGTTTTCAAAAAAAAAAGATTGTTCGAATATTTAGAAGACGGATGCTCTTCTTCATGCTCGTGTTTGACGTGTCATATATATGAATACACTTTCATTTATGACTAACACTTGGGTGCACTAGTTGCACCATGCAACTGGTACACCATTAATATTGTTCAACGAAAACAATTAACAATTTTCAGCAAACACTACAAAAAAGGAGGTGATTTACGACGGTTTTAGCGACGATAAAAACCGTCGCTACAGGATGTAGCGACGGTTTCAACGACGGTTTACTGATAGTTGGAGAAACGAGGGTCGCTAGACTTTAGCGATGTTTATTGTGATACCGTCGCTAAATAGCGACGGTAAATAACCGTCTCTACTTATTGACGGTTTTGGCGACGGTTTCTGGGTCCGGACCCGGGTCAGAATTACCATCGCTAAAGCTGTCGACAAGCAACGACGGTATAGCGACGGTATATTACCGTTGCTATTAGCGACCAAAAAATTCGTCTCTATAACCGCCGAAAACTAGTGACGGAATAGCGATGGGTAATTTCCGTCGCTATTAGCAACCATAGATTTCGTCGCTAAAGCCGTTGATAAATCGTGAATTTTTGAGAAAAAAAAGGGCTATCAATGGTTCGAACCCGGGCCCGATGGGCGCCCGAGCGGCCACCAAACCACCCGAATCACGAACCATCTTGAACCAAATCACCAAACAACTCATGTATAAGCATCATGCCTCCCAATTAAATGAGACAACTATTCGCTCCCATGGGGGACCGAACACTGGACCTTACGCGTCTGAGTGGGGATCAATTCCGCTCGGGCACTTGCTTTCTTAATTTTACTAAATGAAATTAATTCTATATGTCCTAGATTTTTATTTTTTTTTACAATTTCTTTAAAAATTCTTTATTTTAATTATCTTTTTTATTAATTCAATAATTTTTTTATATAATTTTTTTTATGTAAATAAATTTTTAAATCAAATTATAATATATTAATCTATAAACAAGTTATATTTTTCTATTTAAACAAGTTATACTTTTCTATCTAAACAAGTTATATTTTTCTATTTAAACAAGTTATACTTTTCTATTTAATCAAGTAATACTTTTCTATCTAAACGAGTAATACTTTTCTATCTAAACGAGTTATACTTTTCTATTTAATCAAGTAATACTTTTCTATCTAAACAAGTTATACCTTTCTATTTAGACAAGTTATGTTTTTCTATCTAAACAAGTTATACTTTTCTATTTAATCAAGTAATACTTTTCTTTAAACAAGTTGTACTTTTCTATCTAAACAAGTTATACTTTTCTATCTAAATAAGTTATATTTTTCTGTTTAAACAATTTATACTTTTCCATTTAATCAAGTAATAATTTTCTATTTAATCAAGTAATACTTTTCTATCTAAAGAAGTTATAATTTTCTATTTAATCAAGTAATACTTTTCTATCTAATCAAGTTATACTTTTCTCTTTAATCAAGTAATACATTTCTATCTAAACAAGTTATACTTTTCTACTTAAGCAAGTTATACTTTTCTATTTAAACAAGTTATACTTTTCTATCTAAACAAGTTATACTTTTCTATTTAATCAAGTAAGACTTATCTATCTTAACAAGTTACACTTTTCTATCTAAACAAGTTATACTTTTCTAAACAAGTTATACTTTTCTATCTAAAAAAGTTATACTTTTCTATTTAATCAAGTAATACTTTTCTTTAAATAAGTTATACTTTTCTATTTAAACAAGTTATACTTTTCTATTTAATCAAGTAATACTTTTCTTTAAACAAGTTATACTTTTCTATCTAAACAAGTTATACTTTTTTATTTAAATAAGTTATACTTTTATATCTAAACAAGTTATACTTGTCTATTTAATCAAGTAATACTTTTCTATTTAATCAAGTAATACTTTTCTATCTAAACAAGTTATACTTTTCTATTTAATCAAGTAATAATTTTCTATCTAATCAAGTTATACTTTTCTATTTAATCAAGTAATACTATTCTATCTAAACAAGTTATACTTTTCTTTTTAAACAAGTTATACTTTTCTTTAAACAAGTTATACTTTCTATCTAAACAAGTTATACTTTTCAATTTAATCAATACTTTTCTTTAAACAAGTTATACTTGTTTAATTATACGTATATTATTTCTATACACCAAATACACTTTACACCATTTAATATTATTATTTTCCTCCACCAAACCCACTTTATCCACTTTACACCATTTAATACTATTATCTCCTACTTTTTCTTAATCTTCGTGTCTCTGAGAATCGGATAATAAAAAATAGGGCCGGAAGGAGTAATAATAATTATCGATTGAATAAAATATTAGTCATGGCTATTTTCAAAAGATTTAAAATAAGAAAACAAAAATTAATATAATACTCCTACAATAAATCATCGCAAGTCAAATCTATAATATTTTCAAATCTTTCAAATATCTTGAGATATTCTTAAATATATCTAATAATATGCATTTGTCAGAGAAATAATTATTAATTGAATAAAATAATAGGTTGGCTTCCTATATTAATTAGGCTCAACTATCCAATTGATAAGTCATAAATAAAATAACAAGATAATGAATAATTTTTCCAGCCTGGAGATGCTTCCTCGCTCCCCTATATAAGGAGTGTGTATTTGCAATGCCATCTTTTTTAATCTACTGTTACACAATAATTATTATAGTTTTTGTTATATTTTTTAAATTTACATAACATGTACATCTATTAAAAGTTTCAAACATGTGCATAACATCGTAACATAACCATTTAACATATTTAAGAAATAAACTTTTATATAAAATATTTCACGGATCTAGAATTCATAAAATATATATATGGAGTGTTATGTATATGCATATATATGCATTGTCATTGTTATACATAAAGATTATCGTTATTATGTTTATACATTATCACTGTTTAAAACATATATAAAACTTATTTTAAATAATGATAGTACATAAAGATTAAGATTAAATGCTGCAACTTAAAAGAACAATTAAAATTATGCAGTAACTAAAATTATGCTACAACTTAAATTAAAATTAAAAGAAACAAACATGTGACCAAAATTGGACAAACGCAATAGTTATGGAACCAAAATTGGACAAATAACAATTTGGACACACGTGCGATCGGGGATCCCCAATTTTTGAACAAAAATGACGTCTTTTTCATTTTTCCAGCGAAAATGGGACCAAAATTGGACAAACACAATAGTTATGGGACCAAAATTGGATAGTTAAATTTTTTGGGACAAAAAAAAGATTACAGGTAAGTTATCGAACCAAAAAACTTTTTTTCTCGGATTTAGGTGTGTTGGGGGAGTCATGATTTCGAAATCTTATGGATTTGAAAGTTTTGATGAATAGTAAAATATATGTGTTTGTTTTGAAATTTTGATAGGGTGGGATTTTACTTTAGGTCAAATAAAAATTTAATAATATTGATGTAATATTATTATATTGTGTTGAGAGTGAGAAAAGTAGTGATGTGATTGTATTGAATTTTGTGGAAAATAGAGGTGTAGGTGTACTTTATAGGAGATGTTTTTTAAGTCTAATTTTAAATCTCAAACTATAATGAGACGTAATTTTTAAAGTTCCAAGTATATCCGGGTGAGTCCCGAAACAAATATATCCTAAATTATTTCTCCGACAAATATAGATGGCATCAAACAGACTCATCACGTGCCCAAGTATAAAAATCAATTTTTTTCTGCACCAGTACTCAACTCACATTTAATTAGTTACTATTCCAAGATAATAAATTAACTAATTTGCATCTTGGCCCTCCAAAATATTGATTTGCAACTTGTCAGGAAGAATAATACAATTTTATTATAAAACAAAAAGTTGTATTTAAGTGGTATTTGCATACGTTTCTTTGTTTTTATAACTCGGTATTAAGCCCAAGAATCGATTAATTCGGGGGACCAAGAATCACTATCCACTAATAAGGTCTTTATCTGAAAAATTAATAACACGTTGGGAGTTCGAAAATTTGAGAAAAACCGTGGGTTTGTTTGTATATGTATTTGTTTGGATTTGAAATTTGTCAGATGAATTTGATGAATAAGAAAATGTATACTTGAATTTTGTATATATTTTGAGAGACATATATTTAGATAGATTTAACAAGGTAAAATTTTAATTAAAAGCCTAAAGGCAATGTTTTCTTTCGCTTATTTGTCCGGGGTTATCTCCTCCTCCAATGTGGGTTTGTTTGTATATGTATTTGTTTGGATTTGGCACAATATTTGAAATTTGATTCGATGATGAATTTGATGAATAATTTTTAAAAAATGTATACTTGAATTTTGTATATATTTGAGATAACATATTTAGATATTTTAGGATTTAACAAGGTAAAATTTAAAATATTAATTGATAAATGATTAATTGTGTATTTAAATGTTGTGTAACGTATAAAGGAGATTATGTACAACACCATGTTTTCTTTCAATAAAATACACATGCAAATGTAAAGTGCATATAGAAAAATTGAAGAAACATGTGCAACATCACATCTTTTTCAAAAACATTTAAAAAAGCATGTGTCTTAAAAATAAAATTACATTCTTAGGAAAATTTAAGAATAAGTCCAGAAGATAAATTAAATTAATGATTCTGATTCTATAAAAAAGATGCTTCATACACGGATTTTTTATTTTACATGTGTGAAAATTTTCATAAACACTTATTCAAATATACACTTAGTTATAAAATATATAAAAAAAAAAGTCCACACCTATTTTATAACTTGTTCATCAATATTAACGGGAAAGTTAATGGAAAATTTAAACATGTCATACACATGCAAATCATAATGTAGAAAAAAAGTTATAACATCACATCTTTTCAAAAAAATTTAGGATCAATACAAATTTAAAAAGATGCTTCTATAATTTTTTTTACATGTGTGCAATTTTTAAACACTTATTGCTGCGTAAAAAAAGTGGTTCGAAAATTGAATTGCACATGCAAATGTAAAAGATCACCTAGGCTATAAATTTGCAAAAAGAAACATGAATTGCACATGCAAACATCACAAATTTAAAAAAAGAGAACCACATCACATCTTTTAAACACACCCCATAATCCTCCATTCACACCCCATAATATTTAAGACTAAAATATGCATACAAAGAATGACTATAATGCCCTCATATGAATAGATATAAGATTAGATTTTATTTACATAAGTAATCTATAAATCATAAAAGCTAAAACATTTATTTCTTGGAATTTACGCCCATAAACCTTTTATCTTTTTTATTCAATTTCAGTCATCATAGTCATGGAACGTGAAAGTTCAAACGAGCACATTAATGTAAGTGTTTTTAAGTTTTTTTTTCCTATTTTTTTATCGATTTTTATGCAAAAACTTTGGTATTTTTATGATTTAATCGCGCCACTTTGAGATTACTCGGCATAAATTGCCGTGCAAAAATAAAAAATAAAAAAATTGGTAGTGGTCGGTCCAAGGGGCCGAATGGTAATGAATTCGTGCATGATTAGTCTGACGAACACCAGTGAGTTTGTACATAACCTTACGGCCGAACACACTTGAATTTGTATGAATTTGTTACCTTTGAATGGTCGATTTCCAGCCATTGTTCATGAGTTCACCTTCGATTTTGTTCCATGAGAAACAAAAGCGGAAGACCTTTTTTTTTTTTTTTTTTTCATACGCACTTGCTTCTTTGTTGGAAAGGGAAGAAGTGATTTTTTTTTTTGGGGAGAAGGGCATAATGGTATTAATTTGGGGTGGGTTTAGTAATACATGCATATTAATTTTAAATTTTTAATGGGGTGAGTTTAGTAGGTGGGGTGTGAATGGAGGATTATGGGATGTGTTTAGTGGCTCTCTCTTTTAAAAAAAAATCTTGAAAAACAAAAAAAAAAAAAAAAAAAAGTTTTAATTGAAAAGCATGTGTGCAAAATTACAATCATGTTTTTAAAAAGATGCTCCATACACAGATTTTTATCTTAAATGTGTGAAAAAATTTATAAATATTTTTCCAAATTTACACTTAAAAAAATAATTAAACAACAACTCCACACCTATAACTTGTTCTTCAGGAAATTTAAGAATAAGTCCGATAAATTAGGGTGATTACAGTTTTAGTTCTATTATATATATTTTTAAAAGGTCCTGAACGTGTCATTTTAAGTCCTTTTTTGCGCTATTTCATCAAAAAATTTCAACAATATCATAACATGGAAAGTTAATGGACAGGAATTAGAAACAATATAAATGATGGGACTATAATTTTTGGTGCAATCTTTGGGTTGCACGCATTAGTGGTTCGATAAAATACACAGAAAAATTGAAGAAAAACATGTGCAACATCACATCTTTTCAAGAAACATTTAAAAAAGCATGTGTGTCAATTTTTTGGTGCAAAATTGGGTTGCACGTATTAGTGGTTTGATGAATTGCACATGCAAATGTAAAGCACCTATAGCAAATTCGGAGAAATATTTGCAACATTACATCTTTTAAAAAAAATCTGAAAATTCGGAGAATTGCACATGCAAATGTAAAGAACTCCCGATTTCCGATTGAGTTGATTCTTTTCTCGTTGGAATCCTCTTTTCAACGAGCTTCATATGATTCAACCCTCTTCTCCAATACCCTTCTAAATCAAAACAGTTTTTTGCTTCAATTCTTGCTCGTTTTTCATCCGTTTTCTACAAAATCAACATGCCACACCCTTTCTCATCTCAAGTGGAAGTAAGTCAAATTATTGTAGAAAAATGCATGAAATCCTATCAAATTTGAGCAATTAAACACAAGAATTTCAAGCAATTCTCACACCAATCACATGTTATATTTATATTTAAAGAAAAAGGTCCCCATCGTTTCATTTTAAGCCCTTTTTTACCTTCTTCCTCCCAGACCGTGCTTGGAAACAGCACGGCAAAGTGGGACATCAAACCTTGAAATTCCACATAGTGCCTCATTAGCTTTAAAAGATTCCATAGTGAAATTTTCGAAAGGACCACCCATGGGAATTTCCCCGCTTAAGGCATTGAAAGAGACATTAAAGTAGTCGTGGTACTGAAGCTTCTCCATGGACTTTGGGATCGAGCCAGAGAGGTTATTGTAAGAGAAGTCTAGAGTCACCAAACTAATCATGCTGCCCACGGACACAAGAATGGAACCTTCCAATCTATTATGCGCCAAAGACAAATTTACCAAATTCCGTAAATTCCCAATCATGTTTCTTGCTCTCCCGCCTATATACAATCCCTTTAATAAAATTACTCTTTCATGCATTAGTTTCAAAGTGTGTATTCTATTTCCATTTAAATTTTCTTATTTTTCTTCAGGTGGGGAAGAGAGAGCGAAATAGATAGAGAAATATGTATAATTCATATTTTAATCCCGAAATCACTTACATTCCGAAATCATCTCTTCATCTAACAACACATTACTCGGCTTCAAATCACAGTGAATAACGGGGGTTGAATAGCCATAATGAAGATACACCACAAAAAATGTGTGTTTTACCAACAGAATTTAGCGACAGTTACAAGAACCATCGCAAATAGCGACGGTTTTTACGACGAAAACGGTCAAATGGTCAAAGTCAACAGTTTTAGCAACGGTTAAGAGAATCGTCGCAAATAGCGATGGTTTTAGCAACGGTTTATGCAAACTATCGAGAATAATGATGGTTTTATGACGGTTTTAGCGACGTTTTGGACTAACCCCTTTAGCGACGGATTTAGCGATTGTTTGGACTAACCTCCTTTAGCTACGTTTTTTTTTTTAATTTAAAAAAAATTAACTTTTTTTTTAATTTATTTTAATATTTAATATTAATTATGTTTTTTTTTTTAATGTTTCAGGATTATACTAGGTTTTTTTATTCTTGTTAATGCATCTTACCCTATATTTAATTTATAGTCACTTGGAGAAGAGTTCCCGACGTAGTCGAGGATCTATTTCGAGGAGTTTACGATATAAAATTTAATTTATAATATATTTAAATATATATATTGACTAAAAGTAGTACTTATTTAAATGAAAAGTATTACTTGTTAAATGAAAAGTATTACTTGTTTAAATAGAAAAATAGTGCTTGTTTAAATAGAAAAATAGTACTTGTTTAAATAGAAAGTAGTACTTGTTTAATGAAAAGTATTACTTGTTTAAATAGAAAAGTATTACTTGTTTAAATAGAAAAGTAGTACTTGTTAAAATGAAAATTAGTACTTGTTTAAATGAAAAGTATTACTTGTTTAAATAGAAAAGTATTACTTGTTTAAATAGAAAAGTAGTCTTGTTTAAATAGAAAAGTAGTACTTGGTTAAATGAAAAGTATTACTTGTTTAAATAGAAAGTATTACTTGTTTAAATAAAAATTAGTACTTGATTAAATAAAAAGTATTACTTGTTTAAATAGAAAGTATTACTTGTTTAAATAGAAAGTAGTATTTGTTTAAGTGTATAGTAATACTTGTTTAAATGAAAAGTATTACTTGCTTAAATGAAAACTAGTACTTGTTTAAATAATAGAAAGTAGTACTTGTTTAAATGAAAGTATTACTTGTTAAATGTAAAGTATTACTTGTTTAAATAGAAAAGTAGTACTTAATTAAATAGAAAGGTATTACTTATTTAAATGAAAGGTAATACTTGTTTAAATGAAAGGTATTATTTATTTAAATTAAAGGTATTACTTGTTTAAATGAAAAGTAGTATTTGTTTAAATGTAAAGTAAGCAACAGTTGCACAATCATCAGCCGAAGCTGAGTATATAGCAGCGGTGATGACTACAAGTCATGCAAAATGGTTGAAATACATACTTGAAGATATGGGAGAGCCACAAGATAAAGCAACGAAAATCTATTATGATAGTAAGTTGGCAATAGAAATTGCGAAAAATTCAGTGTTCCACAGCAGAACCAAACACATCAAGATCAAGTACCACTTTATACGAGAAGCAGAAGCAAATAAAGAAATCGAGTTGGAGTATTGCAAGACCGAATAACAACTAGCAGATATTTTCACAAAAGCGCTACCTCGTGGAAAGTTCGAGACACTACGTGAAAAGATTGGAGTAACTGAAATATGCATCAAGGAGGAGTATTAGAAAGTGACGCACATTTCTGGAATAATTCAGATTATAGAAGAATTTTGTGGATTGACTAAATTTTAGAATACTCTAGAAAGAGATAAAAAGATGTAGTAAGAAAATTGTAGAAGTAAGATTCAAGAAAATAGAAAAATGTAAGCATGTAATTACATGATGTAAGAAGAATCTAGAAGAGCATAGTAATATCTCTTTAGGTCGGCATAAAATAGTAGCCGACATATTAGTCCGATATATACAGCAATGATGTAATTGTAAAAGTGTAGAAATCAAATAACAAACCTAACTTCTTACATTAACTAAAGTAGCCTCTATCCCTATTTCGAGCTGAGTATGATTTCGAGCTGAGTATGAAACATTAAGAAAACACAAAATGTCACATTGCACATGTTAAAATTTAATGATGAGTAGATATCATATGAACAACTCTATCTATCACTGTTATGTTTAGACATTATCACTGCATAATATCAATGCACTATATATTTATAAAAATGTGATAATGCATAAACACAATAATAATAATGTACGTATATATAACAGTGATATATGAAGAAGTAGAGTTCACCGAGAACTCGGATTCACACCGATTATTGTCTTTAATGATAACTTATACATTTTCACTATTAAAAATATATATATATGTATATATCGGATGTATCTTCCTCAAAATTCATATCTTCAAAAAACATTAGAAATGATTAATTGACACTTAAAAAAAATATAAATATTTAAGTTAGTTTTTATCAATGGAGAATCATTGATTTTTTTTTTAAAGAATAAAAGAATACATAGAACGGAAAAGAGATATTATGTCATGCCTATTAATTTTAATCTTATTATCGTAACTTCAATAATTCCGAGAGTTCAAAGGATTCTGTGAGGCGAATGGAATCCGAATGGAGAAAATCGTGAGAGAACCCCACAGCAGAATGGCGTGGCAGAACGTATGAACAGGACCCTATGTGAACGTGCTAGAAGCATGAGATTGAAGTGTGGGCTACCAAAGATGTTTTTAAGAGGCGGGTTTTACAATGACTTACTTGATAAACAGAGGACCCTCAACTCCTTTGGAAAATGGCATACCAGAGGAGGTCTGGTCAGGAAAGGAGGTAAATCTGTCTTTTCTTCTAGTATTTGGGTGTGTTGCATATGTACATGTTGATGCTATGAATAGAAGTAAATTAGATGCTAAATCTGTTAAGTGTACGTTTGTTGGATATGGCGGTGATGAATTTGGCTATCAATTTTGGGATGAGGAAAACCGAAAGATAATTCGTAGTCGAGATATCATATTTAATGAACAGGTGATGTACAAAGACAGGTTGGGGATATCCAAAGAAGGTGGTTCTGAGTCTCAAGTTGTGGAGTTAGACATTTCGAACTCGGGTGGGAGCAAGGGGGTTCTAGATGATAAGATGATTGTTGAGGAAGAACCAAGTACACCACCACCAACAATTCCGCTGTGGAGATCCACGAGAGATCGGAGATCTCCTGATAGGTATTCATCCTCCCTTCATTATTTATTGTTAACTGATGGTGGTGAACCTGAATGTTATGCAGAGGCCAAAATTTCTTGCTCTCCCACCTATATACAATCCCTTTAATAAAATTACTCTTTCATGCATTAGTTTCAAAGTGTGTATTCTATTTCCATTTAAATTTTCTTATTTTTCTTCAGGTGAGGAAGAGAGAGCGAAATAGATAGAGAAATATGTATAATTCATATTTTAATATGCATATTAAATGTATTTGACTTAGTTAATATAAAGATATTTAGTCCAAATAATTTTAAAAAATATATAAAAAAATTCGAAAGTGTATTTAATTGCAGTATATTATAAATTGGGCCCCTCTCGGCGCAATTCTTGGCTCCGCCACTGTTTGTAAGCCATTGGTTGATTCAAATACGCTATAGACCCATACGAGTCTACTGCAGCACGGGATTCAAATCCTGGATGTCGTCCTTCCACAATGGCAATGCCAGAAAAGTACAATATCTCGAAACCATTGGATAATTCTTGATTGAACGCTTCAGATAATTCCTGCATTGATTGGGCATAAGTTCCAGCAAACAGATTGGGCTTCTTAGTTAACTAGTTGGATTGGGCTTCTTCTTTTATTTGGGCTTCGGAAAGAAAGTGTCCCGAGACTAAAATAGAAATGCGCAATATATAAGGCGAAACTCAAAATTATCCCTCTAAATTAATGCATCAAGAAAAATTGCCGTTTTATTTTCTGTAGCTCTAATAGAACTGCAGTTGAGCACTTCAAGGCCAACACCAATATGGAGAATACACATTTGTGAGTAAGTTGACATCTATAACCCAACTCTTTAAGCTCAAATCTCCATCAAACATATCATCACTTGGCCTTCTTCTTGTAAAAGTTTCCAACAACATCATGCCGTAACTATAAACATCACACCTCGTTGAAACTAACCCTTTCAGACCATACTCTGCAATTAAAATCATAGTGGATTATATATATGTAGTTAAAATATACATGTAATAATAATTTGAATTGAGAAATAAAATCACCTGGTGCAATGTACCCCATGGTGGCAAGGGTGTTAGTTTGCACAGTGCTTTCCCCTCCACCTTAACAATTTTGCAATCCCGAAATCACTTACATTCGCAATCATCTCTTCATCTAACAACACATTACTCGGCTTCAAATCACAGTGAATAACGGGGGTTGAATAGCCATAATGAAGATACACTACAAAAAATGTGTGTTTTACCAACGGAATTTAGCGACAGTTACAAGAACCTTCGCAAATAGCGACGGTTCTTACGACGAAAACGGTCAAATGGTCAAAGTCAACAGTTTTAGCAACGGTTAAGAGAATCGTCGCAAATAGCGATGGTTTTAGCAACGGTTTATGCAAACTATCGAGAATAATGACGGTTTTATGACGGTTTTAGCGACGTTTTGGACTAACCCCTTTAGCGACGGATTTAGCGATTGTTTGGACTAACCTCCTTTAGCTACGTTTTTTTTTTAATTTAAAAAAAATTAACTTTTTTTTTAATTTATTTTAATATTTAATATTAATTATGTTTTTTTTTTTAATGTTTCAGGATTATACTAGGTTTTTTTATTCTTGTTAATGCATCTTACCCTATATTTAATTTATAGTCACTTGGAGAAGAGTTCCACCTGACCGTAGTCAGATCTATTTCGAGGAGTTTACGATATAAAATTTAATTTATAGTATATTTAAATATATATATTGACTAAAAGTAGTACTTATTTAAATGAAAAGTATTACTTGTTAAATGAAAAGTATTACTTGTTTAAATAGAAAAATAGTGCTTGTTTAAATAGAAAAATAGTACTTGTTTAAATAGAAAGTAGTACTTGTTTAATGAAAAGTATTACTTGTTTAAATAGAAAAGTATTACTTGTTTAAATAGAAAAGTAGTACTTGTTAAAATGAAAATTAGTACTTGTTTAAATGAAAAGTATTACTTGTTTAAATAGAAAAGTATTACTTGTTTAAATAGAAAAGTAGTACTTGTTTAAATAGAAAAGTAGTACTTGGTTAAATGAAAAGTATTACTTGTTTAAATAGAAAGTATTACTTGTTTAAATAAAAATTAGTACTTGATTAAATAAAAAGTATTACTTGTTTAAATAGAAAGTATTACTTGTTTAAATAGAAAGTAGTATTTGTTTAAGTGTATAGTAATACTTGTTTAAATGAAAAGTATTACTTGCTTAAATGAAAACTAGTACTTGTTTAAATAATAGAAAGTAGTACTTGTTTAAATGAAAGTATTACTTGTTAAATGTAAAGTATTACTTGTTTAAATAGAAAAGTAGTACTTAATTAAATAGAAAGGTATTACTTATTTAAATGAAAGGTAATACTTGTTTAAATGAAAGGTATTATTTATTTAAATTAAAGGTATTACTTGTTTAAATGAAAAGTAGTATTTGTTTAAATGTAAAGTAAGCAACAGTTGCACAATCATCGTACGAAAATTTGAGTATATAAAATGGTGATGACTACAAGTCATGCAAAATGGTTAAAATACATACTTGAAGATATGGGAGAGCCACAAGATAAAGCAACGAAAATCTATTATGATAGTAAGTTGGCAATAGCAATTCGCGAAAAAATTCAATGTTCACAAATGAGAACCAAACACATCAAGATCAAGTACCACTTTATCGACGAAGCGAAGCAAGCAAAAAAGAAATCGAGTTGGAGTATTGCAAGACCGAATAACAACTAGCAGAGATATTTTCACAAAAGTATTTACCTCGTGGAAAGTTCGAGACACTACGTGAAAAGATTGGATGGCGAAATATGCATCAAGGAGGAGTATTAGAAAGTGGCATACATTTACGGAATAATTGATTATAGAAGAATTTTGTGGATTGACTAAATTTTAGAATACTCTAGAAAGAGATAAAAAGATGTAGTAAGAAAATTGTAGAAGTAAGATTCAAGAAAATAGAAAAATGTAAGCATGTAATTACATGATGTAAGAAGAATCTAGAAGAGCATAGTAATATCTCTTTAAATTCGGCATAAAATAGTAGCCGACATATTAGTCCGATATATATCTGACAATGATGTAATTGTAAAAGTGTAGAAATCAAATAACAAACCTAACTTCTTACATTAACTAAAGTAGCCTCTATCCCTATTTCGAGCTGAGTATGATTTCGAGCTGAGTATGAAACATTAAGAAAACACAAAATGTCACATTGCACATGTTAAAATTTAATGATGAGTAGATATCATATGAACAACTCTATCTATCACTGTTATGTTTAGACATTATCTTTGCATAATATCAATGCACTATATATTTATAAAAATGTGATAATGCATAAACACAATAATAATAAATGTATATATATAATAAGTGATATATGAAGAAGTAGAGTTCACCGAGAACTTCGGATTCACACCGATTATTGTCTTTAATGATAACTTATACATTTTCACTATTAAAAATATATATATATGTATATATCGGATGTATCTTCCTCAAAATTCATATCTTCAAAAAACATTAGAAATGATTAATTGACACTTAAAAAAAATATAAATATTTAAGTTAGTTTTTCAATGGAGAATCATTGATTTTTTTTTTAAAGAATAAAAAGAATACATAGAACGGAAAAAGAGATATTATGTCATGCCTATTACTTTTAATCTTATTATCGTAACTTCAATAATTCCGAGAGTTCAAAGGATTCTGTGAGGCGAATGGAATCCGAATGGAGAAAATCGTGAGAGAACCCCACAGCAGAATGGCGTGGCAGAACGTATGAACAGGACCCTATGTGAACGTGCTAGAAGCATGAGATTGAAGTGTGGGCTACCAAAGATGTTTTGGGCAGGAGGCGGTTTACATACATAGACTTACTTGATAAACAGAGGACCCTCAACTCCTTTGGAAAATGGCATACCAGAGGAGGTCTGGTCAGGAAAGGAGGTAAATCTGTCTTTTCTTCTAGTATTTGGGTGTGTTGCATATGTACATGTTGATGCTATGAATAGAAGTAAATTAGATGCTAAATCTGTTAAGTGTACGTTTGTTGGATATGGCGGTGATGAATTTGGCTATCAATTTTGGGATGAGGAAAACCGAAAGATAATTCGTAGTCGAGATATCATATTTAATGAACAGGTTATGTACAAAGACAGGTTGGGGATATCCAAAGAAGGTGGTTCTGAGTCTCAAGTTGTGGAGTTAGACATTTCGAACTCGGGTGGGAGCAAGGGGGTTCTAGATGATCAGATGATTGTTGAGGAAGAACCAAGTACACCACCACCAACAATTCCGCTGCGGAGATCCACGAGAGATCGGAGATCCACGAGAGATCGGAGATCTCCTGATAGGTATTCATCCTCCCTTCATTATTTATTGTTAACTGATGGTGGTGAACCTGAATGTTATGCAGAGGCCACACATAGTGAACAGGTGGACAAGTGGAAACTTGCAATGGATGATGAGATGAATTCATTGATGACCAACGGAACTTGAGAGCTATTTGAGCTTCCTTAGGGCAAGAAAGCACTGCATAACAAGTGGGTTTACAGAATAAAAGAGGAGGCTGATGGAAGCAAACGCTACAAGGCAAGATTGGTTATGAAGGGGTTTCAGCAGAAACATGGTATTGACTATACTGATATTTTTACTCCAGTGGTGAAGCTAACTACCATTCGATTAGTTCTGAGTCTGGTGGATGCAGAAAACTTGGTGTTAGACCAGATGGATGTGAAAACCGCCTTTCTTCATGGTGATTTAGATGAGGACATCTACATGAAACAACCGGAGGGATACTTGTCTAAGGGGAATAGTGAGCTAGTTTGCAAATTGAAGAAGAGCTTGTATGGTCTGAAACAAGCTCCATTACAGTGGTACAAGAAGTTTGATGGGTTCATGCATGAGATTGAGATCAAGAGGTGTGAGGCTGACCATTGCTGTTACTTCAAGAGGTATGATGATGGTTATATCATTTTGCTATTATATGTTGATGACATGTTGATAGCAGGCTCTAGTGCTCGGGAGGTGAGCAAATTGAAGGAAAAGTTGTCTGAAAGGTTTGCTATGAAGGACCTAGGAGAGGACAAGCAAATCTTGGGAATGCGAATCGATCGTGATAAGGTGGCAGGAAAGTTGTATCTTTCACAGGCTGAATACATAAAGAAAGTCTTGGGGAGATTTAGTATGGAAGATGCAAAGCCAGTTCGGGTCCCGTTGGGAAGTCAGTTCAAGCTATCCAACAAGGACTCACCTACTAGCGAAGAGGAGAGGACCTACATGCAAAACACTCCGTATGATTCAGCAATTGGAAGTTTGATGTATGTTATGGTGTGTACAAGACCAGATATTGCACAGGCTGTGGGAGTTGTAGCCGGTTTATGGGCAATCTGTGTAAGCAGCATTGGGAGGCAGTGAAATGGATCCTTAGGTACTTGAGAGGTACTACTGAACAAGCTTTGTGCTTTGAGGGCAAAAGAGTTGGGTTGGCAGGATATGTTGATGCAGACTTGGCATCAAATGATCTCGACAAAAGGAGGAGTACTACAGGGTATGTGTTTACTTTTGGTGGTACAGCAATCTCTTGGGCTTCTAAGTTGCAAAAGATCGTAGCTCAGTCCACTGCAGAAGCAGAGTACGTTGCAGTCATTGAGGCTAGTAAAGAAATGGTTTGGTTGCAGAATCTGTCGTGTGAGTTGGGGAAGGAGCAAAAGGATAGTATTCTGTATAGTGACAGTCAGAGTGTTATTCACTTGGAAAATAATTCGGCCTTTCACTCGAGGACGAAGCACATCGAGTTGAGGTATCATTATATTCGTTACCTCATTGAGAACAAGATCTTACAGCTGATGAAGATCCGGGGAAGTGAGAATCCTGCTGACATGTTGACTAAGGTTGTGACCTTATTGAAGTTGAAGTTATGCATGACTTCAACTGGCCTTGGAAACTGAGCATAACGCCCGGCACTACTACCAGTGAGAGAAACCGTTGGAACGGAGGAGACAAGTTACAGTTGGAGTCAGTCTCCAGGTGGGAGATTGTTGGGATTGTTGGAGCCTAAGTGAGACGGGGATGCAGCGCACGGGAGACGCTCGACCAGTGCTCGAGGTCGAGTACTATTGCTCGGTCGAGCGCCCCCCCTTTCCAGCGCCATCAAGGCGCTCGAGCTATGAGTCTGATCGAGCAGAACCGCTCAACCAAAGCCCCTGGTCGAGCGGTTCCGGAAGCCTTTTTCGCGAATTTAGGTTTCAGGCTCAGCCTCTTATATAAATACTTTTGACTCATTGTATTTGCCTCTTGTACTGAAAACACACGAAAATAGTGAATCTCCTGGCTTGGGAGTGCCCCCAGACATAGTCATTCCCGATGAACTGGGTAACCAAATTGTTTGTTCCTTAATTCTTGGTTCCATTATTTTCTCCATAATTGCTTGCTTAAATTCCTAACAATTTGGAAGTTGAAATCTCTCAATAGTTTATATCTTAATGATAACAAATTAAATGGTATGCTTCTGTTTTCATGGCTCTTGAAAGAATCTCATCTCATCTAAAAGTTCGAATTTGTAGAGAGGTATGGGATCAATTTATTTATATTATATTAATTTCCTTAATGCTCCCTCTCACTCGTGAGCTTAGCGAGTGAACAATTTAGGATTCGATTCTCACTGAAAGCAACTCCACCCATATTAGATTGTCCACTCGTTGAGGCCCTCTTCCCCAGAGGGTAAAGTTAGGAACTCGGCCTACGAGTGAATGGGAATTTTAGAGAAATAATATAAACGAATTTAATTTCACAACTATATACAAGTTCGAACTTTTAGTTGAGATGAAATCCTTCATATCTTTTAATAATATCGGTGCCATAATAATGACATTTTTACTTTTCATTATTAATTTTTTTAACAGGTGTTATACCAATGGAGATTGGCAATCTTCAGAATTTGGTTGAACTTAATATTGGAAAGGTAGTATTAGTGGAACGCTGCCCCTCAACATTTTCAATTTGTCTTCGTTGCAAGTTTTACTGCTATGGCGCAATAACTTGGGTGGGAGCCTCTCGAGTAATATTGCAAATCTTACAATGCTCAAACTCTTGGACCTCAACGAAAACGAATTCACAGGTGATTCCTAATGTATAATTTTGCTAGATATTCATTTATGATTTCCTTTTTCCCCTTCAAAGCTTCGATTGTCCTACATTTACAGATTTTAAAACATATTCTCCTATATTTACATATTTCAAAACATATTGTCCTGCATTTCCAAGTCTGTAAAATTAACGACCTTAAAACACAATCCTCCAAGTTACTGTCCTGAAAAAACATTTTTCCCTTTTATCCCCTCCAATAGAAGTTGCAAACACCCCCTCATTCTTATTTAACCATGTCATGCAGGTGTTTTACCCACTGAAATTGGCCAACTTTACCAACTAGAGTACTTAGGATTAAACTTAAATGCCTTTAGTGGTACAATCCCACCGGAGCTCTTCAATATCTCAACTCTTCAAAGTTTTGGAGTTGCTGGCAATGGTCTGTCAGGCGATCTTCCCGCCAGTTTGTGCTACGGCTCATCCATTCTTCAAGAAATTTACCTCGCTACAAATAAGTTGGGTGGAGCAATACCCAGCTCTATCTCTAATTGTGCTCATCTCACAAATCTTCATCTCAGTTACAACAGATTCTCTGGTGTTGTACCTCACTTTTTCGGAAACCTAACTTCGCTTAATGCTCTGGATCTGGTAGGCAACAATCTAAGGATTGAATCATCTTCTTAGAAATTGGACTTCATTTCTTCCTTGACTAATTGCAGATCTTTAAGGATTATCGCATTTTCTGATAATCCTCTAAATGGAATCATCCCATCTTCCATTGGAAATTTTTCTTCCTCACTGCAAAAATTCTACGCCTACAATTGCAATATTATGGGCAGTATTCCTGCTGGTATAGGCAACTTAAGTAACTTGATCATACTTGGATTATCCAATAATGAGTTGTCTAATAATATTCCTCTTACTCTCAAACATGAGAATAAGCTTCAAGGATTATATCTAAATAACAACAATCTCAGAGGTTCCATTCCAGAAGGTCTGTGTCATTTGCAATTCATTAGTGATGTGTATTTAAGCCAAAACCAATTATCAGGTCCAATTCCTGAATGTTTTGGAAATTTCACTTCTTTAAGAAAACTTTTTCTGGATTCCAACGTTCTAACTTCAAGTATACCATCAAGCTTGTGGCTCCTCTCCAATTTGTTGGTGTTAGACCTTTCGAGAAATTTCTTGGATGGAATGTTGCCACCGGAGATGAGTAATTTAGTGGCAATAACGTCTGTCACTCTATCCATGAATCAATTTTCTGCGACTATCCCCACCACGATCGGGAAGTTACAGAATCTGATTTATATGTCTCTAGCACATAACAGGCTGGAAGGTCCTATTCCTTTGTCAGTGGAAAACATGGTCAGTTTGTCAACTCTAGATCTCTCTTACAATTATCTTTCTGGTCTAATCCCAAAGTCCTTGGAGAAACTTCAGCATCTCGACAACTTCAATGTCTCTTTCAATGATTTAACCGGAGAAATTCCTACTGGTGGTCCATTCACAAACTTCACAACGGATTCTTTCAAAGAAAATAAAGCATTATGTGGAATTCCGAGGTTTCAGGTCCCTGTTTTCCATGTTGTTTCCAACCACATATCAAGGAGGAAGAAGGTGGTAAAATATGCTTCATTTATTCTTGTTGGGGTGGTTGTGTTCATCGCCGTTGCCTCATTGGCCTTCATCTTCTTAAGATACAGTAGGAATGATAAGGCAACTTCTAGAACTAATGAGCAAGTGCTTTCTACTATGCCTGAAAGAATTTCCTATTACGAAATCTTGCATTCAACTGAGCAATTCAATGAAAGCAGTTTATTAGGCATTGGGAGTTTCGGTTCTGTTTATAGAGGAGTTCTTAGAGATGGAAAGATTATTGCTGTGAAGGTGTTTAGTCTGGAAACCGAAGCTGCTTTCAGGAGTTTTGATGTCGAATGCAATGTATTACGTAACATTCGTCATAGAAACCTAACAAAGGTTATAAGCAGTTGCTCCAATGAATATTTCTGGGCATTAGTTCTTGAATATATGCCTATGGGAAACCTTGAAAAATGGTTGTATTCTCACAACCATTGCTTGGATGCTATGCAAAGGTTGAATATAATGATTGATGTGGCATGTGCATTGGAATATCTTCATCATGACTACTCAACTCCCGTTGTTCACTATGACTTGAAGCCTAGTAATGTGTTGTTAGACGAAGAAATGATTGCCCATGTAACTGATTTCGGGATAGCAAAATTGTTAGGTGATGGGGAAAACATTGTTCTAACAAACACCCTTGGTACATTGGGATACATTGCGCCTGGTAATAATTCTTTTTCCTCAATTCAAATCAATTCCACCTCTGATTGTATCTTACAACTGTATATATGCATTTTTTATTTTTTTTTGTAGCAGAGTACGTCTTTGAAGGTCTAGTTTCAACGAGGTGTGATGTTTATAGTTATGGCGTGATGCTGATTGAAACATTTACAAGAAAAAGACCATGATGACATGTTTGGCGGAGATTTGAGCTTGAAGAGTTGGATTGAAAGTCTGCTTCCACGGTCGCTGGATCAGGTTATAGATATCAACTTGCTCACGAATCTTGATGATGAACATTGTGACAATATGATGCACTGTGTATTCTCCATATTGGTGCTGGCCTTGAAGTGCTCAGAAGAATCCCCTGAAGACAGGATAAACATGAAAGAAACTCTATCGGAGCTACAGAAAATCAAACGTAGATTTTTCTAGTAAGACTTGAAATACAGCGGCAAGGCCTTGTAATCTCTACATTCTTCCACATAATTGGTATGCATCATATGTATTGATAAAGAGAATAAAACACTAACATGGATATATGTGTAAATGTGTGGCTGACAGTGCAGCGATGCATTGCACCTGATGTAGAACATAATACACTGATGGGAAGAATGTTCTTTTAGGATAGTAACTTTGGGGGTTGTGTTTTAAGGACAATAAATAATAAGAACTTGGAAATATAGGACAATATGTTTTAAAATATGTAAATATAGGACAATATGTTTTAAAATCCGTAAATGTAGGACAAACGAGCCTGATAAGCCCAAATTGAGCTTAAATGTCACCTGAGATTTGTGCTTGTTCGGGCTCGATTGTCCTACATTTACAGGATTTTAAAACATAGTGTCTTTTATTTATAAATTTTAAAACATATTGTCTTATATTTACAAATTTTAAAACATATTGTCCTACATTTACAAGCCCATAAAATTATTGTCCTTAAACACAACACCCACTAAGTTACTGTCCTAAAAACCATTATTCCCTTCACCCGGACTCTGTCGGACAATTTGCATTCAGTCTGAACATGAATTCTGTATCTAGATAATGAAGTTCTGATTCTGTGCATTATCTATTCTGAAGTTGATAAAATTAAACAATGGGGTGCGAAGTTAGTTTGGATATAATTAAATTGAGTTAATGTGAATTTGACTTATCCCAGATGCTTTTTAATATTTGGAGTATATGATTGGTCAAAATTACTTGTTCTTTTCAACTTTCAATCGAGCTATTAACCCTTATAGTTCGGATTCAGTATTTCTTTTATATCCTCTTTCATCTCGGATTCTTATTTACTAATTATATATTCACAATATGACTCTTTTAAGTTCTATTTTAAGATCAAGAAACTATATAAACATGAGTACTTCGAAATACCTGTTAATTAGCCTTATGATCGTCTCTTGATTTCATGTTCAAAGGTCATCATGGCACGTCGTCTCATCCATATTATACAAATTAAAGTGGAATACAAATTATGAAACAGGTGATCTCATTCCTCTATTTTTTATCGATTTTTTTTTTTATTACGTGAGTACCAACGTACTCTTTTTTTTTTTTTTTTTTTTTGAAGGGTTGTACTCAAGAGAGAGTATTAAATTTCCGAATAACAAAGAGAATACCACCAATCGAATTATAATTCTAATTATATCCTAACTAATTAGGAAAATGATAAATAAGGAAAACAGAATATAGGTAATTCAAAAATATATTTATTTATCGTATATTGGATAAAATCTATATGTGAAACATAAAACACTTTATGAACAAACAAAGCAAAAAAATGGCAACTAGATTGAGTAAAGGATTTATTTGCGGCTAAAGGTGTATATAGGTTGATGTGAATTAAAGTTTAGTGATAAGTGGATTATATTGCGTTATTTAAGTTACTTAGAGTGTGATTATTTGTATTTTAATGTGACTTGTTTGCGTGTTTTTCCACTTATATGTACGTTGATAATTTAAAAGTCCACTTGATCTTTTGTTTGAGTTTTTTGAGTGTTTTAGTGTCTTTTCGGAGATATAGAAATGTTGGAGAAAGGCCCAAAGATCCCTAATGAAGTCCTTGGCCGAATTTTACTCAATGCAGCCCACACTGGGGGCTCAGTGTGGGCCGAAATCTTAAGCTTGATGGGCCAAAGGATTTTTACCAACTCCAGCCCAAATTGCACCAGAAAAAACAGGCGTCTTAGGGCTCATTCTTGGGGGAGTCAGCGGCTGGAGGCAGATTGCAGCCGGGGGGGAAGACAAAACTCGGAGGAACACGAATGGAGAAGAAGAAAACATTCTCAGAGTTTGCTCTTGAGTTTCTCATGTTTTCTTTATTCAATTTTAATACTTTTGTCATGACTATGGACGGCTAAGTCCTTTTATTCCAATTCCAGATATTTCTAAACTTGTATTTTGATGATTACTATTTAATTCGATATCGTTTTTGTTAGACTATTATTGTCATATTATTTATATCATACGCTTTAAATTCTTGCATGTTAGGATAATTAATTTGGTTTGACCACCTAGGTTAATTTATTCTTATGTGCATGTTAGTTAAATATCACGTAATCCGTAATTGTTGTGTGCATATGACAATTAGTAACAACTAGTAATATTTGTTAGGGTGATATAAATTGAATTCTTTCAAATCGAGCTAGCGTATTCGGGAATTTATTTAACATTTATCCTAGAGGTTAATATTTTTACTGAATTAAATTTAGATCGTATATAGACTGTTTAGTTAAAAAGGCTCATTGAAGAGCGTATTTCAATTGGATAAAATTAAGGGATAAAACCGATAAACAAAGCTTGTTGTTTATTGAGGGTCATTAGTCTGAGAGTAAGGTTAAGCAAACAATACTTTTAAGGGAGAAGAACATTTAGGTACAAAGTCACAAGAATTCTAGCTTATTACTACACTACATTTTTTCAATTACACTCCACTACACACTTTGTCATTAAAAGACTGAAATGCCCCTCTTTCTCCTTTTAGCTCCCTGCAACTTTCTGCAGACTTTCTGCAAACATGTCTCATCGATGAACAGTGTTATTAAAGTGCAGAAATTTTGGCTAAAGTGTAATTTTTTTTTTAACTTTTGACTCATTTTTTATGTTTTGACTAATTTTGAACCTTACAAATATTTGAATACCAATTTTCTTCAAATTCTTCTTCCTTATTTTTTTAAAATTGCCTTCTATTTTCAAAGCTAGCAGAATTTTAATTATTTCAATTTATAAGTTGACCATTTTTAATAAATATCATATTTAGGATTATTAAAGGGAAAAGTGTCCGGTCCAAATTTAAATCACTTTACTTACAAAAGTCTCACTATCTTGACTATAAATAGTCTCACTATGCATATAAAAATTTCACTATACATACAAAAATCTCACTATACATATAAAAATTTCACTATACATACAAAAATTTCACTATATCTAGTATTACACTTTTTCCAGATTTCTTGATGGCATAAGCTCTCTAACTTTTTCTGCAGATTCCCATCTCCCGAGTGCAGCTTATAATCAACTTCAGATCTCTTGACAATCAGGAATAGATTACCACCAGAAATTCTCTATCTCAAATAAAAAACACACAATCAACAGTCAAAATTTATCTCAAGGAAAAAAAAAATGAATGAAAGAAGTCCTACAACCATTAACCAAGAAATTTGATAATTCCTCACAAATAGCTCCCACAAACTAGACATAAACAGATATAAACATAGACTCCTGCTAATCAAAATAAGTGAAACCTAATTCAATCTCTAATAATTAATCGACAGAGGTCAATTCCAAGACCTTGAAATTTTTTACCAGAAACCATTGGTATGCACAACATAAAGATTAATTTGAATGTGAACCCAAATCCATGTTGTTTTCCTCTATTAACCCACCACCAGATCTTGAAATATACACACACATATACATATATATACAGAGTGTGGTTTCAACAACCCATTACCACCACCCACCTTAAGAAATTATCAAATTCAAATTTTAATTTCTAAAAATCAGCAAACCTTTAGATCTCTTCTTATAAACATAAATCTCTTTTAATTTCCATAAATCAACTAATACTAATTTCCAGAAATTATCAACGCCACATTGCTTTTACAAATAGAAATCAAACCAAAACTTTTAGCCCCAAAAAATCAAACCTCCAGATCTCTGTAAAATCAACAACGTCGCCATTAATATCCGTCGGAGTGGTAAGGGAGGCGGGATCGACCTTCATATCCGTCGGAGTCCTGCCTAAAAGATCTGAAAAATAGATCCGTAAAAATGCCGCCGCTCACCCCCCATCACCACCGCTGTGATTTGTTGGAACACTGACAACAGCTCCTCCACGGCCTCGAGTTCGTCTCACTACTCTGTATGGATTTTAGAGTGAGATTTGAGGGATAGAGAGAGAGATAGTGAATAAGAGAGAGAAAGTTAATTTTAAAATAAAAAATTAGAGGGAGGATGGGAGTTAAATGGCCGGTTGGTGGGCTGATTTAGAATGAGGGCATTTTAGTCTTATTCTTGTCCTTTTGTATTGAATTGTAATTGGAAAAAGCAATTGTATCTAATTGTTAGTGTCTTCTAAATCTTGTATCTATGCGTAATTTTCCCTACTTTTAATTAGAAAAGTCAAAATACAAGGGATGAATGAACTGTGAATTGGAAGCCTTTTGTCATTTGAATTCGATTATTTATTATTTCTGCAGTATTTAATTATTTAGTAACTCTCACTACATCCAAAACCCCCCCTTTGTCCACCTCTTTAAATTCATACAAATAACGTAATAATTAATTTCACGTTTCTTGAGGATCAACCCTTACTTATCCTACTACATTCTAGTGGATCGGTTAAGGATTTAATTTAATTTTTCGGTGCCGGCGACAGCACACAAAATCTTGGCGTCGTTGCCGGGGAACGGTGTGAATAATTTTTTTATGTTTTTTGTGTGATATTTTTGGGGGTTTTATTTTCTGTTATTTTTCTGAGTGTTTTAGTGTCTTATTTGTTAATTTCTCTCTCCCATAATCCCTCGTTTATTTCGTGTGTCGTTGCAATTTTCTGTAATTTTGACACTGGGCCCCCTAGTGTCACTATAGCAGCAGAATTTCAGTAGCCCGTTTATGTTTTTTTTCATTTTTCCCTTTTTTTTTTTTTTGTTCTATGTCACGTGCTTTTGTCTCTTTTTCAGGTGCCTCATAGGCTAAGTTACTCACATCTATGGGGAGTTCTGAGCCATCAATGGAAGAAATGCTCAAACTACTTACTTTCATTAATCTACAACTCCATAAGGAGAATCTACTGATCAGTGCGACACTGGCCCCCCAGTGTGGATTTTTCTGCAGAAATCATTACATGGTTTGAACGAGCACTGAAGGTGGATAAGGAGAAGCAAATCCTCGATATTTTTCGTAAGGTGGAAATCAATATTCAACTACTTGATGTCTTAGTCCAGATTCCTAAACTTGAAAAATTCCTCGAGGATTTGTGCACCAACAAGCATAGGCTCAAAGGGAATGAAAAAATCTTGATGGGAGAAAGTATTGTTCGTCACCATAGATTACCATTTGATCGAAGGGATTACTTTACTCCTATCACGTGAAAAATAGATGTTGGTCGTCGAGCTAAAAGACGTTAAACGAAAGCGCTCTACGGGAGGCAGCCCGTATTTTTATTTTTATTTTTGGTATTCTGATATTTTTTTTATTATTTTTTTAATTCTCTTTTAGTTGTCTTCTTCGCGTGTCTTTCTCAATTTTGTTGCAGGCTCTCTCGTGCTTAAAGTGAATGAGAATAGTGGATTTCTGGTAGCTCCTACACTCTTCAGTTTATCCGGTGATACTCTTCCTTATTTTTTCCTCTTCCTTGTGCATATTTATTTTGTGTTGCTTGCGGACAATTGTAATATATTAAGTGTGGGGGAGAGGCAAGATGCTAATTTTTTTTGTGTATTTACTATTGAGCTGATTTTTGGGCTTGAGTGTTGTATTTACATGTTGGTATGTATTTGTGTTGGAGAAGTGAATGATGATTTGAGAGTTGTTGGTAGTGGTGTGATGTTTTTGTGAGTAGTGAACCTTGAGTAAATTTGGTTAAATTTTGTTGATTTGGAAATTATGTAAATTTTGTGTAACTGTGGGATAGCATCAAGGTATGATCGAATCTATATTTGTGATTTGATTTGTTGATTTGCTTGGATTCTGATTTGTATTTTTGGCACCCCATAATAAAGTAGTCTAAGTTGATGGTTTGTATGGATAATGCATTGTTGGTGTACTCCTGAGGTTGAAAAATTTTGTGTTGGATTGGAGATTGGAGTTTAGTCAAAAAATTGTGCAAATAAAGAGGCCGGTACAGCTGGCCATTTTTAGGGGCTCAAAAACTTCGAGCTAAAACCTAACGATGGAATGAAGTTGCGGTCCCACGTTTGAAAAAAAAAATACGAGGGGCTGAAACAGCTGCCTAAAATCCAAAAATCTAACACTAGTTGAACTAAAACCCAAAGAGTAGAGTCGAGTTGCAGACTTCGTTAACAAAAAAAATAGAGGAAGAAAGGGGAGTACACTAAGATGCAGAGTCTTTTTGGATTTATCAACTTAGGTGAAAAATAGTTGAAAGAAAAGGGGGATTGAAGGTACATTGAGGAATTTGGTAGATTGATTAGTTGAGGATCGAGTATAGATGATGTCAGAACTTGGTGTCCTTAAGTTCAAGGATTTTTGTATGATTTTTGAATCTAGTCCGGGTTTACTCAAGTCGTCGCTTTGCACCAACGTCACACTAATTTTATTAGTGAGGATCTGAGCCGAGGAATTTTTATTAGTGAGGATCAGAAAGTTGGTTTTGACCTAAATGAATTTCATACAGGTTTTGTAGGTCGAATAGGCTCTTTGGAATGGGGCCTCCCAGATTGTTGTTATGTAGATCTAATCCTTGAATCTTATTTAAATATCTGATAGTAGATGGAATAATACTAGACAACTCATTGTTGCTTAGATCAAGTGACATCAAGTTCCATAAATTGCGGATGTCATCAGGAATGATACCCTTAATTTTGCAATTTTGGGCAGAGAATTCTTTGAGAGAAGAAGAAAAATTCCCAATTGAGGGTGGAATGATGCCATCTAGAGGATTATCATCAATCACCAACCTCCTTAAAGATGTGCAATTTGTTAAGGAAGTGATGAAGCTCAATTCAGAAGAAGGTGATTCAATTCTTAGATTGTTGCTTGAAAGGCGTAGGGATTCAAGAATAGTTAGATTGGAAAGAGAGTGGGGTACAACACCCGTTAATCTGATTACATGTGGGATAATGAGTTGGTATATATATGTGATTACTTGGAAATTTTCTGAACCCCTTTATGATCTTTGAGGGTCTATTTATAGTGTATTGACAAACATGTGCTGGTTTTGCAAGCATGAGCTGGAGATTTCGTGTCATGCAAGAACTTATGTGAAGCTGCCACGTTTTCAACCCCGCCTGCCTGGTCGACATTAATTTGTATTTACTTGCTTACAAAGCCTTCTACTTGTCGTCCAGATGGTTTGGGTTTAGCTAGTGAGTTGGCTTTTATGTTCGCAGTAACACGTTTGCTCCCGAATGGTCGTCCTGTTCGCTTTAAGAAACGCGGCTGCAAGCCAAGCATCTTGATTCATGTTATATGCTCTCCTTTAAGGGGCGAGCAAACATTCCTTCTCCTGTTCGACTTTTGCTCGACCAATTCCTCTGCTCGCCTCTTTGACCATACCATATTTAGCATGTTGCTTCCTTGTATTGGGGCAACCAGACTGGCGAGCACACTAGTATGGTCGGGGCAACCACCAACCTGGCAAACACCTGTCTAGCGGACATGATTATTAATAATTTATCGGTACACGTGTCCATCTGATGTGTAAAAAACAATTCGGGGTCGAACACCGATCACAACACATAATATGAAATTTATACCATTATATTTGTAAATTTATACCAATATTCTTATGAACTACTACTTTCGTCACAATTCTTTGTTCACATTTATCGTTTTCTCATGTTTTAGCGAGCGAGTTTTATATTAGTATTTAAAATGTGATAAAATAATTTTTAAGAAGACATATAATATAGGAGATGTAAATCTGTCATACCCTCCTCAAAAGTCATTTTATCATTTCAAATACATAATAAATAATTCGCTCGTTAAACACACGAGAAAAAAGTAGGTGTGAACAAAGAGTTGGGACGGAAGAAGTAATAATCATAAAATTTATTTTATGGATATTAATTTATAAGAGTAGTGGTATTAGTTGATAAGTATTATGATATTAATTTATAAGTATAATTAATGATATAAATTTTATATGACCAAGTTTCGTCGGATACTCTTATTCACGTTAATACCGAAAGTTATTTGTCGTCGAGATTTATGGAGTTTAGTCTTAACTGGGCCCATTTTACGGGGTAGTGCCTTTGTCACTAAAATAGAATGTTATTGGACCTACAAACTAAATGGGCTGATATGATTAAATTTGAACTAAATTAGTAGTATTAAGTTTCAATCGATTTAGGTTGTGTTTTGAAACACTTAAAACAGCTTCCAGAAGCACTTATTTTCAAAAGTTGTGAAAGGAAGTTTTGAAAATAAGTTATTTTAGAAGCTATTTTAAGTGTTTTAAAACACGACCTTAAAATTCTTTAATAAAATATATATAGTCGTGATAAATATACAAGGATCAAGAATCTCCTTAAATTTCAGCTTTTTAAATTCCTACTTATTTTTTATTGGAAGCTTTTACAATCGAGACTTTGACTACTTGAATTTCCGTGTGTACATGTTTTGCATTTTTACTTTTCTATTATATTTTTTTCTGATTAATTTCATTGTGATGTGGTGTACATTATTTTATTATGATGTATTTCACACTAACCGTTTATTTTAAGTTAATTTTGACTACTTATATTCAGTCTTTGCTTTTCATTATTACCATTCTTTATTTTACTGACCAATTTTATTGTGTTAGAGCCTAATTCTTGCACTACCAAAAAAAATTGTCATATACAAATGACCCCGTTAAATTTATTTAACAAAAGTATCAACGAGAGTGAATAATTTTTTATAATTTATTCTTGCTAACATTTAAAGAGGACAGACACAAATCCTCGATGTTAATAAGAGCAAATGCGCCCTCGATATTAGCGAGAGCAGTTTTCCCTCGTTAAAGATAATTTTAAAATTCCAACACACGAGATCTAGGTTTCGAACCAGAGACCAATAAGTTGTGGAGTCTGATCGACTGCTTCACGTCCCATAATTCGTGTTGAATAGGCCTCTAGATATTGATCCAGTTTCGCTTATAAATACCCATCTGATTTATTGTATTTGTGATCACCGAAAATAATAGTAAATCTTCTGGCTTGGTAGTGCCCTCAAACGTAGTCATTCTTGACGAATTGAGTCACCAAATCAATAATATTTAATTGTGTTTCTTTCAATTTCTCTATAATTGCAATTAAAATCCTAACACACCTCTTGCGCACAAAAATATTCTTTACAATTTGTTATCACTAACATTTAAAGAGGACTATCACAAATCATTGGTGTAGTAAGGGCAAATGTGCCCTCGGTATTAACGAGGGCAATTTTTCACTCGTTAAAAGATAATTTTAAAATTCCAACACGCTAGAGCTGGGTTTCGAACCCAAGACATCTTGCGCGCAGAATTCTTATGTGTTTGACGTCTTGCTCGCAAAACTCTTATGTGCTCTTGTGTTTCCACTATGCTAGGTGATTCATTCATTAAATTCTCACTTCTAACACTACAAAAAAATATTGATTTAACGAGAGAGTTTAAAGAGGAAAAATGAACTCTCATTAATTAACCAGGGTTTTAACGAGGGTATGAATTAACGAGGGCTTCAATGAGGGTAGACCCTCGTCAAAATATTCCCGAGGGCGGTCCCCCTCGGCCACATTTTATTGTCAGGTCGCAAGGGTTAGCAGGCCCTCGGCAACTGTCGTCTGACACTTAACGAGGGTAAGAAACCCTCAACAAGTCTGTATGCTTTATAACGAGGGTTAAAAACCCTCGGCAAATTCGAAATCTCTGCGGCGTCCTCTGCCAATTTGAAAAGAAATTAAATAGCAGCCCCAAAAAGCAAAAATTCCAGCTTTAATCAAAACCCTCAAATATTTCTGGCCCTTTGTCTACTACAAAATCTCAGCATTTCACCTCTACCCAATTCACTCCCTCTTCACCTCTCTCCCTCTCTCTGCAGAAATCAGATTTGGGTAAGTTAAAATGGCGAAAACGAACTTGGGCTTCTTCACCCCTTCTCGTCTTCGTCTTCTTCTCCTTCGCCGGCTTTGCTCATCGTCTTCAACTGTAACCGCCGCCCATCGAAATCCGCCTCACAATGCGCGATTCATCTCCACCACTGTGCAACCGATTCAATTTCCCCCACCAAACTCTCTCCAGTTTAGATTCTGCTCAAAGTAAACACCAGATCGAACATTTTCTTTTAGATCTGTACATTTTCTTTTAGATCTGATTTAAGGGCTTTTGTTTTTTACAATTAAATTTATTGATTAATGTGATTCATGAGATTGGTAGAAATGAAAGCGAATCATTTTTGTATACAATATACTATCAATTTGAAAAGAAAAAAAAATAGTTGATTTGTGGAAAATTACAGGTATAAGGCTAGTGATTGAAAAATGAAGGTCAATGGTATAATTGCAATCTGGTTTGTCATCTGAAGTAACTTGTGGGAACATTCAGAACTTGGTCATTCGTCTTCTTGACTACACTCTCAATGACATCCCCACAAAAATAACATTTAATTTTACCTGCGCTTGAGCGGATTAGAAGGTTGATGAGGAAACAAAAAAGTGAAACTGCTGGTATGATACTATGATAATTGGCGAGGGGGGCCCGCCCTCGTTAATTACCGAGGGCCCAGGCGACGAATCTGACATTGGCTTTGGTGAGGGATTGGCAGCCCTCGTTAAATCTGACACAGTGTCAGCTCTCGCTAAATCCTTCGTTAATCAGTTAACGACGAACATTTTAAAGAGGGATTTGTTCCCTCGCTAAAACCCTCGCCAAATCAGAATCCCTCTTTAAATCACTCGCTAAAACTCTCTTTAAATGGCCATTATTTTGTGGTGTAATAAATATTATCATATATTTTCAATATTTTTATCGAATTGACTATGCCCTCAGTATTACCGAGAGCTATTAAGCTACTTGTTAAAGTCCTCGATATTAAGAAGGCAAATTTATTGTTCGTTAGCGCTCTAGTTAGCAAAGGCTTTGAAATCCCAACTTAATGCCAAAGTTATCGAAAAGCCTATTTAAAGCTCTTGTTATTAACGAGGGCTTTATAGCCATTATTAATGCCCTTATTAAATGTGTTGTTATTGTTTTTTTTTTTTTTTTAAGTATTGATCTTTCCCTTAAAAGGGGCTCGCACGTGTTAAGCAATACCCCGTGAATACTCCACTGGTATAAACAAGGTAGCAAAATTTCATCATTAGGGAAGACTCCCAAGTTAACTTTCAAATTGTTTCCACAAGATAAGATTAATTAAGAAAACAAGAAAAAGCACACCATATGGGAAAGTGAAGGCGCATTATATTGGGGTTCAAACAATATCCCACATCGGAAAAATATGGGAGGATCATGGGGTTTATTAGGATGGACACTATCTCAATTGGTAGGAGGCCTTTTGGGAGATGCCCAAAAACAAATCCATGCGGGCTTGACCCAAAGCGGACAATATCATACCAATGGGGGGATTTGGGTCCATCCAGGTTTCACAGTTTCTCATGATCCTAAATTTATTGAGGGGAAGAAGATGATGATAGGAGAAGAAAATGAGAAGCAAAGAAGTCTAATTCTTTAAGGATACTTTAGTTATTTTACATAAGATTATTTTAGACTAATTTTTTTTTGGGTTTTGTTTAAAATTTTTGATGGTTCGTTTAATGATTTATTAAAATATCATAATTTCCGATTAGCTTATTGGATTCGGGAAGGGCTTGTCGGTCTCTTGGCTTGGAGGGGGCCGGCCTGTTCACTTCATAGGCTTGGACTGCCCCTTTTCACAATTTTACTGACATATAAAAATAATAAGAAACTTGGAGATATGAATATGTTCAGGCAGCCTTCCACGAAATTCCAGCTTGTACTAACACAATTAGTGGGAAGTCCTAGTGAATATCTTCTTGCATGAACTAAAATGCTTCAAGACTTGGTCAGACAAAAAATATAGAAACACACCTTACAAAATTAAAATGAGTTGGTATGCTGTGAAACTTGTTCACTGTGAAACTGATTTATTTTTACACTTCAGTTATCACGATTACACTCTTTAGTAATATAGGTCACACTCTTCAGTTATCACGACCACACTCTTTGTTGTAATATTTATCACACCCTTCATTTTTATGAGTAATACTCTTTATAGTAAAATGTCACACTCTTGATTATATAAGTCACACTCTTTAGTAATATAAGTCACACTCCTAAACCAGTTTTCACCGTGAAACTTGTTCACCCTATACTTTGTCAATTAAAATTAAAAAATTCATAAGTATCTAACCATAAATTAATTCCTATCATTATCTCATTACTTTATCCAAAAGTCGATGAGTGCTTTGAATTAACTACATCGTGTTAGAGTTTGAAACGGGATTAAATTTAGAGGTAGTTTCCGTCCTCATTAATTATAGTGTTTGTGATTGAAAGTTTGCACTTGTAATGGTTGAGTGCCCTTTCTACTCACTCTAATATATTGTTGTTTCCTAAAAAAAATTATCTCATTAGATCATAATGATTTACGACCTCGTCAACTTCAGGAGTTTCTCTTTTGGTCAGTCAAATAGATAAGAATCTGGAAATACAACATAAATTCAGCATCTAGAAGTGGATTAAGTCAAATTAAAAGTATTTAAAGCAGAGTATTATCACTACACTGCTTCTTCTGATGGTCAACTTTAAAATTGATAAAGCATAGAACAGAACTTGATTGGATAGATAAGGTGATTATCATCTGGCTCGATTTAGGTTTGGGTTAGATGAGTTATAAAATTAGAGTTAAGACGAGTCTTGCTGATTGGGAATTCAAGTTAGAACAAAACATGCTCATAAATATACTGCATATGGGATGTAGTAACAGAGTAATTTACAATTTCTTAGAACATTGAAATTGCAAGGTCTTGCCATGGCATTACCAGTCATACTAGAAAAATCGACGTTTGATTTTGTGTAGCTCCGAGAGTTTCTTTCATGTTTATCCTGTCTGCAGGAGATTCGGCTGAGCACTTCAAAGCCAATACCAGTATGGAGTATACATAGTGCATCATCTTGTCGCAACGTTCATCATCAAGATTAGTTAGTAAGTTGATATCTATAACCTGATCCAAAAGATTGTTGAAGCAAGCTTTTGACCCAACTCTTCAAGCTCAAATCTCCACCAAACATGTCATCACTAGGCCTTTTTCTTGTAAAGGTTTCCATCAACATAATGCCATAACTATAAACATCACACCTCGTTGAAACTAACCCTTCCAAACCATACTCTGCAACAAAATCATAATGCATTATAACTATAAATAAATTAATGTTGATTCGAACTGAGGTATAAATAAATCACCTGGTGCAATGTACCCCATGGTGGCAAGGGTGTTAGTTTGCACAATGCTTTCCCCATCACCTAACAATTTTGATATTCCGAAATCACTTACATGAGCAATCATTTCTTCGTCTAACAAAACATTACTAGGCTTCAAGTCGCAGTGACCAATGGGAGTTAAATAGCCATGATGAAGATATTCCAATGCACATGCGACATCAGTCATTATGTCTAACCTTTGGATAGCATCCAAACAATAGTTGTAGGAATACAACCATTTTTCAAGGTTTCCCATGGGCATATATTCAAGTACTAATGCCCTGAAATCTTCATTGGAGCAGCTGCTTATAACTTTAGTCAGGTTTCTGTGACGAATGTTCGTAGTACGTTGCATTCGACATCAAAACTCCTGAACCGAAACACCTTCACAGCAATAATCTTAGCATCTCTGAGAATTCCTCTATAAACAGAACCGAAACTCCCAACGCCTAGCAAATAGCTTTCATTGAACTGTTCAGTTGACTGCAAAATTTCGTAATAGGAAATTCTTTCCGTCATAGTAAAGTGCAACCGCTCATCAATTCTTGAAGTTTCTTTATTTTTCTTTTTGTATCTTCGGGAAGATCACGATGAAGGCCAAACAGACAATGGCGATAAGCGCAACCACACCAGCAAGAATAAATAAAGTGAATTTCACCTTCTTTATCCTTGATTTGTGTTTGGAAACAACGGGGCAAACAGGCACATGAAACCTTGCAATTCCACATAATGGTTTATTTTCTCTGAAAGTCTCCATAGTGAAATTTTTGAATGGACCACCTGTAGGAAT